>AP025060.1:29726361-29768637 GCA_036186865.1 Eustoma russellianum | reverse complement strand
TCCTTAGTGAGATACGGCGGGCGTACTGTTCCCGATGCTAGGGTTTGGGAGCGGGGCGCTACACTAAAAGTGATTTAGATTATGAGGTCTCAAATTATGCGTTGTCACGTGTACAAAAGTAATTTTTTTTAAAAAAGTGCAACATCCCCTTCTTTAAAAACTACTTTTGTACACGTGGCGACGCGTGATTGGAAGCCTCATAATTCGTCTTACTTTTAGCCTCCTCAAACCTGAACCGAGAGCATTTTATGTTAGCAATATCATAATCCTTTCTCTCTCTAGTGTAAACCCGTACCCCCAAAAAGAAATGTCTGGTTTTTTAGAACTAGCAAGTGGAGTAAGAACTAAAGAAAAGATGACACCGATACTAAAGATGTTCTTTTAGACCCACTAATTTACAAGCAATCACCTCATTGTTTTGCGATTTACGGGTCACTCGCATCTAGTATAACCATTTTCTCTATTGTCACGTGTCGTGCAATGGAGAATGGAATGAGGGGAAATGCGGTGAGAGGATCCCGTCTCAAGTTGAGGGTAGAAGTAATAAAGGTTAGGGGTGGCATATGGCTGAATGTTTGTTTGTGAGCCACCCAACCAACCCCCCCCCCCCCCCCCTCCCGATTATTTCTTTCAGCCAACTGCAAGTGCTTGTCAAGTTTATATTTGGATACACTAAAATTATTTTGTACCTCCCAAACGATATGATCGATGTCTTTCATATAAAAAAATTTATAGGTTCGGTTAATGAGTTAAACGACACCTTTTATCTATTTTCTACATTTACACAAAACATCTATAAAAAAAATTTTAAAAATGAATATCCATTCATTGACTCGTTACCTTCAACAGGAGATCACTTACCTGCAAAGACAAAAATACCCTTTCACAACCCCGCTATTTTCAATTTCATCCACCCACCACCAACTTGCACCACCCCCCCCGCCCGGCCGCCCACCTCTGCCAATGCACTATCGTCATTTTCTTAGAGAACAACACCCGCCCCTAACCTTTCTTTCTTTTGTCCCAAGCTGAAACCCACTAGGCACCCATAGACCTCCACTATCACCCCTCCCTCTCCATTAATCACATCATCCCTCGTCAGTCTTTCTTTCCGCCACCCCATCTTCCCCTTCTCTTCGGTCATTTCCAACCAAAACACCAAATTCTATATCAAATAAGAATATTCTTTAAAGATTCTTATACTATTCTATGTCTAATACATTATTAATATGTTCATACAAAGTCTTTAATTAAATTGTTGAATAATTTAATAATTTATTTATATTTCATAATTTAATAATTATAATTTTATTTAAATAGTTTATGTTATTTTTATGTTATGTAATATCTTTGTGTTTAAAGTAAAGTTTAATATAAACATTATTAATTAAAGTGTGTAACAAAAAAAAGTGCGTTTAATGTAGCTCTTATTGCGCAAACAAACACATTAAAAATATGAAATTGTCAAACAACATATGAAATACTAGGAATTAAGTTCAAGACCCCTTGGAATTAGTATATTCCTCCCATAAATGCTCTATCAATGCATTGCTTATATTCAATCTGAACAAACACAAATATTGACAAAAAAGGGTATATTTCCACAACCACCACCTCCTTCCTCAAATTAGTTTGCCAACTATTTCAACAATCTTGGTGGAGATGGAGATAATCTCCCATATTATTGAAAAATCTTTATGGAGTTGAATATTCCCGAATAAGTGAATTTGTGTTGCTTTAATTTATATTTATGTTTTATTAGTTTTTTATAATCTTCCTATTAATTTAGTTTTTTTATTATGAAATATTCTATGTAATGTGTGTAATTTATTTCATCCTATGTTTGTAACGTACTTTGTTTAATTAATATTATTTTATATTTACTTATTGTTGTTTCATATGTTATATTTATTTAATTTAAAATAAATAAAGTTTTTAATTATTTATTAATATTGGGTTTGAACATTAAAAAATAATAAAAAAAATGTTGAATAGTGTTTTTGGGTGATAGAATAATGAAACACAAAAATGGTGTGTGAATAGTGGAAAACCCAAAAATGGGAAAGGATTTGTGTATGGGTTGGATCAAGTTTTACCCAAAAACTAGTGTTTTGGGTGTGTTTCGGGTATGGGTTGAAGATGCCCTTAGATCTAAACATTTTTAACACTCGACCTCCTCCTTTCTAAGCCAGCATTATTACAAAGTACTGCTAAATTTCTCTTCAAGGCTTATTTCATTGATTCCTTTTGATGAGCACTGATTAGTAAAAGAAATTATGGTTTCTTTTGCATCACACGCTCCATCTCAAGCTCCTCATGCAGCTTTCTACTCACTCCTTTCTTATCTAGCTCACTGATTGACATTGTTTTCACTTGCTCCTTTCTCATCTAACACAATCTACTTCGATTTATGTTGATAAAGTAAAATAGGCTAAAACTATCTACGTATATTTTCTTCAATATCCACTTGCTCCTACGTCTACGCATCTAGTCCCGTTGATATTTCGATGGATTTTAAGACATGGGTAAGTTTTTCTCTGTTGTAGCTAACTAAATCTTATTAGATCGGACGCAACATTTTATGCTTTTGACTTCCGACTTAATCAAATGTGCTAATCGTCGAGCGCAACCTCCACCCTCCGCCTCCTGATTTTTGTAAATCTTAAAACGGTCATAATAGTTATTTGTTTGAGGACCAATCAAGTGCATATAATATATATGGATTCCCAGCTTTGACTAATATCTTTTTGTTTGCATGTAAGTCAATCTCATATGACATTATATCATTGTGTCACTAGTTGATCCATTACTAACATAAAATTTATGTCCGACATAAATGATCATCAACCATTGCTTCCAATCCCGTGACTTAGTCAAATGTTTGTCCTCGAGTACTACTTCTTATGGATGTACCGTTGGAGACAATCAATCTGTACCAAGACGCAGTCGTACAATGTGTGCATATCAAACAGCAAAATACAATAAATCAAACCCGGAGCGAGTCGAGGACTCTGTCCTTAAGACATATTGCTCCGGTATACTGTGCCCAACCGGTGTGAGCAATCGTCTCCCAGGATACAACGGGTACCTGTTCAGTTGAGCGGCACTGCTGAACTTGAACTACTTCGAACATTCGAATGTCCTGACTTCTCCCGGACGATATGCAAGACTCGGATGCTACGAACTTAGTATGCTATGAAAGCTTGGAAAAAATTTTATGAATGAATGCACCCCTTTGCCCTCTTTATATAGGGGAGTCGGTTGGAGAACAAGGTACCGTGACCGTTGGATCAAAACCGCAGTTTGATTTAGGCCGTTAGATTAAAACCTTCTATCTAGATTAGGAAGGTTTAATCTCAGCCTTTAGATTAAAGATTGATTTGCAGGTTTAAACCTGGACCGTTAGATGGAAACCACAATCGGTTAAGCGGTTAAGACAGTTTAAATCTCGGCCGTTAGATCAAAGCTGCCTTCCCACTACCGTTAGATCAAACAGGTTGATCTTATTTTAAACTGGAGGATAACGTTAGTTTCACGTTTGAAACAAACTGCTTAATCAGAAGAGATTCTGCCCGCTGTCCGACTTCAATCGATCACATCGATCGATCGAAGTGACATCGATCGATCGATGTGATCGATCGATGTCGGACAGAGTACTTCAATCGATCACTTTGATCGATTTAAGAGACATCGATCGATCGAAGTGATCGATCGATGTCCTCTGATCGTCTTTGATCGATCAATCAATCGATCGAAGCTTCCTGATCAACTTCGATCGATGACATCGATCGATCGAAGTGACATCGATCGATCGATGTCATCGATCGATGTCCGTCAGAAGCTTTTACACCACATGGACACATCCAACGTGATATTCCTCCATAAGGGTGACACGTCACCCATCCACAACATTTTCCATCCACTTTGAGCATTAATTTCACATTCACACAATATCATAATTGAGTGAGTCCACATCCTAACATTAACTACTCGTCACGTAGATAATTAAGGATTCATTAGTTTTCGATTTCATTATCGGAAACTGATTAAGCTCAAAGTACGTTGCTCAACCAAGTTTTGCAACATTGTTAATGGGTCAAAGCCCAAATCTTCCAATCTCCAACGATGGGTCAAAGCCCAAACCTTAAATTCTCCAACAATCCCCCACATGAATGGAAATTAATTTAAATACATATGCAGACTCTAAGGAGAAGTCAGACAAGAAAATATTGCATCAGAAGAGGTAGCTTCTTGCTTTGAACCTTTCATAGTGATGTACTATCGAATTCACTCGGCTAAATAGTGATTTGATGTCTTGAACTAGTCAGCCTTTGTTGTGAACCAAGACAACGATACTCACACAATATTTCCTTTAACACCCTTTTGGTTATCATGGTTGTGTTCGTTTTGGCCATGAACAACCTGGTTTCAGAAAGTGTTTTAGAGAAATCTTGCCTCCCAGACTTTCTCATAGAAGCGGCCCCACTTCACACTTACATAGGTGATTCCTATCAAGAGTATTCTGCCATACTTCACTTGATGTATCAAGATATAGGACATCATTAAAAGCCTTAGCTTACCCTAAATTCTCTGCAGACAGCACTTTTATCAGTCGGAATGAGTAAGTGCTAACTGAACCTTCATAACTTAGTTGTCCCATTGAACCAAGATTCTGGGATCTCCAGTCAACTAGGTTGGGTTACCATTACAAAGGTTCATGCATTATGGGCTTCAGTCC
Organism: Eustoma russellianum; assembly: GCA_036186865.1. Lineage (NCBI taxonomy): Eukaryota > Viridiplantae > Streptophyta > Magnoliopsida > Gentianales > Gentianaceae > Eustoma > Eustoma russellianum. The sequence goes on along the minus strand of AP025060.1, from coordinate 29,763,899 downwards.
CATTCCGTTTGTCAATCTTGACATCTGATCTCTAGGCAAGCCTTTTGTAAGCGGATCCGCAAGATTCTCCATTGATTTTATATAATCTATGGAAATCACGCCATTAAAGATCAACTGTTTAATGGTGTTATGTCTTCGACGTATGTGTCGTGACTTACCATTATAGATGCTTCTTTGAGCACGTCCTATAGCTGACTGACTATCACAGTGTATGCTAATAGGAGCGATCGGCTTAGGCCAACACGGAATATCTTCCAGGAAATTCCGAAGCCACTCAGCCTCTTCCCCAGCTTTGTCCAACGCTATGAACTCAGCTTCCATAGTGGACCTAGCTATGCATGTTTGTTTCGTGGATTTCCACGACACAGCAGCACCACCAACAGTGAACACGTATCCACTGGTGGACTTCGAGTCCTTACTATCTGATATCCAATTTGCATCGCAATATCCTTCTAATACTGCTGGAGATCTCGTGTAATGTAGTCCAAGATTCATTGTGTATTTCAGATACCTCATCACTCTGTTAAGAGCTTTCCAATGATCATCACTTGGATTACTGGTAAACCTGCTCAACTTGTTTATTGAACAAGCTAAGTCTGGTCTTGTACAATTCGTTATGTACATCAGACTCCCGATTACCTGAGAGTATTTCAACTGAGCTACAGGTTCGCCTCGATTTTTTCTTAAGTGTACACTTAAGTCGAGCGGGGTCTTTACCGGTTTCACATCATCCATATTGAACTGTTTTAGAACAGACTCAATATAGCGAGTTTGTGACAGTATGAGTCCCTCAGTCACCCTAGAAATCTTAATTCCTAGAATAACATTAGCAACTCTCATATCCTTCATATCGAAGTTTCTCGTCAACATCTTCTTTGTGTATAAGATTATGTCCCGAGTACTTCCTATGATTAGCATGTCATCTACATAGAGACACACTATCACATAAGCATTCTGTGTGCTCTTAATATAGACACACTTGTCACACTCATTGATCTTGAACCGTTAGCTAACATAGCTTGATCAAACTTCAAGTGCCGCTGTTTGGGCGCTTGCTTAAGTCCATACAAGGATTTAACGAGTCTACAAACTTTAGACTCTTGTCCTGGAACCACAAACCCTTCGGGTTGTTCCATATAGATTTCTTCATCTAACTCACCATTCAGAAACGCAGTCTTTACATCCATCTGATGGATTTCCAAGTTATAGACTGCAGCAATTGCAACTAGCATCCTTATAGAAGTGATCATAGTCACTGGTGAATAGGTGTCAAAAAAGTCAAAGCCTTCCTTTTGTCGATAGCCTTTAGCTACCAACCTGGCTTTATACTTTTCAATAGACCCATCCTCTTTCAGTTTTTTCTTGAAAACCCACTTACAACCAAGTGGTTTACTTCCAGGTGGAAGGTCAACCAACTCCCAAGTGTGATTTTGAAGAATTGAGTCTATTTCACTATTCACTGCTTCTTTCCAGAATGAAGCTTCTGGAGTAGAAATGGCCTCGGAAAAGTTCCTTGGCTCATTTTCTACCATATAGGTTAGAAAATCCGGTCCAAACGAAGTTGAAATTCTGGCACGCTTGCTTTGACGAAGCTCCTCATCTCCTTGAGGATTCGCCTCACGCATTCGCTTACCAAATCTTGTTTCTTCTTGAATTTTGTCTTTCCTCGGAAAGACATCTTCAAAGAACACTGCATTCCTTGACTCCATGACAACGTTTTCATATATGTCAGGAATATCCGACTTGTGCACCAAGAACCGATATGCACTACTGTTAGTTGCATAACCGATGAATATGCAATCAACCGTTTTATGCCCAATTTTCACCTGTCTTGGTCTCGGTACAGCAACCGTCGCCAGACACCCCCACACTTTCAAGTATTTGTAACTAGGCTTGTAGCCTTTCCAAAGCTCGAAAGGGGTTACATCCATCTTCTTAGATGGAATTCTGTTTAAAATGACGTTGGCTGAGAGGATTGCTTCCCCCCACAAGTTCTGAGGTAAACCCGAACTTATCAACATAGCATTCACCCTCTCTTTTAGAGTACGATTTTTGTGTTCAGCAATACCATTCGATTGAGGTGAATATGGTGCAGTCGTTTGATGAATAATGCCATGTTCTGAACAGAATTCATTAAACGGTGTATCATATTCGCCACCTCTATCACTTCGAATTGTTTTAATTCGTTTGCTAAGTTGATTCTCAACTTCATTTTTATAATCCTTGAAAGCATCAAGGGCCTCGTCTTTGCTGCTTAACAAATATACATAACAGTATCGTGTGCAATCGTCGATAAAAGTTACAAAATACTTTTTACCACCTCTCGTTTGCACAAATTTTAAATCACACACATCGATATGAATTAAATTCAAAGGTTCAGTGTTCCTTTCTATTGAAGGAAATGGCGCCTTTGCCATCTTCGCTTCAACACATATTTGACATTTTCCTTTATTATTAAAGTCCAGTTTGGGCAATAAGTCAAGATTATTCATACGTTGTATTGACTTGTAATTAACATGTCCCAAACGAAAATGCCATAAACAAGAAGACTCAAGCATGTAAGCAGAAGAGGAAGCAATTTTATTAGCCTCTGCGGGCAAATCTCTTTTGGGTACAATAGTGATGACATTCAATTTAAACATCCTATTCGACAAGTACCCCTTCCCCAAATACATGCCATTTTTCGAAAGAATAACTTTATTGGACTCTAACACTAGTCTAAAACCATGCATGACTAGAAGAGATCCAGATACTAAATTCTTCTGAATATCAGGGACGTGCAGCACATTCTGCAGAGTCAGATGCTTCCCTGATGTGAGCTTCAGAACAACTTTTTCCTCGCCTTCAATCTTCGAGGAGGCCGAGTTTCCCATGTAAAGTCGTTCATTGTTCCCGGGCTGGTACTCCGTGAACATCTCTCTGCTGGAGCAAACATGTCTAGTGGCGCCAGTATCAAGCCACCACTCACGTACGTTCACCACAGCATTGCACTCTGAGACCACCACACAGAGATTCAGATCATCCAATGCATCGAATATGTTCGCCTTTGCCTTGGTTTGCTTCTTCTTGGGCTTTCTGCATTCATTGCTGACATGCCCCTAAATGCCACAGTTGTAGCATTTCCCGGTGAACTTCTTGGCGATCTGCTTGCCTTTCTTGTTCACCCCGAGTTGGCCTTTCTTTTTCTTGGCCTCTGCAACATGGGCCTTAGCCTGACCAGAGCTAGATTGTGGCGCTCTTTCAGATCTACGATTGTCCTCCTCAATGCGGAGGCGAACAATTAGATCTTCCAATGTCATCTCCTTTCTCTTGTGTTTGAGATAGCTTCTGAATTCCCTCCATGAAAGAGGTAGCTTCTCAATCACTGCTGCCACGACGAAAGATTCACTGAGCAACATGCCCTCCTCTTCCATCTCGGCAACCAACGTCTGAAGTTCCTCAACTTGAGAAACAACAGTGCGAGAATCTGACATTTTGAAATCCAGGAATTTGCCGACAATAAATTTCTTAGTGCCGGCATCTTCCGTACGGTATTTCTTTTACAAAGCCTGCCACAAAGACTTTGCGGTTTTATACGTGCAGTATAAACCATACAAGGAGTTGTCCAAACAACTCAGAATATGGCTCAAACAAACATAATTGTTGAAATTCCAAGTTTCAACAAAATGTTGGTTTTGCATATTCTGGGTTTGGTCCTCCAGCGGATCCACTATAGGCGGGTCCTCAGTCAGGAAAGTAGCCAACCCCATAGCAGTCAAGAAGAACATCATCTTCTGCTGCCAACGCTTGAAGAAGCTTCCACCGAACTTCTCCGGTTTCTCCACTTGGGCCACTGCAGGACCCTGCGCAGGAGGAGCATGTCTTGGCATCCCAGCAGTTGGTGCCATTGGAGCAGAGCTTTGAATGTCTGCGCCATGAACGGAGCCTGAGCTTGCGTTCTCCGTCAGATTACTGTTCAGTTGATCAAAACGAATAGATCAGAACAGAATCAGATTTAAGAAAGAAGTAGAAGTAGAATGCAAATCAGTACAAACTGCTTTTGCGCAAATTAAAAAACGGTACAGAAATTAATTGAATTGCAATACGTCTTAAGATTCTTGGAGACAATCAATCTTGTACCAAGACACAGTCGTACAATGTGTGCATATGAAACAGCAAAATAAAATAAATCAAACCCGGGGCGAGTCGAGGACTCTGTCCTTAAGACGTATTGCTCCGGTATACTGTACCCAACCGGTGTGAGCAATCGTCTCCCAGTTTAATCTCAAAACCGCAGTTTGATTTAGGCCGTTAGATTAAAACCTCCTATCTAGATTAGGAAGGTTTAATCTCAGCCTTTAGATTAAAGATTGATTTGCAGGTTTAAACCTGAACCGTTAGATGGAAACCACAATCGGTTAAGCGGTTAAGACAGTTTAAATCTCGGCCGTTAGATCAAAGCTGCCTTCCCACTACCATTAGATCAAACAGGTTGATCTTATTTTAAACTGGAGGATAACGTTAGTTTCACGTTTGAAACAAACTGCTTAATCAGAAGAGATTCTGCCCGCTGTCCGACTTCGATCGGTCACATTGATCGATCGAAGAGACATCGATCGATCGATGTGATCGATCGATGTCGGACAGAGTACTTCAATCGATCACTTTGATCGATTTAAGAGACATCGATCGATCGAAGTGATCGATCGATGTCCTCTGATCGTCTTTGATCGATCAATCAATCGATCGAAGCTTCCTGATCAACTTCGATCGATGACATCGATCGATCGAAGTGACATCGATCGATCGATGTCATCGATCGATGTCCATCAGAAGCTTTTACACCACATGGACACATCCAACGTGATATTCCTCCATAAGGGTGATACGTCACCCATCCATAACATTTTCCATCCACTTTGAGCATTAATTTCACATTCACACAATATCATATTGAGTGAGTCCACATCCTAACATTAACTACTCGTCACATAGATAATTAAGGATTCATTAGTTTTCGATTTCATTATCGGAAACTCATTAAGCTCAAAGTACGTTGCTCAACCAAGTTTTGCAACATCGTTAACGGGCCAAAGCCCAAATCTTCCAATCTCCAACGATGGACCAAAGCCCAAACCTTAAATTCTCCAACATGTACATGGACTGGTCCAGTCAGTTTTTGGACAAATTACAAACCAGACTGTTTGTAACAATTTAGAAATCTCAAAACCAGATTGGGCTAAAACCGGTCAATAAATTCTTTGATTGGACCAGTTTAGTTTGGTTTGATTTTAGTTTTTTTGATTTACATAATTACCTAAAATTCTTAACAATAAAAATCTAAAATATCTATAACACCGATATATAACTCACATGAAAATAATATCTCCAAAATATAATGCAAAATAAGAAAAGAGAGTTTTGGAAACAAAATAAAGATTGAAAGCAAGAAACACAAAAAACAAATTACAAACGAAATAGCCAGTTAAATAAATTACAAACAAAATAGCCAACTAAATAAATTATAAACCAAGTGGAAAATAAGAACAACATTCTCCACTTCAAGTAACTACTCAGGCATATTAGGCTCATATTCATAAACATCCAGCCCAGCGCCACCCAACTGGCCTTCAAGCAAAGCAGATACCAATTTCATTTGGACCCAAAGCATTAATTACCTTCATGTTCACAATGTGCCTGGTTTCCACCGTCAAAATACAAGCAACGACAATTCTCCAAATATATTTAGGGGTGGCAATTTCAGACACGACACGAAAACACGATTCGAACCCGACACGATTTTCGCGGGTATAGGTATGACCTTGGCGGGTTTTGTGTACAAATCAGGTAAGACCTGAAAGATACCCGCTAAAGACGAGTCATGTCCGGGTATATCCGCGAATTACCCGTTTATACCCGAAATACCCAAAAATTTAAAAATATATGTTACATAAAAATTTATTATTAATAAAGTTAAAAAATAAATTTTCTCAAAAAAATACTAACCTAATCGCTAATCCCTTTCGCGGTTCCCCCTTCCTCCATTCAAAAATCTTAATCTCCATTCCCAAATCAAAATCTCATTTCCCCCTTCGCTAATCTTTAACCTTTGGTTATGTACTTATGTTGTTTCATACATTATAACAGTAGTCGTTTAAGTACATGAAATCAGAAAAATATACGAAACCTGAAAATACTTGAAAAATACATGAAATGACCCGTACACGACTTGAAATATTTATACTAGTCAAGTTTGTGGACATATACGATACACGACACGAAACTCACATGTACAGGTTTGGGTATCTACATCCATACACGCGAAGCAAACGGGTAAAATATGAGTATGACACTTTGATACACAAAACCTGAAAAATACGAAACACAAAACACGATACACGACCTGTTTGACACCCTACATATATTACTTGATTCCCCTAAGGAAAAGTCAGTAAAGCACTCCCAATAAAGTAAAAGCATAAGGGCTCACCACAAAAGTCTCTCCATTTGCAGATTTACTAAGGGAAAAGGGGAAAAAAAGGAAACTAAACTTCGTCTGCCCAAGAGGGCATCAATATCAGCAGTAACATATTTTCAATGGAGTCAAAGACACATTCTTTCTCGACTTAAGAATATGATGGATTCACCACAAAAAAAATTGTAGTTTGCCGACGAAAAAATCACCGACGAACAACGTATAGTCGTTGTTTCGTCGGTAATAGCGACGGCTGTGCGACAAAACTAATGTCGTCGCTAATTGCGACGAAAGTACGATGAAATTCGTTGTCGCTAAAAGAAAAATAGTCAGTCAGGTGAATTACGTCGGTGATTTGTCGGTGTCTCGTCGCTACTCTGCGTGTTTTTATTCGTCGCTATTTAGTTTGTAACGCTACGTCGCTATGTCGTCGCAATTGTGTCGCTAAAATTAGCCCAAATAAAATAAATTCGTCGTTTAGTAAGTTCTTGGCGTTGTGTATCGTCGTTTTTTTTTGTCAATGAAACCCGCATGTGGCAAATGTTTTGTTTTACTTTCCGTTCGTAATTCGATTTGTCGTTGTGTCGTCGCAGATACATCGAGAATTAAACATGTGTATTGATTAAGGAAAAAGAAAGCGGTGATTGGGAAAAATACTCATTCATTCAATAATAAAAAGTTACATTATCAAACGAAAAAATAAAAAAAATCTAAAAAGAGATGCGGAGATGTGCCGTTCACTCTTCGTCATCGGACGAAAGAGTGGACGCGACATTCTCCGCAAACTCTTTGAGAAGGCGCTTGAGCTTGTAATATCTAAATTTCATCTTCCGCAGCCTTCTAGTCATGTTGTGCAGTTGCCGCGACTGCTGCTGCATGTTTGCCATCAGCATACGGAAGTCGGCGTCCTGCACCGGCGTTTGTTCTTGATCACTCTGATGCTGCGGTGGGCCATAGACAGATACGGAACCTTCTCGCTCAACCGATGGTACTTGAGGAGGAGGAGGCCCTTCTGGAGGGGTACTGATTGCCCGTCCACCACGCCTTGGGGTTCTTTTAAAACAACGCGGCATATTTTGATTATTTATAACCTTATATGTGTGTATGTATATGTGCGGATGTTTGGGGTATAAATAGTAAAATTAGCGACGACATAGCGATGACATATCGACGTTTTTGTCAACCGTTAGGAATGTGCAGTGATGACCTTTCGGCTGTTTTAGCGACAACGTAGCAACGAATTTGCGACGTATATTTATCGTACGATGCAACCGTTGGGAACTGAACTGGCACTGCCGAATAGTGACTACTTGGCGACGGAGTAGCGACGAAACGCGTCGAATAATGTGAAGAGACGTTATTCGTCGCTGTTTCGTCGGTAAAACGTCGGTTAATTCAAAAAAAAAATCGCGCGTAGCCTGTTCTTCTCATTGTATTCAGTTTTTTCGTCGATACGGTTAGTAGGTTTTTGTCGTTCTATTAAGTTTCGTCGAAGATATAGTTAGGTTTCGACGATACGGTTAGTAGGTTTTTGTCGTTCTATTAAGTTTCGTCGAAGATATAGTTAGTAGGTTTTCGTCGTTGTATTAGGTTTCGTCGGTATATAGTTGATGTTTAGTCGGTGAATTAGTTGGATGAAATTTTTCTGAACCACATTTCGCGTATACAGGTGCGTCGTCAGGATTCGTAAGAGATTAAACACGTGTTATAATTATTAAGGATTCGTACTTCTATTTGAAGATCGCCAATGAGGCGATCCCGGCGAGGCTCAGAGGGCTCTGGTGGGGGAGGAACTGTTGAAGAAGAAGGTTGTTCAGTTGGCGGTCTTGCCGCTCTACCACCACGTCCACCACGTCGTGCTTGCGCTTTAGTACGAACCATTTTGGATTATAAAAGAGTTGTTTTATATGTTGTTGTGGGCACGCTGATACTGTTTATATTCAGCGACGACATAGCGACGCAACACATCGTAAGTTGTAAGCATTGGGAGCTGGACGGACTGCCTTTTAGCGACGACGTAGCGACGACGTAGCGACGAATCACGTCGTACGGAGTGAAGAGACGTTTTGCGTCGCAATGTGGTCGGTACTTCGTCAATAAAAGCATATCAAACGACGTGTTTCGTCGCTGGTCGTTGGTAAATCGTCGGTATGTGTGTTTGTTTCCGAGATTTGTGTTTCTTGTTCGTCGCCGGTCGTTGCGAAGTCGTCGGTATTGTGTTTGTTTGTTTCCGAGATTTGTGTTTGTTTGTGGTCGCTATCTCGTCGCTATTGCGTCGGTAACATTGCAGGCTGAGAACGATAAAACCATTTTCCTTCTTCTTCTCTTCTCCCATTCTTCTCTCATTTCAAACACATCAATCATCAATTTTGAACGAAAAAACCGAAGTGTGGAATTTTGATTTTTTTCTACCATCGAAAAAAGATAGCTGCTGTTATTTTGAAGGTGTATCGAGAAAATGGATCCGAGGAGAAGCGATAGAAAGTGGATGTACCAGAGAGTAAACAACGGGGAGTGGTGTTTTAGATTTGTTGAAGGTCTCGAAGAATTTATGGATTTTGCGACGAGTAATGAAAGTGGAACGCAGATTAGATGTCCGTGCAAGAAATGCAAGAACCGTAAATATAAGGATCCGGGTGACGTGAGGGTTCACTTATTGAAACAAGGTTTCGTCCACAATTACCATACATGGTACTGTCACGGCGAATATGAGGGGGTGTCTACATATGCAACTGTACACGTCGAAGGGGGACCTGGTCAGGTTGATGCCGAAGAAATATGCGAGGGATCTCACAACCCATACATGCAGATGGTGACAGACGCAGCCGCCGGCGCATTTACCGGAGAGCAGTTGTTACAAATGCAGGATCCGGATGAACAGCCGCGTATATTCGTGGAGGAAGATCCGAACCCTCAGGCGAGACAGTTTTTTGAGATGCTGAACGCCGCCAACACGCCGCTGTATCCTGGTTGCGGTAGTCACACACAGATGTCCATGATCGGTCGGATGACGAGCATGAAGACGGAACACCGCATGACGGAGAGATTGTACGATGGGATGTGTCAGCTGATGAGGGAATCTCTTCCCGAAGGGAACACAATGGTCGACAGTTTTTATTCGACGAAGAAACAGCTGCAGGCGTTGGGACTGCCGGTTCAGAAAATCGATTGTTGTTCAGAGGGGTGCATCATATACTGGGGCATCAACGAGGATAAAGACATGTGCAGGGTCTGTGGGACAAGCAGGTGGAGAACGAACAAAAGAAACCGGAACGTGCCAAGAAAACAATTTTACTATTTACCTCTCGCCCCTAGACTGCAGAGGCTATACGCATCCGGTGCCACAGCTAGCCAGATGAGGTGGCACGCGGAGCACTACACGAAAGACGGTGAGATTTGCCATCCATCTGACGGCGAAGCTTGGAGGACGTTCGATGCGACGCATCCGGGTTTTTCGTCGGAGACAAGGAACGTTAGGTTGGATTTATGCACCGACGGGTTCAACCCGTTTGGACAGTCGGGAGAGCAGTATTCGTCGTGGCCTGTAATCGTGACGCCGTACAATATACCGCCTTGGATGTGCATGAAGACGCCGTACATGTTCTTGACTGTGATCGCATCGGGGCCTAGGAATCCGAAACAGAAGATCGACCTATACCTGCAGCCGTTGATACAGGAGCTGAAGTGGTTGTGGGAGTTTGGCATGGAGACGTTCGATGTATCGACTAAACAAAACTTCCAGCTACGCACCGCGCTGATGTGGACGATCAGCGACTTCTCGGCTTATTCTATGTTGTCGGGGTGGAGCACAGCGGGGAAATACGCTTGCCCTTGCTGCATGAAGCAAGCAAAGACGATGTCCTTGAAACATGGACGTAAGATAAGCTGGTTCGACATCCATAGGAAGTTCCTGACCAGACGTCATTTGTACAGAAAGAACGTGACGGCGTTCATGCCTGGCATCGTCGATAAGGACACAAAGCCCGAGCTCCTCAAGGGTGCAGAGCTGCTGCAGGAGATAGACAGTTGTAGATTCGTGGGGGTCGCTGATGATCCGGACGGCAGTCACAACGCAGACCTGGCTCGTTACTGTATCGGGTGGAAGAAGAGAAGCATATTCTGGGAGCTTCCGTACTGGAAGAGCAATATGATCCGACATAACCTGGATGTCATGCACATTGAGAAGAACGTGTTTGACAACATTTTCAATACAGTGCTGAATGTGCTAGGAAAAACAAAAGACAATATGAAGGCACGACTTGATATGCGCGACCTCAACATGCGACCGGAGCTGCATCCCGTTGGCACATCATACATGCCGAAGTCCTCGTACACGCTGAATGCGGAGCAGGTCAGTGCGTTGTTATCGTGGATGGTCGCATTTCAAGAAGAAAACCCGTCCGTTCTAGATACGACACATGTTGAAATGCACGACCTCCCTCTAAATGACCCCAACGGCGGTTTCATCGAAATTCATCTCAACATACAACCGCCTGACAATATTGAAGACGTAGTCGAAGACGAATACGAGGATGAAGAGGACGACGAGCATGTAGATGAAGATGAAGATGAAGATGAAGATGTGCGGTTCGGACCGTCGGCCCTCAGAATAAGAAGAAGAGGGAGGTGAACGGGGTTGGATCAGCAGCGCCGTGATTCTTTTCCGAAGTTCTACAAGCAGGTGCTTCCTCCGAGGCCAGCACCTCCGTGCCTTCTGCGACGCCAGAGGATATTTCGCGCCTGGAATCAGATAATGCGGCGCTGCAGCGTGAGATAGAGACCATCAGGACGAGGCATGAGGAGAGTGTACAGGCACTGCACTCGCAGCAGCAGGCGCTGCAGCAGGCGCTTCAACAGGCGTTTGAGCATGCGCAGCGGCAGACGATGCAGGTGCAGGAGGCAACAAACCAGCAAATCTCGCACCTGTCGCAGGTAGTCATGACTTTCATTTCCTACTCCTCGCAGCCTCAGCCTCAGCCTCGCCCTCCTGATGGTCACTCTTCTCCGCATGATCCCCCTCCATCTTCCTCTGCATAGTTTTTTATTTTTTCATTGTTTGTACAGTCTATTTCATTTGTTGTATTGACATTTTCTTTGTACTTTTATATTCTATCTGACAATTTTACGGATTCTATTTCGTTTGTGTTGTTTAATTATACGAACTTGAATGCGCAAATACCGTATTACTGTATAATCTTCGTACAAATGATTTAATATACAAAATAAAATATATTATAGAAATTAAATAATAATAAAAACTTTTTAGTTAATAATGTATTAATATTATTAATAAATCAAAAAATTTAAAATTTAATATTAAATAATGTATTTAAAATAATTATTAGTAAATTTAATATTTTTAAAAATAACAAATACCGAAGAACCGGCGACGAAATTGTACTGTCGCAGATCGGTAATAAAAAACAAAAATTTAAAATTAGCGACGAAAAGACATATAACGACGACATTTTACGACGAAATAAAACGGAAACAAAAAAATAAAAAAATAATAAATAGCGACGGCAATACTTATACCGACGAAATTTTGCGACGAGTGTCTTTGTCGCAGAACCTTAATAAAAAAATAAAAAAAAAATACAAAATAGCGACGAAAATATTTTACCGACGAAACAGCGACAGCAGAAAACAGGTCGCAGACCTGACAGTTTCTCGTCGCAGTTTGGCGACGATACACCGACAAAATTATTTTCGTCACAATATAGCGACGCAGTGCCGACGTAATTTGCTTTGCGACAAGCCGTATAACGACCTTCATTTTTCGTCGCTATTTCGTCGCAATATGCCTATAGCGACGAAATAGCGACGTTTTTTGGCTGTCGCTATAGGCTTTTTTTTTGTGGTGATTATAACAAAACGACACACTAAATTGGCTGCGCTTCTTCCATTGTGAAGTAGCAATTGATGGACACAGTTTGACGCAATTTTCATTACGGGTCATCGAGAAACAACCTCTGTGCGTTTCTAATACATAAGTGTGATTGTGTACAACCGATCCACCAGACCCTGCCATAGACGGAAACTTCTAAGGGAATGAGATAATGTTGTTGTTGTCGTCGTCCCTATGCCTACAAGTTTAAGAAGCCAACAATGAGCTACATCTTAATGTATTGGAGGAAGGTAATACCAAGGCTAGCATCAAACACATGATATTAATTGAATCAAGAGCAAGGATCCATAAGGGAATTCAGAATGCATAAACGCAATCTACCTTCTTAAATTCTCAATACACTTCCAAAGCAGCTTTCTTTGGGTCTATCATAATGCAAAGCTCTAGTGCAACTGGTTAGCTTACGGATCGTAACTCAAAGATTCCAAAAGCAAAGAGAACACATGCAAATCAAATACAGGAGACAACTCAAAGATATTTAGGAACTAAACTGACGGATCAGAATTAACCACTTAATCACTTCAGTTTTCAACCTAATTAAACACAAACCAGCAACCAACCATTCAAGTCCTTTACAACAAACAACAACAAGCATACTCAGATATCCCAACGACAACAATAGCTATCGCTAGGATCAATAGTCAGTATATCCCAAAGACAGCAGTAGCTACCGCTAGGATCTGAGGAGGGTGAGAGGCAAACAAACGATACCTCTATCCCTTAGGATAGAGAGTTTGCTTCCAGCGAGACCCCATACTAGTGAAGGAATTTATAGAGCACAAATATAAAGCTATTGAACTACATAACCATGTTTATGCACACATGACGAAACACAGACAAAACAAAAAAGGTACAACAAAGTGCAAGGTAAACCTAAAATGTAAAGAGTGTCTAAGCCCCTAAATATATTTTAATGTATCCGTATATCCTGCCTAAATCTCCTTAACCTTAATCTTCTTTCTCCATCAACTATTGTGCTATTCAAGTCCTTTACTTTTTTCTAATTCAATTACTACAATCTCTAATTGGAATTCTTAGACTAAGCATGTCAGGAAAGAAAGAGACAAGTTTCTGACATAAAACTTCAGAATCCAATAAAAACAAAGAAAAGGTAAAAGGCTCTGAAAGAAATATCCTATTTCTATGAATAAATAAACATAGTTAGTACCCAGTCGATTACTCTACTGTCCACGTACCAAATAATTTCATAGGAAAAAAAGAACTGATCAAACAAAAATGACAATCAAAGAGCAACTAAATCAATGATACCGTACCATAGCTTCCTAAAATTTGATCGTCCTTCAAGATCTGTCCAGTATAGATCAAACGTTGCTGCTCCGCCAGTATCTCGTATCTCGTACTTCTCAACTAAAGTTTACTTGAATGACACTACGCTTTTCTCTAAGCTCCTTGAATCGAAAATTATAAGGCACTAGAGCATGAATATTAATTGTAAATGCATAAAAACAGTGAAAGGCAAAGCCCATGAACCCGACGGGGGTGGGGGGCTGGGTGACTAGGGCGTAGAGCTTTGGGTAGGGGTATACAAATTTTCTACAACTCTATGACTCTTGGAAGAGAAAAAGAGAAGGGATAATTTCTTTTTGCCCCTTAGTATTTGGTATAATCGTCAATATACTCCTTAATGTTTAAAAATACACTTTTACCTCTTGATGTTTGAATTAAAAGGTAAAATGACATTTTAAAATCTAAAACTAAAAAAAATTTAAAAAATGTCAATAATACCCTCCTCTCCCCTGACCCTCTCTCCTGCCCCGCCCCACCAGCCGCAAGAGCCCCCTCCTCCAGTAGCTGAATCATAGTATGGCATAGATAACTCCCCCATCGTATGTATCCATTTCATATGTGGATGCACACGAACAAGATTAAATGCTACCAGATTCAATCATCATAACAGAGAGCCAAAAATTCTCATTTACAACCTGCGATTCAACAAAAAAATTATTTATGCCAACATTTACATTAGAAAAAGACTCCTATGACCAATGGATGCCTTCATGAAAAACCCTCGTCCATTTTGCTGGATCAGTCTAGCTTCTCATGTCCATCTTCACCAGGAAGCTATTGGAGAAAGGATCCACTTGAGTCATGGGGCAAGGAACAGGTAGCTTTGGGAAAAGAAGGAACAAGATTGACACGCTGTGTGTGAATGCGGTTGCCGAAGCTTTCATATTTAGAAGAGCCGCTGCGGTGCTTGCGGATATCCGGCTGCTCTCATGAGGAAATATAATTTTAGTGTGAAAGCTATTAGGAGGAAGACAACTGAAACTAGACGCATGAGGTATCTCCGCAACGTGCCTCGCAGTTTAAGACCAATTTTAGGGAAGGTACTCAAGCTGCGTCAAGGAAGAAATTATCAGCTGCATCTGCTTAAGACATTTGGCCCCTTGATTCTGCTTTTATAAATTTTGCCCAACGATTGAAGACTGCATGTCTTCCAATTATGAAGCACATTTTAAGATTGTGTTTTAATTAAATTCTAAATGTTGATGACTGAGTTTTTATGGCTGAAAAAAATGGATGCCTTTATGTCCTCTGCCACTGCGGCATAATGGAGTCCTTCTGTCTCGATTTCTGCATTCTTGCTCTTCCTCTTCTTCATCATCCATTTAGCATTCTTTTCTTTTTTTGGTCATTGAAGGGGAATCCTGCCAAGGTTTGTGAATCTTTTGTTAAGATATAAAATGTTTTGATGATGTAAAGATGTTTTAAATAAGTTAAATTTACACTTGAGATTTGATGCAAAATGAGAAAAATACACTATGTCAAAAAATGGTTGAGATTGAAACTTTACTGTTCAACATCGATCTTTCAGACTGAGGACATCGATCGATCGATGTCACTTCAGTCTCTCCAAAGAGAGACTTCGACCGATTGATGTCAGACAGAAAAGTTTCTGTCCAACATTGATCTCTCAGACCGAGGACATCGATAGATCGATGTTACCTCAGTCTCTCCCAAGAGAGACTTCGATCGATCGATGTCAGGCAGAAAAGTTTCTATCCAACATCGATCTCTCAGTCCAGGGGACATGGATCGATCGATGTCACATCAGTCTCTCCAGGGGAGACTTCGAGCGATCGATGTCAAACAGATTCAAAACTGCAAAGTTTCCGAAAGACATCGATCTCTCACCCTAGACACTTCGATCGATCGATGTCACCCAGAATTCAAATTTTTATGAACGTTGGAACAAAATCCAAGGGAGATTCATGGTGTTTTCTCTTTCCAATCTTGCTCAAATTTCTTGTGGACTTTACTCTAACATAATACATGCTTCCTTCACTATATATCCATGTCTAAGCTATTCTAGGTTGGCTATTGAGGATCAAATCAATCCATAGGATGGCTAAGACTATTTGGACATTATCTTAATATTTGATGGAGTTGAAGACTTGGTAAAGGCTTCAAAAACGTGGTAAACATCTCCTATAAATGGATGAAGCTTGGATGAGGCAAATACACACTTTCACCATCATCAAGCTTCATTATTCATTGTTGTATACTTCTCTCATATGTGTAAAAGTGCTTAAAGCTTGTTAAGACTTTCTTTGTTCTTCATTATTGTATATTCAGAGATACATAGTGTTACACAAGAGGAGCCATACATATTTGATCTCTTGCTTGTGTTTAGGCTAGTGAAAAAGTATGAATCCCTACTACTTTCAACCCACTGTGAGAAAGTTCTTGAAAGAAAGTTGTTGAAGTTGTGAGGTAGTAAGAAGTTATTCTTGCTTAGAGCTGTAGTTGCACAAGTGTATTTTGTGCAAGAAGTTGTTGTTGTGGTTGCTTACACTAAGGTGTTAGTGTAAGTATTGTTGTAGTTGTTCTTATTAGCTTTAATAAGAAGAGTAATTGTTGAAAATCCACTTTGGCAACAAAATGGTAGTGGAGTAGAATCATTTACGATTCAAACCGCTCTATATCCGATGCACTCATTAATTATTTCTCATCTCCCATTCTTGCTTTAATTTTGAACTCCATTTGAGTTCAGCCACACAAGAAAATTCCGTAAAATTGCCCAACACTCTATTCATCCGCCCCTCTAGAGTGTGTTACAGACCTAGCATCTTTTATACTTGCAATTGTTGGCTCTTCGTGGGTGGAAACAGGGCAGGGGAGAGGGAGTTCGGCCAGGGGCTGGTGGGGACAGGGCAAGGGAGATGAAGAAGAAGAAGACAGGGGCAAAATAGGCAATACCTATTATATATTTAAAAAACATTTTTTTAATTACTCGAGGGGTGTAAGGATGTATTTTTCAAACATCATGGGAGGTAAAAATGTATTTTTAAACATTAAGGAAGGTATTGACAATTATGCCAAACATGAGGGGGCAAAAGGTAATTATCCCAAAAGAGAAACATTGTTATACACAGTAGTTTACGACTTATAGGCCACGTGGCTGCGGGTGGCGTTGGTGTAGTTAAGAAGGAGAAGTAGAGAGCGGGTGATTTCCAATTTTTAGGGTTAAATAATAGAAATTAGTGGAAATATTAGAATCAAAAAAATAGTAAAATATATTTATATAAATTTATTTATATTTAATATATATTAATTGAACGGTCCGTTTTTAACAGTATCCTACTTTTCTAAAGTAACCGAACTGTTTGAACCAGTCTTTTTTTGTTAATTTACAAACCGGCTTTAGTTTTACAATTCGGTTTTTGCCGGTTTGGTTCAATATGGTCTGGTTTTAAAAAAAGTTTGTACACTCCTGTTGCCCTCCGACTGAGTCGAATGTTTGTTGCGAACACTGGCTCTAACCTTCAATTGAGTCGAATGTTAGTGGTCGAGTATTGCCTCCGACCTCTCTAAGTTAGTCGAATGTGTTATGAAAGTAAAGAAACAAGACAAACAATAAGAGAAGAAGATCAAGAAGAAGCTTGGCTTGAGACGTGAGAATCACTTTTCGAAAGGAATATTTGCCCCCACTAGTTGCTGCAGGGTTGTAAGCAAATTTCATCATAGGATACAACAGCCAACAATCTCTTATTCTCAGCAAAAGAATAGAGATTCAATGAACTTTCAAGAACAAGAGTGAATTTGAGTAGGAAGAAGAATATAGAATGCTTGTATGAAATAGATTGCAAGATGTCTTGAAAAATGGGTTGTAATAGCCTATTTATAGGCTCTCAAACTTCATTCAGACGTTTCTTGCAGTTGTATGGTGATTGAGTATGTCCCTTAGTGCATAAGTTGTGATTTTACATGAAAAGTCACTTCTGTTGGGACATCGATCGATGTCTCACAGTAAGCTCCACCACCACTTTGATCTGTCACATCGATCGATCGAAGTCACTTCGATCGATATATGTGATCGATCTATGTTGGACAGAAAGTTTCAACTCTGCATCCAGGATACATCGATCGATCGATGTGATCGATCTATGTGACATCGATCGATCAATGTGATCGATCTATGTCCGGTCTTCATTTTCAAGCCACATTGATCTATCCATTTGATACATGGATTGATCCAAGTCATGATTTAAGCTATTTTTGGTTATTCCAACACCATTTCACACACATTCTTCATCTCATTGCCTTTGCAAACTATTATAACAATCCTCCACTTAGTTTGTAAAGCAACTTATGACATTTCATGCATTTAAGAAATATCTTTCGATTTGAACCTCTTATTAGTATAACAATTCAAAGTTCTAACAAAATCATGATAGCTAAAAAGCCTTGAATCAGATTTCTATGTGTTAGAACCAGAAACATTATATGTTGGACCACGCACCTGCAATAAACACCACTAGAAGGGGGTGAATAGGAGAAAATCTCACTTATTAGCCTAAGGTTTGGCCCATCACTCAGTTAGCAGCCTAACATTGATGAAACTCACTTAACAACAACTCTTTTGCCGAAATGTCTCACTTGTAGCCAGGTGACCGTTGACCAACCGTTGACCAACCGTTGACCAGCCGTTGACTTTCTCAGACCAACCAGAATTTGACACGTTTAAAATTGTAAAAAATAATAAAAAAATTGCCCACAACACTCCAGCACTCCACCCACTACCCCCCCGCCACACCACCCCCTGCACCCCCACCCCCCGCACTGCCAAAAAAATTTTTAAAATTTTTTTCAAACTCACTCATAACGCTCCGACCACCCCGCGTCCCCTTCCCCACCCCCTCCTCTCGCGAATTTTTTTTTAAAATTTTTTCTAACTCATCCATAACATCCTAACTCACCCACAAAGCTCCAACCATCCCCCAGAACCCGAAACAATCCAATCCTCAGTCCAAAAAGAAAATGACAATGATAGTCTTGCAACTTGGAAAAAGAAAATAATATAATTCGGAAAAAAAAATGGCGGGGGACCTCTGCAATTCGAGCCACGCTACCACATTTATATACATTGTCATTATTTTATAAGTATTATTATTCTCCAACTATTTTGACGAATGCATTGAATAGAAAAATCAAACGGTCAAATTAGCCACAAAAATTGATTGATTTAGTTTGCTGAAATAAAGCCTCATTGGCTAGTAAAAACTCATACCACATTTTGTACTAATACAATATGCTCCATGATTAGTCACTGCACTTCAGCAAATACACTTGCTACCTTTTATTGTAGTAGTAATATTAAAAATAAAATGACTCAATAATTAATTACGCTTCTTATATTGTGAAGTAGTAGTTGACTGACACGGGTTGACGCAATTTTCGTTATGGATTATCGAGAAACAAAATCTGTATGTTTTTAACATAGGAGTATGATTGAACGATGGGGTGTTGTTATTCCACTGAGGGTTGGATTGTTTCGGGTTCTGGGGGATGGTCGGAACTTGTGGGTGAGTTAGGATGTTATGGATGAGTTAGAAAAAATTTTTAAAAAAAATTCGCGAGAGGAGGGGGTGGGGGAGGGGACACGGGGGTGGTCGGAGCGTTATGAGTGAGTTTGAAAACAATTTTAAAAAACTTTTTGACCGGGGGTGCAGGGGGGTGGTGTAGGTGGGTGGAGTGTTGGAGTGGTGTGGGTAATTTTTTATTATTTTTATATTTTTTCATAATTTTCTGATTTTTAAAATGTTTTTTAATTAATTTTTATAATTTTTTAGAATTTTTAAATTCCTTTTAAATCAATTTATTCAAAAATACAATTTTATTTTTTAAATTAAAAAGGGTCGCCACGTGTCAAATTCTGGTTGGTTTGAGAAAGTCAACGGCTGGTCAACGGTTGGTCAACGGTCACCTGGCTACAAGTGAGACATTTCGGCAAAAGAGTTGTTGTTAAGTGAGTTTCATCAACGTTAGGCTGCTAACTGAGTAATGGGTCAAACCTTAGGCTAATAAGTGAGATTTTCTCGGGTGAATAGTGGTTAGCGGAAAGTACACTACAACCCTTTGTTAAAAACCCATTTGAAAACAAAATCTCAGACCACCTCAGATTCAGGACCCATTTTTAAAAAATTCACAAATAATTGTACACAACTCAAAAAATTACGAAACTTTCCAGAATTAAACTTCAATGAGTTAACAAGACTCTGTCCAAAAATCAGACAAAAATAAGATCGTTTGACTCTTCAAACAAATAAAAAGATTCAGATGGTCAATCTGGACAGAATTGGACAGAAAGTTGCTGATTTTGCAAAACGTGTTTCTCTTTGAATACTCAACCAAAAAGGTTGATCTTTATATCAAAACACTCCTTAGGATGTATAGATGAAGTTTCCAAAAGTTCCTGACCTTAAACAATTCTTGAAAAATACAGAATTTAAGTTTTCTCAAAACTGGTCAGATTGCAGCCATATTGGAGCAGTTATCTTGCAAAGACTGAAAGACTAACTTTCTCTTGCTCAAATCAAGTGATTCATGTTGCAAATGAAAGCTAACAGTCTGAAGTATAACTCCACCAAAAATCACGAATTTTGAAAATGTTTAGCTATTTTTCCAAATTGTGTGAACTTGGGTGAAAACTGCAGTCAAAACGGGCAGAAAGCAGAAATAAAGAAACAAGAGAAGAACACCAAGGATTTATCCTGGTTCGGTCAATGTGACCTACTCCAGTCCCAAGGAACACCTTTCCTTGGATTTCACTATGAAATGAACACCTTACAACAAGAGCCAAGCTTGATCCTTGGGTTATACACCAACCCTACTCAAGACTTGGATAATCACCTTCTAAGCAACACTTATTGCAACACCTCTACCACCTATTGATGTAGCCTTATAAAGATGGCTAATCAATCTTAAAAATGAAGCTCAAGAGGCTTGTAGCGCAACAAAAATATCAAGAACACCTTTGCTGCAACAAAATACTACAACAAGAACAAGAAGATGAATATGAAAGCTATAGAATGCTTGTGAGCTTCAAGTGTGTTTCATCTTCTTCACCATTGCCTCTATTTATAGTGTGATTTGAGCCTTGACGATAAGAATGCCAATGTGTCATCATCTTCATCATCAACTCCAAATGTCTTCTCATCATTGGTTGGCTTTGTACACTTGGCAAAATAAAACACAATGATTGGTCCACCTTGGCAAAATGATGTGGCCGATTTTTCCACCTTGGATTTATCATAATTATGCTTCAAGAATTTCTCAAATCTTTTCCATCAGAATATCCATGTGAGTGTTGACCATTTTAAAATCAAATTCAGCTCCTAGCTCAATGTAGCCGTTGGCTACTTTATCTTTCACCAAAAGAATATTTTGATTTTCCTTAATAAAATAAGAAAAGATAATACCACCAAATTATCCTCAACTTCAAACAACATAATAGGGCATGTGAGAGCTCTATTTGACTTCCAAAAATCTGCTGAAAATACCCAAGAAAGCACATAACCGTTTGGGTATATTTTTGAAATATCCAAGTTGGCATTTTTGCCAACTAGCTTCTTTTTGGTTGGTCCACTTGTCTCCAACTCATAAAATGAACTCCACATCATATCCACCTTATCAATCATGTTTTTTCACATATATATATAAGTGTAGCAACTCAGATTTTTGAAGAAGAAATAAATAGATAACACTAGACAAGATTATGTCAACGTGTAACACCGAAATTCCTCAATATTTCTTCTTATATGTTGAGATCATTTACACAACTTTGATACCTTTAACATCTCTGAAAAATGATGATTAATGTTCTCTTATAGCATATATAGAGGGTCTTCAAGAAAAATTAGAATGTGACATCTCAAATCGTCACATATCCAGCTATAGTCAATAATATCATCGGTTGAGAGAAAAAGATATAAGATCATCATATTATCTTCAAAATAATAATAACACAGCTCCAGAATGAAGATAATAATATTTTCAAGAGATTCCTTGAGTGAAAATACCAAAAATACCATCGGGGGTAAAATTACCAAAATACCCCTGGTGTGAGAAAACTCCAGAAATGATCTCGATGGTCAGAAATAATCATGATACCAACTTAGTCATGATAAATAGTATAAGAATGTGCTCTTAAAATATTTCCACCATATCATGTTCCTACAAAACTCAAAATACCAATTTTGCCCTTTTTGGTAAGTTGTAGAAACTTCCAAGGCATGTTAGTCACAAGATAACAATAATCACCAAAAACACATAATAATCACATATTAAACATGTATAAATCATATACAAATGAAAACAATCACTTTAACACATTTTAGAAAAATATTTCTAAAAACCCTAGACATCGATCGATCGAAGTGCCTCAGCTTCAGAGATCGATGTCTCACAGAAAGTTTCAGAGTTTGCCTCTGACCTACATCGATCGATCGAAGTGAGAGTTCGATGTACATCGATCGATCGATGTGTCTCAGGTTTAGAGATCGATGTCTCACAGAAAGGTCTTGAACTTTTCTGCCTTACATAGATCGATCGATGTGAGAGATCCATATACATAGATCGATCGATGTGCAACAACCTGAGAGATCGATGTCAACTTTTTCAACTTTTAATCATATATAACACCATGTGTGACATTTTTAAGTATTCACCACTTAAAATCATGACTTTGAAAATTATCCAAACATATTTCTCAATATTCTTCCCCCTTTTGGATGATTTTCAAAATAACCTAACATGATTTTAATGTCACAACTCATAACCAAAAATTTCACCAAATGTTTTCAACTTTTAAATAATATGTTTGCTCCCCCTCAACTCATACTCTCCCCCTTAACCTTTGCTCCAAAACTTATACCAATTAAAACTTAGCATATGAGTCATCATGACTTACCAACTAAATCCATGACTTACCAACTAAAATCATCCCCCTTTATTTTGCAAATCATGCAAAAGATAGAACTATGCAATGGTATCGTAAGTCATCATACCTAATTTGGCTCGTAAGTTTTCAAACGTGGCTTGATTAAGGGGTTTGGTGAAGATGTCAGCGATTTGTCGATCAAATCTTATATGGTTTATCACTATATCCTCATTTTGAACATGATCGCGAAGAAAGTGGGTATCGAACCTCAATGTGTTTGGCCTTAGAATGAAGCACCGGATTCTGGGAAAGATTGATTGCACTTGTGCTATCGTAGAAAATTGGAATCTTTTTCATTTTAATGCCAAAATCACTAAGTTGTGTTTAAGCCAGAGTATTTGGGTAGTACATAAACTCAAAGCAATATACTCGGCTTCAGTGGTAGAAAGAGCTACACTAGCTTGCTTTTTAGAAAACCAAGAGATCAAGTTGGTTCCTATAAATTGACAAGTACCGCTAGTGGATTTTCTATCTAACTTGCAACCACCATAATCAGCATCACTATATGCGTGTAATTCCAACTTAGCGTTTCTATCATACCACAGTCCTAAGTGTGGTGTATGCTTAAGATATCTAAAGATCTTTTTCACTGTATTGTAATGTGATACCTTAGGACAAGATTGAAACCTAGCACACATACACACACTAAACATAATATCAGGTCTTGATGGAGTTAAGTATAACAGTGATCCAATCATAGACCTATAGAGTGTGTCATCAAAGGTTTACCATTTTTATCCTTATCAAGTTTGGTACTAACACTCATGGGGGTAGTTGTAGGTTTCAACTCTTCAAAACCAAACTTCTTAATCATATCATTGACATACTTAAGTTGGCCAATGTGAATTCCTTGAGGGGTTGTTTGATTTGAAGTCCTAAGAAATAATTCAACTCTCCTACCATTGACATTTCAAACTCTGACTTCATACATTCTCCGAAGTCTTTTACTAAAGTAGGATTGATTGAACCAAAGATTATATCATCTACGTATATTTGAACTATTGATAAATCATTACCTTTTCTTCTTAGGAATAATGTGTTGTCTATGGTTCCCTTTGATAATTATTTGCAATAAGAAAGTTTGCAAATTTATCATACCAAGCTCTTGGAGCTTGTTTCAAACCATATAAAGCTTTCTTAAGCTTGTAAACATGGTTAGGATTCTTTGGATCTTCGAATCCAGGGGGTTGTTTGACAAACGCCTCTTCTTGGATGTATCCATTCAAGAATGCACTCTTGACATCCATTTGGAAGATCTTAATATTGCTTATACTTGCAATCGCAAGTAACAATCTAATTGCTTCTAGTCGTACAACGGGTGCAAAGGTTTCTTCATAATCTATACTTTCTTGTTGATTATAACCTTGTGCGACTAGTCTAGCCTTATTTCTTGTAATGTTTCCTTGTTCGTCCATTTTATTCCTAAACACCCACTTTGTTCCTATTATTGATTTGTTTTCGGGTTTAGGTACTAAGTCCCACACATTGTTCCTTATGAATTGATTTAATTCCTCATGCATAGCATCTATCCATGATATATCACCTAAGGCTTCCTTTACGTTCTTAGGTTCTAATTGTGAGATTAAGCTATGTCCTTCAAGTTGACTTATATTTCTACGTGTTCTAACCCCAACACTTGGATCCCCAATGATTAATTCTCTAGGGTGCCACCAATTCCTAGATTGACTAGGTTCACCCTTATCTTGTTCAAATGTTTCATTAGTATGAACATTATCATATGTAATTGGATCATTAGTTACACTATCTTCCAATTGCAAAGTTTCTTCATTTATATCATTTAAGGGTTCATGCATGTCTTGTTCAGAGGGAGTTGGTTCTAGATGATCAAGTACAAGCTCAAGTATTACATCATCATCAAACATATTTTCAACATTTGTTTCTTGTTTATGTTGATGTTTATCACTAACTTCAAAGCATGCATTTTCATTGAATTTTACATGTATAGATTCAATTATTTTTCTAGATGCAGGATTATAACACCTATATGCTCTTGAGTTAGTTGAATACCCAACAAATATGCATTCAATAGACTTTTGTTCAAATTTATCTAGATTATCCTTAGTGTTTAGCACAAAACATTTACATCCAAATACTTTAAGATAATCTATTTTAGGTTGTCTATTGTTTAGCAATTCATAAGGCGTTTTATTTAATTTCTTTTTAATAGTTAGCCTATTTATAATATAGCATGCACAACTAACAGCTTCAGCCCATAAATGTTTAGGTAAGTTTATTTTCATAAGCATTGTCCTAGCAACTTCTTGAATCGTTCTATTTTTACGTTCAACAACTCCATTGAGTTGTGGTGTTCTAGGTGGTGAGAATTCATATTTGATTCCATATAGTTCATAAAATTTGATTACGTCTTTATTTTTAAATTCTCCACCTCTATCACTCCTAATTCTTTTGACATTTTCTTCGTAAATGTTTTCAAGTTGCTTGATAAGGGTTTCGATTGTTAATGGAACATCGTCTTTGTGTGTTAAGAACAATGTCCATGTGTAGCGTGAGTAATCATCTACTATGACACACACATAGTAGTGTCCACCTAGACTTCTTTTCATACTTGGACCAAATAAGTCTAAGTGAAGCAATTCTAGTACATGACTAGTACTCACTTCATGTTTCGGTTTTAAGGTTTCTTTAATGTGTTTTTTCCTTAATACATGTTTCACACATTTGAAAATTATCTAAGTCTAACTTAGGCATTCCTCTAATTAAATTCTTTTTAGACAATTTCTTAATAGTTGAAATTCCTATATGGCCTAATCTTCTATGCCATAAATTTACATCTAAGTCATGTGATATTAGACACTTAACCTTAGCATCTAACATGTTATCTAAGGTAAGAGTATAAATATTTCCATCTCTATGTCCTTTTAAAACCGTTTCTCCTTTCTCATTTATTATATCACAAGAATTGGGAAGAAAGGAGACATTATAACCACAATATATAAGTTGAGAAATACTAAAATTATAAGATAGATTGCTTACTAATAACACATTTCGTATTTAAAATGTGTTAGGATTCCCAATTGTTCCTTTTTCCAACAACTTGTCCTTTGTTGTTGTCACCGAATGTCACTTTTCCTCCATTCTTGATATGTTCCAATTCGATGAATAGTTTGGGGTTCCCCGTCATATGCCTCGAACATCCACTATCTAAAAACCATTTGGTTTTTAGATTCTTTGACTTTTTCTCCTTCTTGCGTTCCTTGCGTTTTTTTCTACAATGGAGACAAAGTTTTAGGTACCCTTTATTTGGGTCCTTGAATGTTAGGGGCACTATTCTTGTTTAGATATCCCTTAGATATCCAAACTTGAATATACCTTCTAGGCACATTTTTAGCATTGTTATAATTTGAAAAATAAGAAGAATTAGGCATATACATGATTAGTCTACATAAGTGAAGATGCATTGTTATACATGTTATTGCCATGGTTGATAATCATTATAGAATGGCCGAGATTTATGATGTGTATAAGGCATGTGAATTTGTTTCTTATATGGCGCTATATAAGTGTGTTTGTAGGCATTTCTATAAGACTTATAAGAGTGTTGCCTATACTTAGGTTCATAATAAGTTGTATGCATTTTATTATGTCTCGTTGCATTTGTATACATATAGGCATAATTTCTAGGTTTTCTAGATGCAAAGTTGGGCCTAGATGTATAGTTATGTGTGTGTGTTTTTATGGGTGCATGCTGCATCTTATCTTTGAATAAGTAGAAGAAGGAGTAGAAGAAGATTTAGCAGGCAAATTTGTTTTTATAACTTTATAAGGTTGTTTCGTAGTTGATGATACAAATTTAGTCTTTTATCTAATTTGTCATCTTCTTTCTTTATATCCCCAATCCAGTTTATCATTTCCATACTTTTGTGATGATATAAGTGTATCTAACATATTTGCACCAGATTTAAATTGTTCTATCATTTTTTCTAAGGTAAATTTAGAAGACTTAAGTTGCACTATTTCATTTTCACAACTTTCTAACTTGGATTTTAACATTTTATTTTCCATTTGTAACTTTTGTTCATCTTTCGTATATGATTCAATTTTATTCTCTAAAGAATCAAGAGTATTAGAAGACTCTTGTTTAAGAGATTCTAGTTGATCAGAAAATTCCAAGTTGGACGTCTTCAACTTGTCATTTTCTTCAACTATTTCTTCTTTTCTTTAGAGAGCCTCTTATAGTGAGCATGCATTCTTAGGAATTCTTCATACATTTCATCAAATGTCATGTCACTATCAGAATCACTATCAGAAGAAGAACATACCTCGTTGGATACGAAGCAGACTTGAGCTTCCTCAGTTTTGGATTCTGAGTCGGATGAGTCGCTCCATGTGCTCACCTTCATTGCTCGTTTCCCTTTTCTTGCCTTAGACTCCTTTGTCTTTGTCTTTTGAGCTTCTTTGTCCTTGGCTTGTTTATTATTGTTGTTGTTATTATTATTTTTCTTCGTGGGATAGTCGTATGAAATATGTTCTTTTGACCGCATTCATAACACTTTAATTCTTTATTATACCATTTGTTTGTGTTATTCTTCCTAGGTTGAGAAGAAGAAGAAGAATTACGTTGTCTATTCCTATTTGGACGTTTGAAAAACTTTGTAAGTTTCTAGCGATCAATATCAAGTCATCGTCTAATTCAGTATCACTATTACTATCATCGTTACTAGCATGTGTTTCGGTTGTTTTGAAAGCTATTGACTTACCGGATGACTTAGACGATTCAGAATTTCGTTGGTTCAGTTTTACCTCATAGACTTTAAGAGACCCGATCAATTCATCCATTTTAGTGATTGACTTTGTCTCCTCGATTGCAGTCACCTTTGGATCCCATTCAGCAGAGAGGGCTTCGTAGCACCTTTGAACCTTTTCACTGGTCGAAAATGACTTCCCTAAAGCTTCAAGGGCATCAAAAATATTAGTAATCCTCAAATCCATAGATGTTATGGATTCGTTTGGCAACATTTTGAAAGTCTCTAATTCAGTCATAAGCATGTTTATTTTTGACTTTAACACCACTAGTACCCTTCGTGCTTTAATACAAGTGATTTCCACATGTCGTGTGCGCTTGTGCAATTTGACACATATCCTGCTTCAGAAGTTGTAAGTCCATTCAAAAGTAATTGCATAGCTTTAGCATTCATGGACATTTTCTTTTTATCATCCGATGACCATTCACTTTTATATTTTTCAACCTCTTGAGTTACTCCACTAACTTGTATACTTTCATTGGAATGTACGACCCATCTTCAACTATAGACCATAAATCGAAGTCTATAGCCATTAAGAATAGCCTCATTCTTAGTTTCCAATGAACAAAATTATTGCCATCAAAAAGAGGATGACGTTGTGTAGACATACCTTCCAACTCACCTTTGTGAGAACAATAGCCATAGTATATACCTTGGATTGAGACAAGCAGTATATAATGAATCGTTGTTTCTTGGACTTGTATTGTTCGTACGGTATTGAATCTTGCTTCTTTGAGTGGTGTTTGGTCTGGCTCTGATACCAAATGGTTGGACCACGCACCTGCAATAAACACCACTAGAGGGGGGTGAATAGTGGTTAGCGGAAATTACACTACAAACCCTTTGTAAAACCCCCTTTGAAAACAGAATCTGAGACAACCTCAGATTCAAGACCTGTTTTTCAAAAATTCACAAATAATTGTACATAACTCTAAAAATTATGAAACTTTCCAGAATTAAACTTCAATGAGTTATCAAGACTCTGTCCAAAAATCAGACAAAAATAAGATCGTTTGGCTCTTCAAACAAATAAAAGATTCAGATGGTCAATCTGGACAGAATTGGACAGAAGTTGCTGATTTTGCAAAACGTGTTTCTCTTGAATACTCAACCAAAAAGGTTGATCTTTATATCAAAACACTCCTTAGGATGTATAGATGAAGTTTACAAAAGGCCCTGACCTTAAACAATTCTTGAAAAATATAGAATTTAAGTTTTCTCAAAACTGGTCAGATTGCAGCCAGATTGGAGGCAGTTATCTTGCAAAGACTGAAAGACTAACTTTGCCTTGCTCAAATCAAGTGATTCTTGTTGCAAATGAAAGCTAACAGTCTGAAGTATAACTCCACTAAAAATCACGAATTTTGAAAATGGGTTTAGCTATTTTCCCAAATTGTGTGAAGTTGGGTGAAAACTGCAGTCAAAAACAGGTAGAAAGCAGAAATAAAGAAACAAGAGAAGAACACCAAAGATTTATCCTGGTTCCGTCAATGTGACCTACTCCAGTCCCAAGGAACACCTTTCCTTGGATTTCACTATGAAATGAACACCTTACAACAAGAGCCAAGCTTGATCCTTGGGTTATACACCAACCCTACTCAAGACTTGGATAATCACCTTCTAAGCAACACCTCAACCCTATTGATGTAGCCTTATAAAGATGGCTAATCAATCTTACAAATGAAGCTCAAGAGGCTTGTAGCACAACAAAATCAAGAACACCTTTGCTACAACAAAATACACAACAAAACAAGAAGATGAATATGAAAGCTATAGAATGCTTGTGAGCTTCAAGTGTGTTTCATCTTCTTCACCATGCCTCTATTTATAGTGTGATTTGAGCCTTGAAGATAAGAATGCCAATGTGTCATCATCTTCATCATCAACTCCAAATGTCTTCTCATCATTGGTTGGCTTTGTACACTTGGCAAAATAAACACAATGATTGGTCCACCTTGGCAAAATGATGTGGCCGATTTTTCCACCTTGGATTTATCATAATTATCCTTTGCAAAAATGAGAAGATAAAATGGAATATGCTTCAAGAATTTCTCAACTCTTTTCCATGAGAATAGCCATGTGAGTGTTGACCATTTTAAAATCAAATTTCAGCTCCTAGCTCAATGTAGCCGTTGGCTACTTTATCTTTCACCAAAAGAATATTTTGATTTTCCTTAATAAAATAAGAAAAGATAATACCACCAAATTATCCTCAACTTCAAACAACATAATAGGGCATGTGAGAGCTCTATTTGACTTCCAAAAATCTGCTGAAAATACCCAAGAAAAGCACATAACCGTTGGGTATATTTTTGAAATATCCAAGTTGGCATTTTTGCCAACTAGCTTCTTTTTGGTTGGTCCACTTGTCTCCAACTCATAAAATGAACTCCACATCATATCCACCTTATCAATCATGTTTTTTCACATATATATAAGTGTAGCAACTCAGATTTTTGAAGAAGAAATAAATAGATAACACTAGACAAGATTATGTCAACGTGTAACACCGAAATTCCTCAATATTTCTTCTTATATGTTGAGATCATTTACACACCTTTGGTACCTTTAAAATCTCTGAAAAATGATGATAAATGTTCTCTTATAATATATATAAGAGGGTCTTCAAGAAAAATTAGAATGTGACATCTCAAATCGTCACATATCCAGCTATAGTCAATAATATCATCGGTTGAGAGAAAAAGATATAAGATCACCATATTATCTTCAAAATAATAATAACACAGCTCCAGAATGAAGATAATAATATGCTCAAGAGATTCCTTGAGTGAAAATACCAAAAATACCATCGGGGGTAAAATTACCAAAATACCCCTGGTGTGAGAAAACTCCAGAAATGATCCCGATGGTCAGAAATAATCATGATACCAACTTAGTCATGATAAATAGTATAAGAATGTGCTCTTGAAATATTTCCACCATATCATGTTCCTACAAAACTCAAAATACCAATTTTGCCCTTTTTGGTAAGTTGTAGAAACTTCCAAGGCATGTTAGTCACAAGATAATAATAATCACCAAAAACACATAATAATCACATATTAAACATGTATAAATCATATACAAATGAAAAAAATCACTTTAACACATTTTAGAAAAATATTTCTAAAACCCTAGACATCGATCGATCGAAGTGCCTCAGCTTCAGAGATCGATGTCTCACAGAAAGTTTCAGAGTTTGCCTCTGACCTACATCGATCGATCGAAGTGAGAGTTCGATGTACATCGATCGATCGATGTGTCTCAGATTTAGAGATCGATGTCTCACAGAAAGGTCTTGAACTTTTCTGCCTTACATAGATCGATCGATGTGAGAGATCCATGTACATAGATCGATCGATGTGCAACAACCTGAGAGATCGATGTCAACGTTTTCAACTTTTAATCATATATAACACCATGTGTGACATTTTTAAGTATTCACCACTTAAAATCATGACTTTGAAAATTATCCAAACATATTTCTCAACATTATACACATGAACCACTCTCTTTAAAAGTCCATTTTAAACCGCACTTTATGGCCTTGTGCTACCCCTAGTATTCATGAACATTTCAAGATCATTGCTTGTCGAAGCGGTACCACTTCCTATGTTCATATAGGTGAAGATTAAGATAGTTCCTCTTAATCTTCATTAAGAGTGCTATGGACACTCACCCTCCTTTAACACTAACATTCCAATTCTTCAAAGATCAATGTCATGCGGTTGATTCTTTAAAGATCAACCGTAGTGCTTTAATACCTCAGTTTTACTTGCTTGTTACCCATTGAACCTTTGGCTAGTGGTATGCTAGACAAGGTTGGGTTTCTATCACAAGTGAAATTATCCCATAAGTCTTAATCTCATCCCTAAAGATGCACTTTGTACCAAGTCTTTTGAAAGACTCTTGTCAAAGGATCCGCCAGGTTATTGCAGGATCTGACGTATGCAATGGCTATTACACACCATCAGTTTTAATTGCCTTACGTAATCATGCCCAAGGCTGACATGTCTAGATTTTTCCGTTATAATTTTACTATAAGCTCTAGACATCGTTGCTTGGCTATCACAGTGTAAGGAAATGGCTGGCATCGGTTGTGGCCACAACTCTATATCCAATAATAATTTCCACCATTCCGCTTCCTTACCTGCAGATCCCAATGCTATAAATTCGGATTCCATTGTAGAATGAGTTATGCATGTCTGTTTCTTTGAAGCCCAAGAAACATCACCACTACCCAAAGTAAATATCCAACCCGTAGTAGATTTGTTATCACCAATGCTAGTTATCCAACTAGCATCAGTATAACCTTCTAACACGGCTGGAAAATTATTATAGAACAATCCGTAACTCATAGTCCTCTTCAAGTACCAAGTACTCGCCCAATTGCCTTCCAATGGTATACTAGGATTACTAGTATACCTTGATAGTTTACACACGCAAAGCAATATCCGGTCTAGTGCAATGCATAGCATACATTAAACTACCAATTGCACTAGCATATTCTAATTGTGCTACCGCTCTACCGGTATGTCCAGTCAATTTGTATGAGGCATCGAACGGTGTGTTTGCTTCTTTGATCTCCAAATGTTTGAACTTATTCAACACTTTGTTTATGTAATGAGATTGACAAAGAGCAAAACCCCCACTATGTTTGGACACCTTATCCCTAAGATAGTATCTACCTCACCCAAATCTTTCATTTGGAATTGTGAAGTTAAATACTTCTTAGTTTCATTTACTCCTTCCATATTAGTACTGATAATTAACATGTCATCCACGTACAAACAAATAATGACACCATATTTGTCTGTAAACTTGGAATATACACACTTATCTGCACTTATGCCAGAAACCATTCTTTAAAATGGTAGTGTCAAACTTTTCATGCCATTGTTTCGGTGCTTGTTTCAATCCATACAATGACCTTATCAATTTGCACACTTTGTGCTCATTCCTCCGGAAGTACAAAACCTTCCGGTTGTTCCATATAGACCTCTTGTCTAAATCACCATTGAGAAATGCAGTCTTAACATCCATTTGATGAATAACCAAGTTATTTATGGATGCTAATGCTATCAACACTCTAATGGATGTTATTCTCGCAACTGAGCATATGTGTCAAAATAGTCTATCCCTTCTCGTTGTCTAAAGCCTTTGCTACTAATCTAGCCTTGAAAGTTTGAAGTGAACCATCCGAATTGTATTTTCTTCTAAATACCCATTTACATCCAATTGCTTTGGAACTTGGAGGCAAATCAGTGAGAACCACGTATTGTTAGACAATACGAGTTCATCTCATCATCAATTGCTTCCTTCCAAAACATGCATCTCTCATTGCATCGCCTCCTTATAGGATTTTGGATCATCTTCCACACTTAGTACAATAGGTATTTGATTAAACCTTTGTCCTATTACCTTCAACTAAGAAAGTAATAGATTGCGAAGAAATGAAGTCCGGATGTAAATACTTTTCCTTTCTAGCACGTTGACTTCTCCTAACCTCAGTTGGAGAATCTTGATTTTGTCATCAACACTAGAAGGATCATTGGAAAATCTCCAATAGGTTATTCAAATTTCACTTGTTGAACTTTGATTTGAATCTGTTCTCAAGAATTTATTCTCAAGAAATTCAACATCTCTAGATTCAACAACCACATTATTCTAAATCTAGAATCCTATATGCTTTAGAGTTTTCGCATATCCAATAAAGACACCTTTAAGAGCTCTTCCCCAACTTAGTCCTCTTCGGATCCGGAACTCTATAATAGGCTAGACAACCCAAACTCTAAGATAACTTAGATTTGGTCTTCGTTTCTTCCATAATTCGTATGGAGAAACTTAAACTTTTTAGAAGTTATTCTATTATGAATGTGACAAGCCGTTAACAAGGCTTCTCCCCACAAATTCTTTGGCAAACCAGAGTTTATTAACATTGCATTTAGCATGTCAACTAAACTTCTCTCTCTTTCTTTCAGCCAAACCGTTTTGTTGTGTGTACGGAGCACTTTTCTGTGTATGATACCATTCTCCTCACAGAATTGATTAAATTCAAGAGGAAAGTATTCACCACCACGATCACTTCTTAGAACTTTGATTTTTAATCCCGATTGATTTTCAACTTCCATTTTATAGACTTTGAACATCAAAGGCTTCATCCTTTATGCCTTAGTAAATATACATAAGTATATCTAGAGGCATCATCAATGAAAGTTATGAAATATCGATTGCCACCGGGTTAAAACACCGTTCAATTCACAAATATCTGAATGAACAAGTTCTAGAGTTCAGTTTTTCGTTCTACTGTCAAGAAATGGTTTCTTTGTCATTTTAGCTTGTATACATACTTTACATGTTCTTTCATTTTCATCTTTGCATGAAATTAAGTCATGCTAGACAT
The DNA here is from genome assembly GCA_036186865.1 of Eustoma russellianum. Taxonomy (NCBI): domain Eukaryota; kingdom Viridiplantae; phylum Streptophyta; class Magnoliopsida; order Gentianales; family Gentianaceae; genus Eustoma; species Eustoma russellianum. Next base: position 29,730,107 of record AP025060.1, on the reverse strand, counting down.
GAATTTAATAGTAGTACTACTAATATGTGTAAGTCTATCATACCACAATGAAAAAGAAGAATCAACAGAGTAAACAGAAACCGCAAATTTTTATTGATACTTAATCTAAACATCCTGTCGAAAGCATAACCCTTGCCGACAAAGATACCATTCTTGGACAATATAATTTTGTCTCCTTCCATTACAATCTTGAATCCATTCTTACAAACAAGACTAGCAGATACAAGATTGTTTGAAATCTCAGGTACATGCAAAACGTTGACTAATAACAACTTCTTCCAGAAGTAAAGTCTAACCCTACACTACCTTTACCCAAGACTTTTGTGGTGCTGCGGTTTCCCATCAAAACTTGTTGGATATAATCCACAACTCGATAGGTCTTGATCAAAGCCCTATTGTTGCATACGTGTACAGTTGCACCCGAATCGAACAACCAGTCATTTGTGATTTCGTTCGTAGCCATATGAAGTCCGTTACCATACCAAAATGCAATCTGGAAACCATTGCCTACCAACTGATCAGTCTCAATGTTTACCATGTTCGCATTGTTGGTAAGTTGGGAACTACCACCCTGCTTTTGTTTCTTCGAAACCAATAGTCCTTCTTGAGATGTCCTTTCTTACAACAATTATAACATCTCTTGCCTTTCTTGGATTTGCTTTGTCTGTGGATTCAGAAAAATCGGAGTTATTTCTTTGTTTTCAGCCAAACTCCCTGTTTTTCCTTTGACATAATGCACTCTAGGTGCATCATCAGAGACATATCTCTTTACAAGACTCCTTCTCTCCTCTTCAATTCGCAATGCTTTTGAAGTTGTTCAAGGGAAAATGATTCAGTTGAGTGTAGTAATTTCTTCCTGTAGTCATTCCAACTAGGGAGAAGCTTCGCAATTATCCCTCCTACTTGTAATGCCTCAGAAACTTCTACACCCAACTCTTTCAGTTTTGGACACAATGGACTGCAACTCGTGCACTTGGTCCATGATTGACAATTTTGAACCATTTTAAAGTTAAAATACTTCATCATCTGGAATTTGTCCGCGCCTTGTTTCTCCGTTGTTGTATTTTGAACTCTAAGGCATTCCATATCTCCTTTGGTGATGAAGTTGCCGTGAATAAATCGTAGATACGATCTGACAGGTTGTTGAGAATATGCACACAACACAGCATATTATCCTCATGTCTCTTTCCTCCAAGCGGCTTTGACCTCCTCGGAGTCCTCTTCTTGTGGGGTTGGCAAATCCTTCATATTTGGGTTGAGTGAATACCCAATCTGAAGCGCAATCAGGAGGAACAACATCTTGTCCTTCCACCATAGATAATTGGTGCCATCGAAACGATCAAGCTTCATGCTCTCTTGGTTCAAGAATGTCTTTGAATCCATCTTCAAATATTCCTTTCGATTGTTATGAAAGTAAAGAAACAAGACAAACAACAAGAGAAGAAGATCAGAAAGAAGCTTGGCTTGAGACGTGAGAATCACTTTCTGAAATGAATACTTGCCCCCACTAGTTGCTGCAGGGTTGTAAACAAATTTCCTCCTAGGATACAACAGCCAACAATCTCTTATTCTCACCAAAGAATAGAGATTTAATGAACTTTCAAGAACAAGAGTGAATTTGAGTAGGAAGAAGAATATAGAATGCTTGTATGAAATAGATTGCAAGATGTCTTGAAAAATGGGTTTGTAATAGCCTATTTATAGGCTTTCAAACTCCATTCAGACGTTTCTTGCAGTTGCATGGCGATGGGTACGTCCCTTGGTGCATAAGTTGTGATTTTACATGAAAAGTCACTTCTGCTGGAACATCGATCGATGTCTCACAGTAAGCTCCAGCACCACTTCCATCTGTCACATCGATCGATCTATGTGATCGATCTATGTTGGATAGAAAGTTTCAACTCTGCACCCAGGATACATCGATCGATCGATGTGATCGATCTATGTCCGGCAGAATACTCAACTTTATTTTCAAGCCACATGGATCTATCCATTTGATACATGGATTGATCCAAGTCATGAGTCAAGCTATTCTTGCTTATTCCAACACCATTTCATACACATTCTTCATTCCATTGCCTTTACAAACTATTATAACAGAATGCATGTCATTTATAGTTTGTCTTATCTCAAGATGTCCAAAAGACAATATGGGCATAGGAAGCCCTAAATGACAAGATAACTCTATTATAAAGGGGATTTCAGCTCTACGTGAAGAGACTCCCTCTCAACTTTTTATCTTCTTTCTTGAATAATTTTTTAATGAATGTGCTAATTTAAGAGTCGGAGAGGTTTTATAAAAAAAACCTTTATCCGTAGACTCATAAAGCTTTTTTATGCCATGCAAGTCATAAGAAAAAGCTAGGCGCAATAGGACCAGATATATCAAATGCCATGGGACTTTTTTTCCATCTCTTTCTTCAAGATATTTTTTGTAGAAATTTTCTTGTTAGCTTCATCTGACATACTTCTCAATAATAATATCTGCAAGCCTCCGCTTTTCCAACTTGCTCTAACACAGTAACAATGTGACATGCTGACCTGCAAATAAGGGAACATAATTCTCTATTTTCACCTTAAAAGCAAAGGCTACCAACTAATTAAACACAAATTTTAAGGTTTTACGTATATGTAATTGATGATGTCAGATTTATCACCAAGTAATAAGTATGCATGTGGGGGTTACGCCGTCAATTCTCCGTCAGTTGTTGTAGTGGATGTTAGCCGACCTGCACAAAGGAACAAGGTCATAGGACCCGGGATCTATGGTCCCGGGTAATACCCTCCGACGCTCAAGTCAGTGGAAGCCATTTATGGAGAGGTTTATATACTGGTACTAGTTTGTATTTAGAAGGTTTTCAGGTAAACCGGCTCTTTTCACCGTGGGAAGGATGAGTCACAGTTGTAATGTGTGAATTTTTACTTGTCCTTCTCTCTCATGTTTTCTGTCTTTTATATGGCTGCTAGGGCCAATGCATGGGTAGAGTCCAGAAATCGTGACATGCAGGGAGGCCACTTTTGATGACTCTTACTCCTGCATGCTCTCCAAGTGGCACTGTGCTGAGCTGAGTAAGCTGGCTTGGGATACCTGGCTAGGAGTTTCACCTGGTAGAATTACCCAGGGTGAACTTCTAGAGCCGAGGCTAAGCCTCCACAAGTAACCAGAAGTGTCCGCGACGGCCCGAGCCGTGGGGTCGGCTTGCTGAGGTGCAAGTGGCCGACTTCACTGAGCATAGGTCGGCCTATCATGATGACCAGTTATCACAAGCGTGGCCCTGCAATTGTCGGCCTAGATGGAGCCAAGGCCGAGGTGTGGCCGTTGGGCCGAGGTGCGCTTGTGGCCGTTTGGCTGAGGTTGCGCTGTGGCCGAGATTACCCCAGTCAAGTAGCTGAACCTGAGTTACGTTGACCGTTTAATCTACCGTTGAATGTTGTAATGTTGTCCTTTCTGAGCAGGTCAGATTTCGGCCCATCATTTATGCCCCCAGATTAGACTGGCCGATCTCGCCAGGATGGGCAGACTAATCGTTTCAATGCATTTAATGGGCAATCCTTTCAGCATGACGTGTTGGTTATGTATTGCTTCGTACTGCGCACTTACTGCTGTTGATTGGATGGTACTGAACATTTACTGCTTGCGCAGACCGAGGTAGCATCAGCAGTACAACCTTTTAAAGGCGGCGGAACAAGATTCCAGGCCAGCCATTTTGAATATGGCACGGGGATCGAGGTCGGCTTATTCGAGG
>AP025060.1:29647990-29726351 GCA_036186865.1 Eustoma russellianum | reverse complement strand
CTGCCCAGCAGAGCCGTTACCGTGGTTGAGGTTTCGCCGGAGCAGGCAGAGACCATCCCTGCTCCGGGAACTACTGTTGTTGTTCCCAAACCTAGGGTTTCATCTCTGCCGGTGGGGGTGGTTTATTATGGGTCCCCTTCAGCCGAGGTCCAAGAGGCTTTTTGTACTTTGTCTAAGGTCGATGTCACACTGATATGTGGTATGTATGACATCGATGTTGAGCAATTTGACCCGATTCTCCCTTCAGCCAATCAGACAGCCTATGACCCTCCTGCGGGTTATGAGGCGGTCTATAAGGAGTACTTTCATTCTGGGTTCCGTCTTCCCATCCCTGTTTCTTTATTCAGGATTCTTCATTCTTACAACCTTAGGCTTCCTCAGATAAAGCCAAATAGCCTGAAGATTATTCTCTGTTTTCTCTTATTTCTTAGAGCAGCCGAGACCCCTTTTGACCATAGAGTCTTTATGAGTCTATTCTCCTGTAGGTCTTCTGAAAGTTGGTATTACTTCACCAAGAGAGCCACATCTGAGGACTTCAATTTTTTCATTCACGTTCCTACTTTCAAGAAGAACTGGAAAGGTAGGTTCTTCTACATTAGGAAGTTAGGGCTGCCTCAGCTTGATATATGGAAGCCGGGTAAGGCCGATAATATGAAGCCAAGCCCGGAGTATTGTGATGAGGCAGCCAAGTTATATTCTTTGCCCATAGCCATCGACTGGCATAGGGTAAATGACTCAGTTTTGAAGGCGGCCGACCTGAATTCTTTAGCTTCAGGTTCACACTATAAGCCCCTTTCTCCCGACAACTTAGAAATAGTTCGGGGTATGCTCTTGTATTTCTTACGCACTTTTTATTCCTCTTTTTTTATCTGCTTCCATTCACAAACTTATGTACTCTATGTAGGTTCTATGGCTCCTGGAGGAAAAGATTTTGCAGCCAAAATTGCAAAGGCTGCGTCCCACAAGAAAGCTAAAGCAGCGCAGACAAGGGCCGAGGTTGCTCAGGGGCTGCCCCCAGCTGAAGGTATTGCTGAGGCCGACGTGGCTGTGCCAACGATTGCTGAGGTTGAATTAAATCAGCAAATTGTGGTTGCTTCTGAATCTGCCGCCCCATGTATTTTACACTTCCTAGCCTGTAAATTCTGGTGTCTGCAGATTTGTTATATACTGGTTATTGTGGCAGAGGAAGGGGTCGAGGTCTCTCTGAGGAGTCCGGCTCCAGCTGATCTTGGCCAAGCCCAGCATAGTGAAGGCTCTGTTCTGGGGAAGAGACAAAGGGATGACGTATTCGTCCCTGAGGCCGAGGTGCTGCCTTCCCAATTTGAGCAATAGACTTTGACGGTGGGCGAGTTTGATGAAGGAGACACTGTGATGAATCCGACTATTGCCAAAAGAATGAACAATTAGAAAAGCAGCGATTCTCTGCCGCATCCTGGGGCAGTCTGGTCAACTCTGTTAACATCAACTCAGCCATGGTATAGAGTAATTTTTCTTAATATATACATTATATCCAGATATCTCATCAACACTTGGTTTTTGTGAAACAGCTCAAGGTACAACTGTCAGAGCTTATTAGCCGAGGTGATGAGCTGCAAAGTCATCTAGCGGCCAAAGCCAAGGAGTTCGAAGCAGCCTCTCAAGACATCTCATCCTTGAAGTCAGAAGTCAGTAAACTTCAAGGACAGAAGGAAGAGGCAGAACTCAAATGGGCCACGGCTAACTCTTTGGTGGCCGATCTGAAGAAGAGAAATGCCGACTTGGAGGCATGTTATGGCCAACTGATGGCAGAGTTGGGAAGAAAGGATGCTGCGATGACTTCTCTGCAGAAGGAACTAGAGCAGCAGGCAGCTAACTTTGCTCTTCAACTTCCGGCGGCTAAGGCTGAGGCGGTGGCCGACTTCAGAAAGTCTGAGCTCTTTGAAGAGAACATGGTGCTGTTGCAAGGACCAATTCTGCAGATGGGCCAGACTAAGGCCATCAATATCTGCGCTGAAGTCTGCCCCCAACTGAACAAAGAAGATCCTCGGCTGATGGAACTCTATAACCCTCACGCCGAGGCCGAATTTGAAGCTCAGTTTCTGAAGTTCTCGGAAGGGGCAGACTTGTGCGAGGATGAGGAGCAAATTTAGGCCTCTTTGTACTTTGATTGAAATGATTGTACTGTCTGTTATCACTGAAAATTTCAATCTTCCTAACTTGCAGTTCTCTTTTGTTCTTGAGTTTTTGCTTCTTTTCAAACTTGTCAATGCCGAGATCTCAGATCGGTCATGTCATAGCTTAAAAATAAAATTTAGAATATAGAATAAACCTGTTATTCTGCCGAGCTGATTCATGAATAGATTAAGAATGAACTCCGCCTTGCTTAAACTAAGCTTTGACTTGGACGATAATTATAATCCCAAGTCTTGAATTCGCAACATTGCCTTTCAGCGCAACTTTATAAAGCTCTGCTAAGTCAGATGAGGTATACGTACATTGTTATGTTTTATCTCGGCCTCTTTAAGTAAAGAAGATTTTTAAAGCTTGTTTATACAAGTTTACCCTCTGGTGGGTTTTTACCTCAGGCTTGCTGAGGTTTTGTAAATCATCCTTTCATGGATTTTTGCCTCGGACATGCTGAGGTCTAATTCTACCCTTTGGCGGGCTTGTGCCTCGGACCTGCCGAGATCTTGCTTTACCCTTTAGCGGGCTTTTGCCTCGGACCTGCCGAGGTCTTGTTTTACCCTTTAGCGGGCTCTTGCCTCAGACCTGCCGAGGTCTTGTTTTACCCTTTAGCGGGCTCTTGCCTCGGACGTGCCGAGGTCTTGTAAGAGCATTTCATGGTGCTCGAGATTTGCTTGGACATCTGATACATGACTCTTGATAGATGCTCCAAAGAAAATGTTTTGATATACAAGATAGTTACGACTTGAATGATTGTTAAATGTTAGTGGTTATGGATTACTGTTTTGTGTTCTTGTACTGTTAAATCTATGCTTTTGAAAGTATACAAGACATGTGCCCCATTACCCCTTGAATTACTTATTACTCATGTCTTGCCATGTGTTGATCCCGTATGTCTTATAAGCGGGTTACTTGCTAGCGTTTTTCGCTAAGGGTACTACCTCTGTCATTGCAGATGAGCCTAGCTACGATATGATATTCATAGAAGACGATGGCGAGTGGGCTGAACGGGATACATAGAGACATTCTGGGAGATAGTTGAGACAGTTGTTATTTATTTCAGATCTTACATGCACTTGAGGATTTAGTTCGTTATTACTGTGACCATCCTTTGAGATATTATTATCATTTGATGTATGAATTTGATGGTTGAGATTCGTTAGTTACATGTTTCCGCACTTATTTCTCTTACGTCAGTGATGATGTGTATTCGAGAGATGAGACGTCTTGTAGTCTTCTCAGTAAGCTACGACGGGTGCACCGGTTCGGATTCCGCTGTCCGGGTCGGGGCGCTACAGGTGGTATCAGAGTTAAGGCTTCAGATCTACCTTGGAGACCTAGGTTATGACATGTAGAGTCTTAAGTTATAATTTTCACACTAAGTTGATCTTTAAGTCTAAGTATGTGATCCTATATGTAAGTCTGATTGGGATGGATGAGTGCGAGCGCGATAAAAGTTAATCAATAAATGTTACTTTATTTAGCGCATGAATTCCACCTTGTACAACACATATGGGCCTTCAATACTTACTTTTTGGAATTGCTGAATGCTAATAAGTGTTGATTTTGCAGAAAATGCCTCCCAGAAGAGATAATCAAGGAAAGGTGGCAACGGGAATGAGAACCCTCCACCACCACCACCAGTCCTAGTCCCACAAGCGCTGATAGACGCTATCACAGTGATAGCTCAAGGGGTTGCCCAGCAGCAACAGCAACCTCCCCCTCCACCACCTCCCCAGCAAGGCATCAGATATTATATTGGGGAGATGCACAAGATGCATGCCCCAAACTTTGAAGGGACCACTGACCCAGAAGTGGCTGGGTTATGGCTTGACGAAGTGGAGAAGTGCTTCAGGCTTGTGCAAGTGCCTGAAGAACTCAAGGTGGATGCAGCCACACCATTGCTGATCGGCAGAGCTAATGCCTGGTGGAATGGCATGCTGCCAAAGATGACTCCTCCTATTCAGTGGAGACAATTCGTGCAGGCCTACAAAGATTACTATGTGCCTGAGACTGCCATTTTGGAAAAGATGAGGCAGTTCGACAAATTTGAACAAGGGAGGATAACTTTTTCAGACTATGCGGATAGATTCCATGCCTTGGGCAAATTCACGCCCATGGTATTGGAAAACAATCGGATGAAGATGTTGAAGTTTGAGGAAGGTTTGAACCCCCGCATACGGACGGCCATAGCGGGGTCTAGCTTGAAAACTTTTGAGGAAATGCTGGATGCGTGTTACCGCGTAGAGAGTGACATGAGACGGTCACAGACTAGAGAGGCTCGTGAAGAGTCTAGCAAAAGGCCCAGAGAGGAGAGAAGTGGTGGTAGACCCGAACGTTGGGTCAAGATTCCCAGGAAAGGACAAGCGGGGCCAGCTCAGAGGGCACCGCAACAGAACCAGCCTGATCGTCAAGCACCTGCAGAATGCCCACACTGCCAGAAGAGACACGTGAGTGAATGTTGGAAAATAACCGGAGCGTGCTTCAAATGTGGAAAGGCGGGCAATAGGATTAAGGATTGCCCCGAATGGAACCCCAAGCCTCAGGCAGCAGCAGGGCCGGCCCAGCAGCAGAGAGGCAGGCCCAATGCGAGAGTCCACGCGATGACGGACGCTGAGGTACAGGAGGACGCCAACGTTGTGACAGGTACGACTTAAGTTTAATAATGGTAGCTTAAGTTGAATTTTAGTCTTTTAAGTTGATGATTAAATGTGTCTTATGTGAACACCTTTATGTGCTACACTTTTGTGTTTAGGTGTGATCCTAGTTAATAAAGTACCTACAAACGTATTGTTTGATAGCGGAGCTAGTCACTCCTTCATCTCTAAGCGATTCGCCAAAGGACTCGACTGTTTACCTGAGTGGCTTGAGAACCCATTTAGAGTGCAAGCAGCCGGCGAACAAGTGCTGTATCCCACCACCAGTACAAAGATTGTGAGTTGGAGTTGAACGGAAGGATGTTTTCGGTGACATTAGTTCCAATTTCGATGAAGGACTTTGATGTAATATTGGGCATGGATTGGCTGACCAAGAATCATGCCAATATTGACTGTAAACTCAAACAAGTAACCGTTAAGGACCCTGATATGAATAAAATAACGGTACAAGGAAACGTCAAGTTAACAAAGGCCCCAAAGAAGATGTACTTAACAGCGATTAAGGCCTTTAAGGCTTTGCAAAAGGGAGCAGAGGGATATATGGTGTATGCTATAGATGCTAAGCAAGAAGTTCCCTCCATAGATCAGATTCCGGTAATCAATGAGTTCAAGGACGTATTTCCGGATGATTTGCCAGGAGTTCCGCCATCGAGAGCAGTGGAGTTCGAAATCAACTTGCTCCCTGGAGCCGAGCCTATATCTAAGGCACCCTATAGAATGGCTCCAGCCGAACTTAAGGAGCTTAAAGGACAACTTCAAGAGTTGTTAGACAAGAAATTGATTCGCCCCAGTGTGTCACCTTAGGGAGCTCCAGTTCTATTTGTAAAGAAGAAGGATGACAGTATGAGGTTGTGCATTGACTACCGAGAACTGAATAAGATTACCATCAAGAACAAATATCCCTTGCCAAGGATTGAGGATTTATTTGATCAACTAAAGGGAGCTCGCTGGTTCTCAAAGATTGATCTTCGTCAAGGGTATCATCAGCTGCTTGTGAAAGCCGGAGACGTACCTAAAACGGCTTTTTGGACTCGATACGGGCATTACGAATTCTTAGTGATGCCTTTTGGACTAACTAATGCCCCAGCAGCTTTTATGGACTTGATGAATACCGTGTTCCAAGAACAGCTGGATCAATTTGTGGCGGTGTTCATTGATGACATCTTGGTCTATTCCCCCGACGAACAAGCTCATGCTGAACACTTAAGGGTGGTGTTGCAAATTCTGAGGCAACAGAAGCTTTATGCCAAATTCAGCAAGTGTGAATTTTGGCTAAGAAGTGTAGCCTTTCTCGGTCACGTGATTTCGGAGGATGGGATTTCTGTGGATCCTAAAAAGATAGAAGCCATCACGGAATGGCCAAGACCTACCAACGTGACTAAAGTGAGAAGCTTTCTAGGCTTAGCAGGCTACTACAGGAAGTTCGTTGAGGGATTCTCAACCATAGCAGATCCATTGAGTCGACTTACGCAGAAGAAAACTAAGTTCGAGTGGACTGCTGAATGCGAGCAGAGCTTTACCGAGCTCAAGAAGAGATTGACCACGGCCCCGGTGTTAGCACAACCCTCCGGCACCGACGGTTTTGTGATCTATAGTGACGCGTCCAAGAAAGGATTAGGTTGTGTCTTGATGCAGAATGAACGAGTCATTTCGTACGCGTCAAGACAGTTGAAACCATATGAGCAGAACTACCCGACGCATGACTTGGAGCTAGCAGCTGTGGTATTTGCTCTTAAGATCTGGAGACGCTATTTGTACGGAGAAAAGTGTGCCGTATTCACTGATCACAAGAGCTTAAAGTACTTATTCTCGCAGAAGGAGTTAAATATGAGACAGAGAAGATGGTTGGAGTTACTTAAGGATTATGACCTAACCATCAATTACCATCCAGGTAAGGCCAACAGAGTGGCGGACGCACTGAGCAGAAAGTCTAGCCACGCAAGACAGTCACCGTTGGAAAGAGAGATTGAGGAGTTTGACCTTGAAGTGGTGGACTCCATGGAGAATGTTCTTACGACGATGTCTATCAGCCCGGAATTAGTAGACAGAATCAAAGAGGCGCAGTATGATGACACAGCGCTAAGAGAAATCCGTGACAAACTAGCAGCGAGACCAATAAAGGATTTCCAGTTGCGAGGAGATGGGAGCTTATGGTTTCAAGATAGGCTGTGTGTACTTAATAATGATGAGCTTCGAAAAGAGTTGATAAGCGAAGCTCATAATTCAAGGTTATCTATTCATTCCGACAGCACAAAGATGTATAAGGACCTCAAAAAGAATTATTGGTGGATGGGGATGAAGAGAAGCATCGCGGAGTACGTTAAGAGGTGTTTGGTATGCCAACAAGTTAAAGCTGAACATCAACAACCTGGTGGTTTAATGAAGCCACTAGAGATTCCAGAATGGAAGTGGGAGCACGTGACTATGGACTTCGTGATGGGATTACCCAAGACCAGAAATGGAAATGAAATGATTTGGGTGATTGTAGACCATTTAACGAAGACATCCCATTTCATAGCCATGCCACATGGTACCTCATATGAGAAACTATCCAACACCTATGTGGATAACATTGTGAGCTTACATGGAGTCCCAGTCAGCATTGTGTTAGACCGTGATCCCAAGTTTACTTCTAAGTTCTGGAGGGCATTCCAGAAAGCTATGGGTACGGAGCTAAGAATGAGTATCGCGTACCACCCTCAAACGGATGGACAATCCGAGAGGACCATCCAAACTTTGGAGGACATGTTGAGAGCATGTGCCTTGGATTTCAAAGGAAACTGGGATAGCATGCTGAAGTTAATGGAGTTCTCATATAATAACAGCTATCATAATGCAATTGGCATGGCGCCATTTGAAGCCTTATACAGACGGAAGTGCAGGTCCCCAGTTTGTTGGGACGATGTTGGGGAAAGGACCATCACTGCACTCGAGTTGGTGGAACAAACCATTGCGAAGGTGAAGGTAATAAGAGAGAGGTTAAGGGTGGCTCAAGATCGTAATAAGAGTTGGGCCGATGCCAAAAGACGACCCTTGGAGTTTGAGGAGGGTGAAAAAGTCTATTTACGAGTTTCACCTACCAAGGGAGTTGCAAGATTCGGAATGAAGGGCAAGCTGAGCCCTAGATATATTGGCCCTTACGAAGTGCTTGGTAAGGTTAGAGAAAGGGCATATCGGTTAGCCTTGCCTCCGAGTTTGTCACAAGTCCATAACGTATTTCATGTGTCTCAACTAAGGAAATACGTATCGGACCCGAGCCATATCCTGGAAGCTCAACCGTTGGATGTTAAGGAGGATATCACTTATGAAGAGCATCCAATGAAAATTGTGGATAGAAAAGATCAAGTCCTACGCAGACGCGTCATTCCGTATGTCAAAGTTTAGTGGAGTAATCATACGGAGCGTGAAGCCACGTGGGAGCTTGAAGAACAAATGAAGGAGCTATATCCACATCTCTTTCAATAAGGTACGCCAGTTTCGAGGACGAAACTTTTTGTAAGGGGGTGGAATGTTATGCCCCGCACCCTCCGTAAAGTAAATAAAAGATAAAAAGAAACTAAATGAGATTAATGGCGTATTGGAATTAATTAGGATTTAATATTTGAATTAAATATTAAGAAATTATCCTTTATGATAAATAAGGAAAATAGGATATAATTTAGAAACTCCAAATTTTCCCCATTCCATATAAAAACTGACTGGACGTCAGTTTCTCCCCATTAGCAGAAAGAAACCGACGCCAAGTCTCTCCCCATAGGCGATTCCATCTTCCCTCAACCCTAGAGAAGAAGGTCTCGAGATCCCTCATTCAATCCTTGTCCGTTCTTCGTTTCTTCTACAAGTAATCAAAGGCAAAGTAATCTACTTATAAGTTCCTACATTTTGCGAAGGAAAAATGGCTTAGTTTTGATATCAAATTGGATCACCATGCAGTAGTTTCCTTCCGTGAATTCTATATGTGATTTATGTGTTTTGGTGTTGATGATTTGGCCATTATATGTTGAAAATCATTTTGTGGTTGTGACTACTTGAGATTCTGCTAATCCCTACCCCGTAAACCCTTCTTGATGTGCCTTCATTGTTGGATAGGGTTTGGAGGGAGGAAAGGTGAGATCTTTTGGGGGTTCGTTATGATGAACGATGTGCGTTTTAGGCTTGAACATGTGATGGGTTTTGTGGAGGTTTTGCGTTGATGAATTAAGCATGGATTGCTAGTGTAGTTAGACTTGGAATGATGGGAAGGAAATTGGGAAAACGATTAGTTGAAGGTCTGCATTTTCTGCAGAAATTCGCAGAAGAAATTCTGGAGAGACGCTGACATCGATCGATCGATGTCAGAGATCGATATCCTCTGATGGACATCGATCGATCGATGTAGGGTAAGGCTGAGAGATCGATGTCCTCTGATGGACATCGATCGATCGATGTAGGAGAGGCTGAGAGATCGATGTCCTCTGATGGACATCGATCGATCGATGTGAGGGTATGAAGTCACATCGATGGATCGATGTGAGGGTATGATGTCCATCAGTTTTGGGGAAAATTAAGGGAAGAAAGAGCGAAGCTAAGGGACTCTTTGGGGGACCCTAGAGGCTTCTTAGGACCTGATTGAAGTTAGTCTAAGTCTTGGGAACATGACTTAAGAAGGTGAATCAAGTTTGGGGAAATTGAAGGGTATTCGAATCGGATTTCAACGGGGATGACTTAGGAGGGTTAGGAAATGAACGTACGAGTTTTGTAGAGTCCAATGAAGGATGGTAGGTGTTCTCACATTGGTTTGTGACTTTTAGAATCAAGGTTAAGTGTTGACGACCTAGCTGGAAGCCTAAGCATTGATGAGTAAGTGAGGGGTACCTTTTACGATTGATTGATCTGAATGTGAATTGAATCTATGTGAACAAGAATGTGATTGACACGAGGAGTCTTGCATCATGGCACTTGCATTTGCGCATTGTTTTGGAAAGAGCTGTGCTTCGGCACAGATTTGCAAAGGTGACCTGTAATGTTAATCGGGATGGAAATATAAGCCGGGGCGTGTTACAGGGTATAAAGTTGTCTGTAATGTTAATCGGGATGGAAATATAAGCCGAGGTGCATTACAGGATATAAAGTTGTCTGTAACGTTAACCGGGATGGAAATATAAGCCGAGGTACATTACAGGGTATAAAGTTACGAGACCAGACATTGCGACATGCATTGCACTGTTTTGAAAAGAAATTGCTCATGCATTTGTGATTGTGTATTGTAGTGCATATTTTGTCATGCATCATGTGAGTCAGTTGGGTTAATTGGTATGTGACTTGAATAATTGTTAATTGTTAGTGGTTATGGATTACTGTTTTGTGTTCTTGTACTGTTAAATCTATGCTTTTGAAATTATACAAGACATGTGCCCCATTACCCCTTGAATTACTTATTACTCATGTCTTGCCATGTGTTGATCCCGTATGTCTTATAAGCGGGTTACTTGCTAGCGTTTTTCGCTAAGGGTACTACCTCTGTCATTGCAGATGAGCCTAGCTACGATATGATATTCATAGAAGACGATGGCGAGTGGGCTGAATGGGATACATAGAGACATTCTGGGAGATAGTTGAGACAGTTGTTATTTATTTCAGATCTTACATGCACTTGAGGATTTAGTTTGTTATTACTGTGACCACCCTTTGAGATATTATTATCATTTGATGTATGAATTTGATGGTTGAGATTCGTTAGTTACATGTTTCCGCACTTATTTCTCTTACGTCAGTGATGATGTGTATTCGAGAGATGAGATGTCTTGTAGTCTTCTCAGTAAGCTACGACGGGTGCACCGGTTCGGATTCCACTGTCCGGGTCGGGGCGCTACATTGATGTTGCAGATAGGTAACTATTTCATCCATACATGTGTTGTGGTAGTCTTGCTGCAAGACTTCGTTACCATCAAAAGCACGATGCTTTATCAATTCCACAACAATATTTTTCCCTATCGTAGCCGAGGTGGATTAGGCTAGCCGAGATAGTGCATCGGCCCGTTTGTTGGCCGACCTGGGGATGTGTTCCACCATAAAGTGATCAAACATTCCACTCAAATGTTGAACCTTGGCCAAGTATCGCTTCATGTTGTCCTCCTTGGCTTCATAATCTCCATTAATTTGAGAGACTATGAGCTGTGAGTCACTTCGGGCAATTATTTGTTTGCCCCTAGTTTTCGAGCAAGACTCAGCCCAGCTATCAAAGCTTCATACTCGGTCTCATTGTTAGTGGCTTCAAAATCGAAGCGCAAGGTATATTCCAATTCTTCCTTGTTTGGATTAATTATTAGGAGACCTGCTCCACTTCCCTCTTTTGAAGAAGATCCGTCTACATATAAGATCCAACCATGTGTTGGGAAATGATCTTCCTCGACAGATATCCCTTCGGCCAAGAAGTCTGCCAAAGCTTGAGACTTGATGGAAGTGCGTGGTTTATATGCAATATCATACTCAGCAAGCTCCATAGCCCATTTAACAGCTCGGCCAGAGGTATCCGGTCGGGGCAGGATTTGCTTCAAAGGCTGGTCTGTCACCACTATTATAGGATGGACTTGGAGATAAGGTCGGAACTTCCTTGCTGCCACTATTAATGCTAAGATTATTTTCTCTGCATTGGGGTAACGCACTTCAGCTCCATGTAGAACACTACTAGCAAAATATATAGGCCTGTGCACAGCATCCTGCTCCCTGAGCAGAACTGCGCTTACTGCCTCATGGCAAGTTGACAAATATATGTACAAAGTCTCTCCGGGAAGAGGAGACGTCAGCATTGGCACCTCGGCCAAGTGTGCTTTCAAATCATCAAACGCTTTCTGGCACTGGTCATCCCAGAGGAAAGTAGTTCGTTTCTTCAAAATCTGGAAGAAAGGAAGTGATCTTTCAGCGGACTTAGAAAGAAATCTGCTCAAGGCAGCAATTCTGCCTGTCAACCTCTGAACTTCTTTAATGTTCCGAGGTGGGTGCATACTTTCTAGGGCTTCAACCTTGGCAGGATTGGCCTGCACTCCTTCCTTAGAAACCATGTATCCAAGAAACTTCCCCGTACGTACCCCAAAGGTACATTTTTTCGGGTTTAGTCTCATACATGCATCCCTCAAGATGACAAACACTCCCTGAAGATTCGAGATGTACTAATCAAGGGACCTGCTCTTGATCAACATATCATCAATGTACACTTCCATAACTCGGACGATCTGATCTCGGAACAGCGAGTTGACCAAGCGCTGATAAGTAGCTCCTGCATTTTTTAGCCCAAAAGGCATGCTAACATAGCAGTAAGTACCCGACTCTGTTATAAAGGAGGTATTTTCTTGATCCTCCTTTGCCATCATGATTTGGTGGTAGCCTTTGAATGCATCGAGAAAATCAAAGACCTCATACCCCAAAGTAGAGTCCACCAACCTGTCAATTTCTGGTAGAGGGTAACAGTCCTTCGGGCATGCCTTATTCAGGTCGGTATAATCAATGCACATTCTCCAGGTCTTGTCAGGTTTGGGGACCACCACGGGGTTGGCCAACCATATTGGATACAAGACCTCTGCAATAAACTTCGCCGCAAGGAGTTTTTTGACCTCCTCTGCTATCACCTTATTCCTTTCAGGGGCAAAGTTCCTCTTTTTCTGCTTAATAGGTCTGACTTGAGGGTCAACATTGAGACTATGTTCGGCTAAGGTAATTGGGATCCCAGGCATGTCCTCTGTCGTCCATGCAAAAATCACAGCATACTCCCTCAATAAACTTTGGAGCTGAGCCAACGCCTCGGCAGGCATCTACGTTCCAATCTTTATGGTGTTGTCTGGCTGACTTGGATCTAGGATGAACTCTTGGACTGCATCGTTCGAGTGCAAACGCTTCTCAATTGGGGGAATGAGGTCATCCAGAACAACCTGTTGGACGGCCCCACCCCCTTGGGTGGCAACTGCGTAACAGTTCTGTGCCATAGGAATATTCCCTTGTAATGTAACCACTCCAGCTGGGGTAGAAAATTTCATGCTAACATGCAAGGGGGAGACAACTACTTCCAGAGCTACCAAGGCTGGTCGGCCCAGCAAAATATTATATGCCGACCTCTCTTTAATTACCACAAAATCCATCCACAAACAGCGATAAGCGGGAGGCTTGCCAAAGCTGACGCTGAGAGTGATCATGCCAGCCGGTCAAATTGGCATACCAGTGAACCCGTACAGAGATGAGGTCACCGGTGTCATTTGGGAATCTGTCAAACCCAACTGTTTGTATACACTGTAATACATCACATTTACAACACTTCCAGTATCTACATATACTCTACGTACTTCTACAATTTTGTCAGGTGCCAAATGTATGCACAAACCTATCACTAGTCCCGTATTATTAGAGTCTAGTGGAACAATGTCTTCTAGTTCATAGACCAGTTCCCGGGCTGACCTCGTCTTTTTGGCGGGAGGCCCAGATGAAGTCCCTGATGAACTGGGACCCCCTGGCCTCTCTGAGGCGGGCCTCCTGAGATGGTATATATCACGGAGTTGACTTGAGGCTGCGCTGTAGCTTCACGTCGGCCCCGGTCCTTGTCATCGTCCGACCTGGGATGCCGAGATGGGGTCTCAGGTCGGCACTTATCCTTTTGAGGACTTCTGTGAAAGTCCAAGCGATTGTGAAGGCGTGAGCGTGGATCATAAAATTGCTTCAGATGTCCTTGCTCAATCAACTTCCGAATCGCCTGAGCTAACTGTCGGCAATCTTCTGTGTCATGGCCGACGTCCTGATGGTATCGACAGTACGACTTACGATCCCTCTTATCCCTGGGACCTGCCAAGGGTTTAGGGTCCGTCCTCAATCCGTCCTTTTCCATCACAGTCAAAATTCTATCTTTGGAGGCTAAAAGGGGCAGACCTTCTCTGCCTCGTTTGCCTCGGCCGCCCAATAGATCAAACGCACTGCGTCGATCTCGGTCTTTACCGTCACGTTGGTCTCCTTTTGAGTTGTGCTGGGCTTCATGCCGAAATCCTTGCTCGGCTTTCTTCTTTAGTCGGTTTGCCTCTTCACCTCGGGCAAACTGATGGGCTTTCTCCAGACATTCTCTCAAGGATGTAGGTCCCTCTTCAGCCAGCTGAGAGAAGAGGCGGCCTGCTCGAAGACCATTGATGAAAGCAGCTGCTTTCACTCCTTCATTTCGGTCACTGACCTGCAGTGACTCATCTGAAAAACGTTGCATATACTTCAACACTGATTCCTCGGGACCCTGTCTCAAGGTCATCAAGTGTGAAGAATTTTTTATGAAAGGCGCACTAGACACAAATTGAGACTTAAACTTTTGTGCCAACTGACTAAATGACTCAGCCGATTGATGTGGGAGCTCCTGAAACCATCTCCTGGCTTTCCCCCACAAGTTCATGGGAAACGTTTTGCAGCGCAGCGGGTCAGGCATGTTCTTCAAACTCATAGCTTTTTGGAATTGAAAGAGATGATCACTGGGATCTGAGGTCCCATCATAGGTGTCCATCTTAGGCACCTTAAAGTTATCCGGTGCCATGTACTCAGCGATGTCCCATGAGAATGGACTCTCCGGGACTATCCTCATATACTCCGGCTTTGGATCCCCAGGATGGCTTCTCGGCCTATGAGGGTCAGCCTCCTGACGTACACTCTTGAAAGATCGGGCCTTATGCCAAGGCGCTGCCGAGGCAAAGGCACCGACTCAACAGTTGGGGCTTTACCGCTACTGCGTCTGGCGTCCGCCATGAACCCTCGGGGACCGTGAGAAGATTGCTGATAAGTCTTCTCTCTGGGATAGAGAGGACTGAGATCCTCCTCCATGTCCTTGACCTCCGGACGTTTTTTCTTGAGCCGCTCTACCACGGCCTTGAACACCTCTAAGTTCTCAGCCACATATTTCATGGCCTTATCTCGCTCTTCAACCGTTACCTCAAGTACCTTTTTTGTACCTAGCTCAGGCCCTCTGGAATCCTGTCCAGGATGACCAGAATGAGTATCTTTACGGCGGTGAGGGTTAGGGGACTCCCCCAATCCTTCACGTGGTGCTTTTCCCATCACAACTAACTCAAAAATTTAACAGTATATTTATGAAAACTAGTTTGACAGAGGTTCAGGCCCTCCTTCTAGCGCCAATTTAATGATGTCAGATTTATCACCAAGTAATAAGTATGATGTGGGGGTTACGCCGTCAATTCTCCGTCAGTTGTTTGTAGTGGATGTTAGCCGACCTGCACAAAGGAACAAGGTCAGAGGACCCGGGATCTATGGCTCCGGGTAATACCCTCCGACGCTCAAGTCAGTGGAGACAATTTATGGAGAGGTTTATATACTGGTACTAGTTTGTATTTAGAAGGTTTTCTGGTAAACCTGGCTCTTTTCACCGTGGGGAGGATGAGTCACAGTTGTAATGCGTGAATTTTCACTTGTCCTTCTCTCTCCTGTTTTCTGCCTTTTATATGGCTGCTTGGGCCAATGCATGGGCAGAGTCCAGAAATCGTGACATGCAGGGAGGTCACTTTTGATGACTCATACTCCTGCATGCTCGCCAAATGGCACTGTGCTGAGCTGAGTAAGCTGGCTTGGGACATCTGGCTAGGAGTTTCACCTGGTAGAATTACCCAGGGTAAACTTCTAGAGCCGAGGCTAAGCCTTCCACAAGTAACTAGAAGTGTCCGCGACGGCCCGAGCCGTGGGGTCGGCTTACTGAGGTGCAAGTGGCCGACTTCACTGAGCATTGGTCGGCCTATCATGATGACCAGCTATCACAAGCGTGGCCTTCGATTGTCGGCCTAGATGGAGCCGAGGCCGAGGTGTGGCCGTTGGGCCGAGGTGCGCTTGTGGCTGTTTGGCCGAGGTGCGCTGTGGCCGAGATTATCCAGTCAAGTAGCTGAACCTGAGTTACGTTGACCATTTAATCTACCGTTGAATGTTGTCCTTTCTGAGCAGGTCAGATTTCGGCCCATAAGTAATTATCAAGATGATATATGATGTTAGATTTCTCGTTGTCCAATCCCTGTTCAGTGACAAAACTTTGTCGGTTTAAAAGTGTATACAATAATACAACACACCTGTAGGCTGCACCCACTAGCAAAAAATATCAAGAACATTTCAACATTCATGAACAAGATCCATCAGGGACTGAAACTAAATACCACAACACAACCCATGCCGTATATTAATAACTCATGTTACATAAGCATCAAGAAACAGACATCAGTTGACAGTACTTAAGGATCTGATTCTTCTTCTGCTTAAAATAAAAATAAAAATGTATTATAATAAACTAAGGAAGTCCAGATGCAGGACATGCAATTTCATTCGGCCATGCTTAGTTGAACCGGAAACTGCTGAATATAATCAGACAAAACAAACTACATTTATTGTTGAAGAACTATTTGCCCAAATATTAGGTGTTTTTACGACCACTATTTGCCCAACATTGTCCTTGCTGCATGTTCAGCTGATGCTTGAATAAAATCATCTTTGGACCCCGGGAAAAATATATATAGAGGAAGGCGGCGTCTGAAAAAAATAAACGATGGTAGGTTTACTTTCTCAAATCAGTAAATGTAAAATTAAAGTCAAACTGATTTAATTAGTTCATAAATTATGCAAAACATGTAGAATTTTTCTAGAATTTCCGTTTAATACGAAAAATTATGAGTCAATGTGGTTTGATCTAGCAATCGAAGTTGAGACATTTAAGATTGAAGACAATATATTTAGAGTTTTCCCCCTTGAAGCAGCGAATTTGCATTGCATTAATGGATGTCTGCAAGTGAGCATCTGAGTACATGGCGACCTTTCAAAACAAAAGTATATGTGTTGGGGCAGTGTGCCCCCATACAGAGTAGGGCGCTTCAACCTGGCCATAAGCTAAGCATTGTGAATTCCCGATTGAAGCTATGATAAGAATTGCGAATAAACAATAGGCGAGTGTAATATTTGGAACAATAGGGGAATGTAACACGTAGAACTAAAGAGAAGATGGTACCCTAAAGAGAAAATGGTACCCTATTTAGAAGCATTTCTCGACCTATGGGACAGTAGATGCAGCATGAGACATACCTAATTTGGCAAGCAAATGAGCAGGTTGATTTCCTGCTCTTTTAGTGAACATCACAGTGCAGTAAGCCAGCAACTAATAGACAACATTAAGATCTTACAATCTTAATTCCTCCTATAGCTTGTTCGTGGAAACACGCCGCGTCGAAGTTTACGTTCAATGTTGCGGAAACAGTTGATTGGATTATTGAGTGTGGTTCCAATCATGTTATGATGGAAAGTCATTTAACAACAACCACATTACCCCATTATCTTAGAGTCCCATATCTATAACGGAGTATGGAGGTCGGATGTGTGTAACCATATTCATGTGTTAGAAATACAGAGAGGTTGTTTACCAATTACCCATAATGAAAATTGGGTCAAGATCGATCAACTGCTACTTTAGTGAGTCATTTTGCTTTATTCTATCATATTCTAAAGTCAAAGAAGATTGTGTCCTTAGCTCAGAAATGTAAATAATGATGGAAAGCCATTCGATAAATGTAATTTCGTTGATAATAATCTCAGAGAAAATAGATCCGAAATGATTTCAATTGTAGAAGAGGCGAGACAGAAGCAAATTGGCTCGTGTACTTGGTTAGCTAGATTGATCCAAAAGAAATGCAAATAAAGTTGCTCACATTTTAGCTAGATATATGAGGAATTCTTCTGAAAATATAATGTGTTCTCATGTACCTTCTGAGTTCAGCTCTTATGGCTAATTTGACTTTGGAATAAAATGTTGGAATTATTTCGAAATGCTTGTAATGCACAACATGTTGATAAAGTTTATACGAATCAATCATAAGGTGGACATTATGTACGATAATATTATATGTCAAATATGTCATGTAACAATATTAATTATTACGTAAAACATCCATACGTTAAGTGATCATCGGGTATGTTCGTGGATGTATAGTGTGGTCTAAAATAGAAACCCCGAATATGTAGACAGTCATATGGTCAGAGACCGTGATGGATTGGCTCAAAGTGCAGCGACCATAAAGTGTACGACGTCTGGTCCCCGAGGGGTGACAACCCACGTGTGGCTAGTAGATAATTGTTGGTACAATAATTAAATATTAAATAATATTTAATAATAATATTTATTATTAAGTATTAGATAATATTTGATAATGGATAAAAATAACTTGATGATAATATCAAGTATATCCCCAGGTATCTGGGATAAGGAAATCTCTATCCATAAAAGAATATAGATTTGGTTTCAAGGTGGTTTTTATTTGAGCCGTAAAGGAAATCAAGATAGTTCAAATTGGTTTAAACAAAACCAAAAGGTATATTGAGGTAAAAAATGCACTGAACGTGCAAAAGGGTCAAACAAGAAACTGCGGATCACTTAGGTACATAAAGTTACGCGACTTAGCAAATGTAGGGCTTTAATATGATCCCCTTAAAGTGTGGCAATCATATCATCTCCACTATATTTGTTATGATCGTGAAGGGCACGTATGTGTTGGAGGCAATTATTGACCGGTCCAAAGAAAGGTGTGGACCCAAATGGGACCAGCGGCGAAGTTTTAAATGCATAGGTTAACTCATCGACTCAAAGGAAGGTGGTTAACCCGTGCTTGGAGAGCCGTCACATTGACCACTACACCCAATTGTTGGAAGGTATTAGGATGATTCCAAACAGCTCTAATATTGAAAGACAATTGGTAGATGGAATTGAGGTTCTATTTTGATATCCAGATTTTATGCAGTTTAAAGATTACACGTGTTATGTATTTACGTTCATTTCTTGTTTGCTTTTTAGCAATAATCTCTAACATTAAGATATTTCTACATTGAACGACTCGAACTATGAGCAATGGAAAGATCAACTTGAGATCTTTATGGGGATTGCTGATCTAGACACTGTGCTGCAGACAGATCGTCCAGCTGTGCTAACAGACGAAAGTACCAGTGAGGAAAAATCTCACATGGCACGCTGGTTATGATCAAATCGCATGTATCTCATGATCATGCAAAAGACTATCTCCGAATGCTTCAGGGGACATGTTTCTGAGTCCACGACGACCAAAGAATTTTTGGCCGATCTCGAGCAAAGCTTTGTTAAGAATGAGAAAGCCGAGGCGGGCAATCTCTTAAAGAAATTTTACTTGAAACAGTAACGTGAAAACGGCAGCATAACGGAGTACATCCTAGAGATGACTCATATCACTTCACAATTGAGAAACATGAAACTGGATGTCTCTGACGACATGCTAGTTGTCATGATTCTCAACTCATTGCCTCCAAAGTTCAAACAATTCCTAGTCAGTTACAACTGCCAAAAGGAAAAATAGACAGTGAATGAACTTATCGCGCATTGCGTGCAAGAGGAGGAATGGTTAAAGAACGAGGGCATGAGGTTACGGATGTTGTTGCCACCAAGTCCGGTGGTAAGAAACACAAAGCTGCGGTTAAAGATGTGCAAAAGGGAAGTAAAAGGGAAAAGAGGGCGCCTACTACTGGCACACCCAACAACATGACTTTTTTTTTGCAAGAAGGAATGACATCTAAAGAAGAATTGTACCAATTGTATTTCTTGGCTCAAGAAAAAAGGTACGTTTGTAGTTTGTTCTGAAGTTAATTTTGTTTCGGATATAGACACTTGGTGGGTCGATACGGGAGCCACGACTCATCTATCTGTGACTATGCAGGGTTGCCTCAGCCATAAGAAACCAAGAGGCGATAAAAGATACGTCTATTGGAGAAATGGCAGCGGCATAAAGGTTGAAACCGTCGGGCATTTCAGATTGCTGTTGACATCTGTTTTCTATCTAGATTTGCATGACACTTTTGTGGTACCATCGATTAAAAAAAAATTATTTCGTTTTATCGATTGGATAAAAGTGGTTATTGCGTTTATTTTAAAATGGAAATTTCCAACTTTTTCATACTTTTAGATTGATTGGTTACGGTATAATGTCCAAAATTGATAAACTTTATTCAATAAATATTGCTTCAAATCAAGAAACCTTGCATGTTGTAATGCGGAACGTTAAAGCAAAATTAACTCATGAGAATTCAGGATCATTATGGCATCGACCTTTAGGACACGTGTCCATAAACAGAATAGAGCGTCTTGTCAAAGCAAAAATTCTCAATCCTTTAGACTTAACCGGCTTAGAGTCGTGTATATTTCGTGCTAAAAGAAAACAAATTAAAGTCCGAAGATATGTAGCAAATCGAGTAAATAGTCCATTAGAGTTGATTCATACCGATATTAGTGGCCCGTTTCATCCGATTACTCGAAATGGTCACTCTTATTATATCACCTTTATTGACGACTATTCGCGATATGGCTACATATTCTTACTTTAAAAAAGTCCAAGCAATAGACATATTCAAATCCTTTAAAGCTGAAGTTGAGTTACAACTCAACAAAAGGATTAAAGCTGTCCGATCGGACTGTGAGGGTGAATACTACGGTCGATATGATGGATCAGGAGAACAATGTCCAGGACCATTTGTAAAATACATAGAGAAAAACAGAATCGCCCCTCAGTACACCATGCATGGGTCACCAAGCATGAATGATGTAGTTGAAAGATGAAAATGAACACTTATGGACACGGTGGCGTAGCATGATGAGTAAAACTATGCTACCATGATTTCTCTGGGAAAAAGAGCTTAAAACGCAGCTTACAGCCTCAACCGAGTACCAATTAAAGCAACGATAAGGACCCCTTACGAGTTATGGACTAAGCGAAAGCCTAGCCTTATCCACGAAAGGGTTTGGGGTTGTCCAGCATAGGTGAAGCCTTACAAACTAAATGAAAGAAAGATGAACACCAAAACAGTTAGTTGTTGTGTTGTTGGTTACTCGGAAAAGGTCACGAGGGTATAAAATCTATGATCCCACAAGTAAAGTGTTTCTCAAGAAAAATTTGGTAAAGTTCTTTGAGGATACTTTCGTTCCGGGGGGAATGATTTGCATCAGCAGATTATCGAGTTAGATGAGGGTCACTCAGATGCGATAGAAATGCAAATCGAACCAACTTTTGGAGAGATAGCATCAGCGATACCTGCACCTTGGGTACGTCATCCCAATAGTGACACTCCACAGGAACAAGTTCATGTTCCTGAGGAAGTCACTGAAGAACCCGATGAATTGCCTACTGATGCAGTTTAGGAACCTACAATATCCCAAGAACAAGTGCCCCTGAGGATATCCACTCATGAACGGAGAAACCCCATATCTAGCGACTATATGGTGTATCTCCAAGAACAAGAATTCGATGTTGGCATGTTGTACGATGGCACCAAAAACATCCAACAAGCATTACAATGTCGAAATTCTGAAAAATGGATAAAGGCCATGGAAGAAGAAATTAAGTCTATGCACGACAACAAGGTTTAAGAGATTGTCTCGTTGCCTAAAGATTCGAAACTTGCATGCTGTAAATGGATATTTAAAACCAAACGGGATTCAAAAGGCAACGTAGAACTATATAAGGGCTGACTTGTTGCTAAAGGGTTTACCCAAAAGGAGGGCATAGACTATACAGAAATCTTTTTTCCAGTATCCACGAAGGATCACTTTCGGATAATCATGGCTTTAGTGGCCCATTTAGATCTTGAGCTAGAATAGATGGATGTTAAGAGTGCGTTTTTAAATGGAGAACTCGACGAAACCGTTTACATGGTTCAACCGCCTCAATTCGAGGTGGGAGATCCAAAATGCATAGTTTGTCGACTAAAGAAATCCATCTATGGGCTCAAGCAAGCGTCTCAATAGTGGTACTTCAAATTCTGCTAAAGTGGTTGCTTCCTTCGATTTTGAGGCACACCAAATTGACGAATGCATGTATCACAAGTTCAGCGGGAGCAAGTTCATATTCATGATCTTGTACGCAGTTGATATACTGCTTGCAACAAAAATTTGTGAACATATTGAGCGACACCAAAACCTTTCTGAGAAAATATTTCGAGATGAAAGGTCTTGATGAAGCCTCATATGTGTTGGGACTTGAGATACGGAGGAATCATACCCAATGCATCTTAGGTCTCTAACAACAAGCATACATCGAAAAGGTGTTGAAGCTGTATAGCATGAATAAGTGTAAATCACTTAATACCCTTGTGGCAAGAGTATAATATATGCCAAGTGTATACACGACCAAACTTGGCATTCATTACGGGAATGTTAGGCAGATACCTCTCTGATCCGAGTAAGGATCACTGGACCACAGCAAAGAGGGTGCTGAGATATTCACTAGGAACGAAGCAACACGTACTAACGTATCGGAGATTTGATAAGTTAGAGATCACTGGATATACAGATTTCAAATTTGCTGGATGTTAGGATAGCATGAAATTGACTTCAGGCTACATGTTTACTCTAGTCGGAGGTGTGATCTCATGGAAAAACGCAAAACAGACCTTATTGGCGTCTTCCACTATGGAAGCGGAATTCGTAGCTTCATTCCACACATATGGCTTCACAATTTTGTCATAGGGTTGCGGGTATTGGAGACTATCTCGTCTCCAATGAGGATTTACTGTGACTGTAATGCTGCGGTGCTATATTCAAATACAACCAGAGTTCATCCAAAGAAAAATATATAGAGATAAAGTATCTGGCTGTTAAAGAAAGAGTTCAGAGTGGTCTGATTAGTGTTGAGCATATCGGTACAAACTCCGTGGTGGCCGATCCTTTGATTAAGGTCGCAGAACCGGTAGTGTTTCACAAGCATGTTAGTTGTATGGTCTTAGTCCAATTGAGGATAAAACATCCTAGTGGGAGTCTGTGAGGTTTATCTTGTGCTCAATAAGGTTGTTTATTTCAGACAAAAAATATAATGCACGTTTTGGTTAAAGTTTTCCGCAGAAGTAATGTACATTAAGCGGCTACGACATACACTCTGAATTCTATTGATCTCGCTAAGGTAGGGCCAAGTTGGAATTAAATATGTACGATCACCTAATATATTAATTCCATACTACATATCCATTTTTGTATCCATGTCATTTAGTGAAATGTTAGTATCATGATTTAAGAGTGACAAGTTACTAATTCAATATGACGACGAGCAACTTAAGTCTTTTGCTACATTTGATGATGGACCGGAAAAGGAAAGACACACTAAGGAACATATAATATATGAGCTCAAAAGGGTGACATATAATCTTTAAGATACATACATAGTCCAAGTGGAAGATTGTTGTGATTAATTCGGAATACGTGTAATACGCAGCACGTTGATAAAGTTTATAGGAATTAATCATAAGGTGGACATTATGTATGATAATATTATATGTCACATATGTCACGTAATAATATTAATAATTATGTAAAACATCCACACATTAAGTGATCATCGGTTATGTTCGTGGATGTATAGTATGGTCTAAAATGGAAACCCCGAATATATAGACAGACATATGGTCAGAGACCGCGATGGATGGGCTCAAAGTGCAACGACCATAAAGTGTACGACGTCTCGTCCCCGAGGGACGACAACCCACGTGTGTCTAGTAGATAATCGTTGGTACAATTATTAAATATTAAATAATATTTAATAATAATATCTATTATTAAATATTAGATAATATTTGATAATGAATAAAGATAACTTGATGATAATATCAAGTATATCCCAGGGTATCTGGGATAAAGAAATCTCTATCCATAAAAGAATATAGGTTTGGTTTCAAATTTAAATTTGGATTCTATACCTATCAGGATTCTTCGTTTCTCCATCTATATAAAGGAAGAGAAGTTACACATCCTCACACACTTGAAAGTCGGCCATAGAGGGTGTCAGTGAGGGTGTGTCAATCTTTGTTATATAAAGCCCACACTACCTAGCCTCTCCATCGGATAAACCAGTGAATTGTTGAAACCGGTCATGGGGTGCATCAACAACCGGTCAAGGGGTGTATCAACAATTGGTGGGAGGTCGTGAATCCTTGGATCACGTCAGATTCTTTATTAGAGCAGTTGCAGCGTACATGTTCAGATTAACAACAGCAATGGAGCAAGGTATATTTTTCGCATTCTGTTACTTTGTCCATTGATTCGATTAAACGGTTCTATTCAAAGATTTATTAAATTAAATTCAACGTAAAATTGTTATTTTGTTATAAAAAAGTCTTACAATCATAACAATTTACCATCCCGATTTATAAGAATATTACTGAACAAATGTCACCAAATAACGCAAAAACAATGCACATCAACTTGTAATTACATAATAGTACATGATCAATAAGATTGACGTCTAAATATCTTTCTCCTTCAAGATATCTGATCACACTGGATCTCACATGCCATTCGAATCATTTGCTCAATAAATGATTTCGAATCCCTTGTTCAATAACAACATCGCGTACTTTTGTTAAACCAAACTGTTAAGGAATATTATCCCAGCCGATCAGCCGAGGTTGACCAGCGACCAGCCGAGGCTTACCATGGGCTGACCAGCCGACTTCGTTATGGGTCGAACACAGTCCGGCGGACCAAAATATGGATAGAGATTGTGGGTATCTAATCTAATCAAATCCTATTAAATCCTTCATAATTATCCGTTGTAATTGATTTGATTTGTACATATCATTACCATACATCGTAGATTTAATTGATAGAGATTAGCATATCACTTTAGGTAATGTTGATCCTTACATGCATAATTATACTCCATAAATTTATACGGTGGAATAAGAAAAAAGGCAGATTTCGATTGCTAATTATTTCTTTACACATACAAATAAATAAAATGACAGTATCTCTTAACTATGTCTTGGACACATGAAAATGTTATTTTTTTTTTAATAACAAAACAACGCCATTTAAACACTATACCGAATATTAGATGAAAAATTGGGGAGACGATACCATCTAGTAATAAATTGACACTAAATTCATATAATCGACGTTATTAGCACAACAAACGTCAACATATGAAACAACAGATCTTACAACCTTGTGAAACAAGAAATGATTTTTTTCATGTAGAAGAAATACTAGATTTTTTTCATGATACAAACGGTTAATAAGATACAAAGCATTACTAGTAACCCTAGCAACATTACTGATCTTTTCCTTCACATCAGATCTCACTTTTCCATCAACTTCTCCGAACCCATCAAGACAAGTATCTTCATTAGTCAATGCAGCACTAACCCATGTCTCCAAATTGATCATCTGCCATTTGAAACTACTGCTTCTTCTTCCGCCGCGGAGTTGCTGAAGCTCTGATAGTGTTTTGCTGAGCTCGTCCACGCAATCCGACATCTGTTCGACACAATCTTTCAGAGGGTTTTGATGTTTCTTGGTGGTATGGTTTTTGAGGTGATTCAGGTAGTCTGAGGCTTCATGGGCTTTTGTCAGGCTGACTGGGACGGCGGCTTTGGCTAGGTCGCCGGGGGTTTTGGCGGTGTCAGAGTATGAGGAGAGGGTTTGTTCTCATATGGTGGGGTAGGTGGCATGGGCGCATGATGAGTGGAGGAGGTCTTTTACGGCGGACGTGGTGGAGAGTGTGAGGATGAGGATTGTGAAATGGAGGAAAAGGAAGGGGAGGGGCAAGGAAGGCATTCTTAGAACTTGGCAGCTTGTTGGAATGGGATGTGTGTGTGTGTGTGTTTTTGGGTATATTGGGTGGATCGTATAGTGATAGTTAGGGAACTTCTTAGGCCCCTCAATGCTACAGTGTCCCCCAACAAAACCTATCAAATACCCCTCCTAAAGACAGTTCTCTGTCAAATGGTATAAGATAGGAGAACAGAATTTTTAGGAACAATTTTTCTGTATTTTTCTGTGTATTTCATCAATCTCAGTACATGTACTTATAGTGGCTGGATTGCCATATACAAGGTAAAACGTATCAAAGAATCAATTATCACTAATGCTAACAGCTACAATTACTCCTAGAATTATGGTGTCATTATATAGAATCTGATATGTATGGTAACAATCTGATATGTATGGTAACTGTCAAATACTAATACTCCCCCTCAAGTTGAACTGTCGGGTCTACGATGTTCAACTTGCACAGTGCATCCGAAAAAGATCTCCCATTTATAGCTTTGGTCAAAATGTCTGCCAGCTGATCTTCAGAACGAACAAAGGGCAAAAATATGAGTCCTGTATCCAGTTTCTCTTTGATAAAATGTCGGTCGATCTCCACATGTTTAGTTCGATCATGTTGTACTGGATTCTCTGCTATGCTGATTGACGCCTTATTGTCACAATAAAGTGGTGTAGGTTGATTAATAGGCAAACCCAAGTCCTTGAACAATTTGTGTAGCCAAAGTACTTCTGTGATTCCTTTCACTATTCCTCGAAACTCCGCTTCAGCACTTGAGAGGGCAACAACCTTTTGTTTCTTACTTCGCCAGGTGACCAAGTTTCCTCCCACTAGTGTGAAATATCCAGAAGTCGACTTTCTATCCACCAGATTCCCCGCCCAATCAGCATCAGTGTATGCTCGGATGTCTAAATTTCCATTATCCTGAAACAAAATTCCTCGACCAGGGGTAAATTTTAAGTATCGTAAAATACGCATAACAGCATCCATATGATGTTCCTGAGGTGAGTGCATAAATTGACTAACTAGACTTACAGCAAAAGCAATGTCAGGGCGCGTATGAGACAAGTAAATTAACTTACCAACAAGTCGCTGGTACTGACCTTTATCTGCAGGGGTTGCACCATCAATTACCTGTAATTTGTTATTTTGCATCATAGGTGTATCACAAGGTTTACAATCAAGCATACCTACCTCCGTGAGAAGGTCCAAAATGTACTTCCGCTGTGAGATGTAGATTCCAGATTTTGACCTAAGGACCTCAATTCCAAGGAAGTATTTGAGTCCCCCAAGGTCTTTCATTTCAAACTTAGTGAACAGATACTGCTGGAGTCGAGTCATTTCTTCTTTATCGTCACCGGTAATGATCATGTCGTCAACGTATATGATTAGGCAAGTTACTCGATTTCCTCGTCGCTTTATGAACAGGGTGTGATCGGCATTACTCTGGGTGTATCCATCCTGCCTCATTACTTCGGTAAATCTTCCAAACCAAGCTCTCGGAGACTGTTTAAGCCCATATAATGATTTTCTTAGTCGGCATGCTTCTCCCTTTCTGAATTCTGTCGAGAAACCAGGAGGCGGGTCCATATAAACTTCTTCTTTCAAGTCACCATGAAGAAAAGCATTTTTTACATCAAACTGTCGCAATGGCCAGTGTCGCGTAGCCGCTATTGAGAAAAGAACTCTAATGGTATCAATTCGGGCTACTGGTGAAAACGTTTCAGAATAATCCAGACCATATGTTTGTGTATACCCTTTTGCCACTAGTCTCGCTTTATGCCTCTCTATGCTCCCGTCAGCTTTGTATTTGATGGTGAATACCCATTTGCAGCCTACGGGTCTCTTGCCAGGAGGTAATCTACATTTTTCCCATGTTTCACTTTTCTGAAGGGCATCCATTTCACTAATCATGGCAGTTTTCCACTCTGGTCGTTTTAAGGCTTCTTCAATACTTCTGGGAATCTCCTCAGAACAGATCCTTCCGAAAAATCCCTGAGCAATGTCACTTACTTTGTTACGGTTTACAGGATATCGAGATGTCCTGGATATTCTTTCTGGAGAGTACCGAACTGGGGGTATTCCCCGTTTTTCTCTGGGGGGCAAGGTCTTGGTCCCCTGCTGTTCCTGCAATGTATTAGTGGGACACCTGGGGGATCCTAAGGGAGATTCTGAACCATATTCGGGGTCATATGGAGGTGTAGAGGAAACATTGTCATGTGTAGTATTACAGTTGTTATCAGTAAATGAAAGATTAGATTGTTCGGTACCATCAGTATCGTTCCTTACCTTCGACAGAACATTCTGCTCTGTTTGATCATTGAGTGGTACCTCAGCTTCAGGTTGTTCTTTGCCGGGAGCTATAGCACAGTCGGCGCCATCTACTGACCGTGTTGGAATGGTCTCCGGACAGTTGTAATGTGACATCCAATCTAGGGTTCCATCATTGGCATACGGCTCCCCCTGAACCCGAGATTGGTCAGTGTAATAAAATTCGGTTTCAACGAAGGTACAGTTCATTGTGATATGGATACGATGAGTTCGGGGGTTATAACAGCGGTAGCCTTTCTGGGTAGTGGCATAGCCGACAAATATACATTTGTCGGCACATGGGTCAAGTTTGGTACGTTCGCTTTTCGGGTTATGGATAAAGACAGTGCAACCAAATACTCTTGGAGGAAGGGTGCATATCGAGGGAAGATGATGTTGTGTGGACAGTACTTGTAAGGGTGTTTGAAGTTGGAGAGTTTTAGTGGGAAGTCGGTTGGTAAGGTAGGCAGTAGTGGATATTGCCTCGGGCCAAAAACTCATTGGGACACATGAGTCTAACATCATTGCTCGAGCCATTTCTAAGAGAACACGATTTTTTCTTTCTGCCACCCCATTTTGTTCGGGAGTGTGTGTACAAGACGTTTGATGAATGATCCCATTTTCGGATAAGAACTTTTGTAACTCCCCATCTATATATTCACCCCCATTGTCCGACCGTAGGATTTGGACAGATTTATGATATTGTGTTTTGATCATATTGTAGAAGATACGAAACTTTTGTGACACCTCGGATTTATGTTTGATGATGTATAACCACGTCATTCTAGAAAAATCATCAATAAAGAGCACATAATATCGAAATCCAAGAGGGGTATTATAAGGTGAGGGGCCCCACACATCAGAATGCACTAAAGAAAAAGCCTGATTAACTCGAGTATTATTTGGTGGATACGAAGCCCGAGTTTGTTTAGCCCGGAGGCAAGTATCACACTGCAAAGGGATAGTTTGTGAAGTAAACAAAGTAGGGAATAAGTGTTTCAAATATGCAAATGACGGATGACCTAGACGACGATGCCACAACCACAGCTGTCGGCTACTTGTCCCGGTGGCCAGATTAGACTGTCCCTGTTGCGCCACCGCATCGACAAAGTACAACCCTCGGCGTTCAGTACCACGCCCAATGATCTCCCTGGTACGAATGTCCTGTAGAATGCAAAAAGACGGATACATCAGAACCACGCAGTCTAATTCTTTCGTAAGCTGACTAACAGACAGTAATTTTGTTGACAACGTTGGAACATAAAGACAATTTTTTAGGGTGATATTGGGTGTAACTGTGATTGTGCCTCCACTAACAACAGGAATGGATGTGCCATCGGCAGTTTCAACACTCCTTTTGGATGGTGAGGTATGAGTACTAAAATCAGTTGGGTCATAGGTCATGGTGTCGGTAGCTCCACAGTCAAAAATCCACGGGCCATGGGTTTTATGACTTATGGAGTTAGAGATATTGTAAGCTGTGGATAGGGTATTTAAGTTGGTAGGATTATTTATGTTGGGGTCGACAGTGACAATTTTGGAATTTTGTGGACTTAACTGGTCAGTGGGCGAAAGTTGGGGGGCCATATTATGCAGTCTGGAAAACTGTGGGGGGTCAGTGGACAAATAAGGAATTCCAGGGTCACTAATACATTTCACAGAAACAGTAGGGGTCTGATAATAATTCGTGGGGAGAGCAGGGACTACTGAAATAAATTGGGGAGGGGTGTGAGTATAAAAAGGGGCAGGGTTAGGTTTTACCCTAACCCTGATACCTCCTGTGGCGGCTGCGCTGAACCCTTCCTCTCCTTCGTTTTCTTTCGCAGATCCTGGTTCCATTCCTCTTGCACTTTGCTCTCCTGTGGAATTATTGTTTTGCCTGTTGCCATCACCTTCACTGGTGATTTGTGCGGCGGTTGCATGCTGTTTCCGTTTAAATTCTTCCCACCAGTCAGGGAACCCATGGATTTTGAAACATTTGTCACGAGTGTGACCCTTTTTCTTACAGTGTGTGCACTCAACGTTTCTGTCATCCCCCCGCCGTGATGGTGGTCCTGAGCGGGGGTGGTTGCCTCCTCCTCTTCTGGTCGGTTCTGTGGTATTTTTCGTCCCTTTGACAGTCAGTCCCTGTCCCAAACTCATCCCCAGTGATGGATCTGAGGGGGTGAGCTTGAGCAGTCTGTCCTCAGTTTCAGCCCTACGAAGCTCTCCATATGCAGCTTCTGCAGTTGGTTTCGGGTCCCTTTTCAAGATGTCCTTCTTGGTGGCTGAGTATTTGTCATCTACAGCCATCAAGAGCTGATACAGACGCTGTTCTTGTATAAATTTGTTAAATTTTTGAATGTCCCCTGGACATTCCATGGGGTTTGGGCTTTTATTGTCTATGGTCCTCCATAGACTCTGTAGTTGATTCCAGCAGTCATCCAAAGAATTGGTACCTTGTCTCGTAGTGTACGCCCGTTTGTGTAAGTCAAATACCTGAAGTGGATCTACTCCAGATCCGTATGTAATAGCTAAGCCATCCCAAAGTGCTTTTGCGGTTGGATAGCTAGATGCATTGTTGACCAAACTTTCATCCATATTATCGATTAAACAGGTGAAAACAAGTTGGTCATCTTGTTCCCACTTGGTAAAATTGTTGTCCGTTTGCAGGGGGGTGGAGGAACCCCTGTGATGTGGGTGCTCCTCCCCCTGCCCATAATAGCTCTTCGCATGAGGTTACTCCACAGTGGGTAATTTCCAGAATTTAGCTTGACTTTCAGTACCAGATTGTCTGATACCGTTGGAGAAGGCAGAGGAACCTGTGGTACTGGGGTTATCTGGTTCTGCATGAATTTGGCGAATTCTGCAGCGAAGTCAAAATTTTCAGGAAGTTTAGGAAATTTTTCTGAGGTTTCTGGCATTTCTGGTATATTTGACATGTTTCTGGTAAAATTTTGCAGGAAGGAAAAGAAACCGGCAAGAAGATGGGCAGTGGGATTACTGGTTACCAGTTGATCCGGGTAGGAACAGGTACTGGGTAAGCCAATTGGCAGGGAAAGGTTACTGGCTGTGATGACACTTGATTCTGAGCCACCAAATTACAAAACACAAACAGAGAGGAACTTGTCCTGCTCTGATACCATGTCAAATGGTATAAGATAGGAGAACAGAATTTTTAGGAACAATTTTTCTGTATTTTTCTATGTATTTCATCAATCTCAGTACATGTACTTATAGTGGCTGGATTGCTATATACAAGGTAAAACGTATCAAAGAATCAATTATCACTAATGCTAACAGCTACAATTACTCCTAGAATTATGGTGTCATTATATAGAATCTGATATGTATGGTAACAATCTGATATGTATGGTAACTGTCAAATACTAACATTCTCCCCCTCCCTCAATCTAAATTGGATTCACTTTTTGGAACTCCAACTATGGTATTAACGAACCGACTCGACCCAAATATCAGGTTTTCGAATTCGAATTTGTTTAGTTAAACGAACTTTCAGTTCAGCTCTTTTACTGTAACAATTTTTTGTTTTCAATTAACCGTTTCTTTTCTTTTGTAAGAGTCCTGACAAACTTATGTAATTCAAGATATTCAACATACAAATCATTATAAGATAGTTCAGAATCCAAATCAGAATTAGAATTTACCTCATTATCAAATGGTGGAGGTCTTTGGCTTGACATACCTTCTTGTTCAGTTTTCTAGCTAGTGGATGCTATCTCACAAAAATTGTTATATCTTCTAATCGTGAGTGTGCCTGCGCTCTGATACCACTCATAGGACCTGTATAGCACCACTAGAAGGGGGGTTGAATAATGACTGCAGAAAATTTGGTTTTTAAAAACTATTGGACCAAAAACCTCACTTCTGAAAACAGTTTCTGTTTTCAGATCCTGATTTGAAATATTTAAAAAAACATAGTTGTAGGCCTTCAAAAATTATGAAATTTGGTGAGAATACTCTCAGATGTTATAAGAGACTCACGAAAATTTCAAATTCAAAATCCACTCCTAACTCCTTTAAAATACGTTTTTGGCCAGATTGCGCAAAGATGTCAGAAACTGTACTCCGACTTAAAAAATTTATTCCTATTCATTGGCGACTCCAAATAGTCTGAAACGTTTATGACAAGACCCTCAAGATATTTATTTTAGTGTGTTGAAACATTTTTTGAAAATTCCTTTAGAAAGTATGTCAACCACGTTGATGTTCTCAACCTTTTCAAATCTGAAAGTCAGATTGCACTAGTCTCAGAACTATTAATGTTTGATCAACTTATACTTATCCAAATGAGTTGAAACTTACACCAAATGAAAATTAGGAGATGTGACTATGTTTTTGCAATATGATTTTTGAAATTTATTTACTATTTTTACTGTTGCAACAAAGTCAATGTAGAAAACTAGAAACTGAAAGTAAAGTGCAGTAAAGTAAGAACACCAAAGATTTTATACTGGTTCGGTTAAATCAACATACTCCAGTTTTAGAGGACACCTTCCTCGGTTATCACTAAAAACCAAAAAAACCTTACCATAAGGATGACTAGAGTGAAACACTAACTCCACCCTTTTGCAATCGAAACAAACAAGCAAATCAATCACGAACACCACCACCGATCGAATGAAGATTTGATCACACCTTGATCAACCTTTTACAACAATGAATGTATATGGATGGTATATTCAAAGCCTATACAATATGTACAATATATGAACAATAGGCTTGAGAGAAGAAGAAGAAGAAAGAAAATGTGAAGAAGAAAGTAGTATAGCTTTTTGCACTTGAGAGAATGTGAGTTGTAGCTTTAGCCTTGTTTGCACTATTCTCTTCCTTTTATGCTCATGCGGCCGCCCCCTATAGGGCTTATTCCTTCTTGAGAATTCTCTTTAATGTCCTTGGAAGATTGCCTTGTGTAGAAATGATACCATCTTGCTTAGTTGGCGCAACATGATTGGAAGGATGACTTGACCTTGCTTACTTGTCACTTGTTGATTGGTCCAACTTGACATCCTTTAATGAGCTGTAAATTCTACAAAAAAACTCATAAAACATGTGCTCAAATGTAGTCAAAATATTGCCATACTATTACATTTCAATCCCTTGAATTTGGGAGACAAATTGAGGTGCATTAAGAGCAAAAACGCCAACTATTAGTAGCATGTGCTGAATTTTCAGCATATGTTGCATTTTGAAATCTTTCCTTGTGTGGTGACCTCTTCAATGTCACCAATCTTGTGTGACATATTCTCCACCAATTGAAATGCCAAATAAGCTCCACCTAGGCTCCACCATGGCTAAAAATGGCGTGTGGAATGAATGGACATGTGCTAAAATTTCATTTTAGTAAGCTTTGTCAAATATATTTACACATATATGGTAAATAAAAATTATCCATATTTTGAATTTTCTAGAACACTTTAACATGTCTTAAATATGTAAAAAGTGTCTAGATACATGTTACATCTATGCCTAAAAGACATAACATGTGTGTATGTTCGTAGAAAACCGAATTCTCGACTTTCGTTGATTGCGCGTTTTTTCTCTGATTAAATTCAAACTTCTTGCACATGTAATATATATTATATCACAGATAATATATATAAAGTGTATACTCAGCTCTAATAGCTTAAATAAAAATGCCACATGTGCACTAATCAAGTTGAGTTTGAATTCTCCACAAATTTAGCATAAATTGTAGGTGATTTGTGTGTACCAACATGAAATGATCTAGTGGCTGATATTAACATGTGAGCCACGAAAGTTTTGGCTATTTTTGATATATATGGGCTGGCCATCTTTATATGGCAAGTACGTGACACGTCGGTGAAGTTTTTGTAGTCACACGATACGACACTTTTTTGTTTATGACCTTGTAACGTGTCGTTATAATTTTGTCATCACCATGACTTATATCATATGATATAAGACCTAAATATACTCATAAACATGAGGTGTATATAGTGGTGTGACGTCGATGTACGTTTATAATATATGTGACGTATCAGTTGTATGTCGGAGTATATCGGTATTGTGCCTTTTAATATATATATATATATATATATATATATATATATATATATATATATATATATATATATATATATAAAATATCTATATATGGCGTGTAAAGTTGAATGGGCAGGAGACTTTCCATTTCCAAATTTGTTGCCATGTAGCTTCCACCAAATATGTCTCCATTTAATGAACTAGTTAGTTCATTAACTTAAGCACTCTACTTAAGGAACTAGTTTAGTTCATTAATTATGGAACCTGAAAATAGTACAAAGACAACAAATTTTTGACATATGATGTGAGCTTTAACACTTGATGGATTGTTAGTACGGCAACACAATGTGTAAACATACGAAGCATGTATATCACATAAACATGTCAAGTAATAATTTGTTCATGCGTTTCGTAAACACGTAGCATTTAAATCATGCATTTGTAAATGACTCAAACCCTTTTTCTCAACACACCTTATGTGGGTTCCTTGTGTAAGACCTCACAAAGCTAAGAGGCTGCTGAACTCCTGATTTACATACTTCACAATGTTTTTTGGGACTAAGGTGGTGGACCACAAGCCCAGAGATTAGACCTTTTGTTCCAACAAAACAAAATAAAATTATTGTTGAATAACTTAGGGTAGGGTCTATTCCACATTTGACCAAATATTAGGTGTTTTTACTACCACCATTTGCCCAACAATGTTCTTGCTGCATGTTCAGGTGATGCTTGAATAAATCATCTTTTGACCCCGGGAAAAAAACTATATATAGAGAGAAAAGCAACATCTGAAAAAAATGGTAGTTTACTTTCTTGAATCTTTTGTAGTAAGAAATCAAAGTAAAACTGATTTAATTATTTAATAAATTATGCAAACGTGTAGACTTTTTCTGTATTTTCCGTTTAATCCAAAAAATTATGAGTCAATGTGGTTTGATCTAGCAGTCGAAGTTGAGAGATTAAAGATTAAGGACAATATATTTAGAGTATTTTCCCATCGAATCAGCGAAGCTGTACTGCATTAATGGATGTCTGCAAGTGAGCATCTGAGTACATGGTGCGGGGGCTGTGTACCCCTGCTTCAACCTGGCCATAAGCCAAGCATTAAGACCACTAACCAACTGCCTTCCTAGACAGGTGGCTGACTGCTTGTTGTCTGACGGAAAGTGATGACTCCATGGTGGAGACCAGCGGTCTCTATATATAAGGACGGTCGGTCGATGGTGATCAATACAGCCAATTGCAGCCTTATGGTAATTATAAGTAATAAGGAAAATAAGGGAAAAATAATACTAAAAGGAAAATTTGAAGAAAAAAAAAAGAAAATGTACTAAAAGAGATAAGGAAAGAGAAGAAGGAAGGGGAAGATAAGAGAAAGGAGAAAGGGGAAAAGTGAGTAAAGTGGCGCTGGAGGAGATGGAAAAAGTGGAAAGGGTGGCACCGGGGAAGAGGGAAAAAGTGAGGTCCTGGAAGGAGAAGGGGAAATGGAAGAAAAGAGGAGAGAGAAGAGGAGGGTGTTGGAGGGGGGGGGGTCTTCTGAGGTTAAATGAGGCAGGGGGAATTTTTTTTTAAAATTCTGGTGCCAGGTAGAAGGATAGGAGGAGAAAGAATTTTTTTTAATAAATAAAACATGCGTCAGGCGGTGGCGGAAGAGAAGAGAGATGCAGGGTGAGAAGATCCCATCCGGGTAACAGCATTAGGCATACTTGATTTGGCAAGCAAATGAGCAGGTTGATTTCCTGCTCTTTTAGTGAACATCACAGTGCATCAACCCAGCAACTAATAGATAACATTTAGGGGTGACAATCTCAAACACGACATAAAAAAATGATCCGAACTTCACACGCTCTTCACGGTTATGGGTATGGCCTTGGCGGATTTCATGTATAAATCAGGTAAGACCTGAAAGTTACCCGCTAAGATCGGGTCATGTCCAGGTATACCCGCGGGTTACCCATTTATACCCGCCATACCTGATTTTTTTAATATATTTTAAATATAAATTATAAATTAATCAAGTAAAAAAAGCTCTTACCTAAATAGTAAAAACCTAACTTAATCCCTCTTATTCTATTCTCCATTTCCTCCCTTGATGCCCGCCATCCCCTTCCTTCTTACTTCTTCCATTTTCCTACCCCGGTCCCCTTTTTAAAATGCAAATGTTGCTATTGCCATGGCCTCCCGCTGCTACCTCCCATAAGCCATAACACATCATCCTGTTGACTTGCTACTGTTACTTGGTGAGTACTCTTATTATAGCAATAATGCCAACCACTCCCAGTAGTTTAAATACATGAAACCTGAAAATACCTAAAAAATACATGAAACGACCCATACACGACCTGAAATATTTGTATTTGTCAACTTCGTGGGTGTGCCCGATACACAACACGAAACTTAACATGTATAGGTTTGCGTATCTACTTCAATACACGCGAAACAAACGTGCAAGGTATGAGTCTTGTACTTTCATACCCGAAACCTGAAAAATACAAAACACGAGACACAACCTGTTTGACACCCCTAACAACATTAAGATCTTACAATCTTAATTCCACCTATAGCTTGTCTGTGGAAACGGTTGATTGGATTATTAAGAGTGGTTTCAATCATTTTATCATAGAAAATGATTCGATAAATATGTGTTAGAATATGTTAAGTTTTGATGCTTTGTGCAATTAATACTTCAAACACCTACATAAGGTGCCTAATGTGATGTGTCCGAAAGTCAGTACACTTCAAATGCTTACATAAGGCGCTTTATGTGAAGTCGTTGGACTCCAGTACACTTCGAACGCTAAATTAGGCGCTTCATGTGAAGTGTTTGGATTCCAGTATACTTCGAACGCATACATTAGGCACTTCATGTGTCAATGTTTAAAACAATACACTTTGAACGCTTAACAAGGTGCTTCATGTGTTTTCCCAGGTCAAATGGACTTTTCTCCCCCAAAATGGGCACGAACATCAAGTCACTTTTTGATAAAAGTCGGAATTATTTCGAACAAGCATGAAGTCTGAGATTAGGTGCTTCATGTTACTTCGAACGCGTTCAACTGCCCACAACAGGTGCTTCATGTAACATCGAACGCCTGTTCAAAACCACATTAAGCGCTCCATGTCACATTGAACGCCTATTCATTAAGCAGTTAAGCCGCTTCATGTGACCAACGTCACAAATGTCTTACGCTTTATTTTCTAATGCTTACTTGACATTTGTACCCTCTTCTTTAGTGCAATTTCACAGGCTCTCTCTCTCTTTTGGAGAATGTCACCCTTCCTCTTTAAGCTTTCAAGAAGAAGCTTCTCCAAGAAGCTTACATCCATCCAAGAGAAGATCTCCAATGATGAGGATATGCCATCACAAGAAGACAAAGCCCATTATTGGGCACTGAAAAGGCTCCAACAGCTGGGAAGAAGAAAGGTTAAAAAAACAAGGGATTCATCTCCTTCTTCCTCCAACTTTCTACAATCAAAGCTCTCAAGTTTCTCTCAAAACTCAAGCACTCAAAATAGTTGTAATGTGATTTTATTTTATTTGTGAAGTTGTATTGTAAAGAAGAAGAATGTTCTTCTTGTTGAGTGAAGATTGTGAGAGGCCAAGTGTAGATTGTTGGTCAAGAAGCAAGGATACTTTTTGTTTGAAGAAATCCAGACTTTGGAGGGTTAGTTGATAGTGTGGTGGTGCACTATACTCCCTACAAGAATTCTTTGAGGGTAAAGAAGTTCTTTGGAGGCTAGACTTCAAGGGGTTGACTTTCTTGGTTGTGGTCTAGGCGAGTTGCCTAGTTTCTTTGTTTTTGGATTTTGCTTTGATTGTTGTTTTCCCCCAAAGAAATAACAATCCCCTATTCAAAATCCTTCTTGTGAAAAATCAAGAAAGTAGAGGAGTAGAGTCATTTTGACTTGAACCTCTATACATATTGTGTTCTTTATTCTTGCGCAACTTTTATTCATTTCAAGAACACATCCAAGTATTGGTTTACACTCAAAAACGAAAAACATCCAAGAAAATATCCATACTTGATGAACACACTATTCAACTCTCCTTCTAATGTGTTCTAAGAGACCTAACAATGTGATCTCGTTGCAAATAATCTGAGAAAATAGATCCGAAATGATTTCAATTGTAGAAAAGGCGAGACAGAAGCAAATTGGGCCGTGTACTTGGTTAGCTAGATTGATCCAAAGAAATGCAAATAAAGTTGCTCACATTTTAGCTAAGATATATGAGGAATTCTTTTGAAAGTATAATGTGTTTTGATGTACCTTCTGAGTTCAGCTCTTATGGCTGATTTGGGTTAGGAATAAAATTGTTATTTTCTTATCAAAAAATATCTTACAATCATAACAATTGACCATTCCGATTTATAAGAATATTACTGAACAAACATTACCATAGAACGCAAAAACAATGCACATCAACTTGTAATTACATAATAGTACATGATAAATATGATTGACGACGAGATATCTTTCTCCTTCAAGATATCTGATCACACTGGATCTCACATGCCATTCGAATCATTTGCTCAATAAATGATTTCGAATCCCTTGTTCAATAACAAACTCACGTACTTTTCTAAAACCAAACTGTTAAGGAATCCGATCACCCGAGGTTGACCAGCGACCAGCCGAGGCTTACCATGGGCTGACCAGCCGACTTTGATATTGGTCGAACACAGTCTGGCCGACCAAAATATGGATAGAGATTGTGGGTATCTAATCTAATCAAATCCTATCAAATTCTTCATAATTATCCGTTGTAATTGATTTGATTTGTACATATCATTACCATACATTGTAGATTTGATTAATAGAGATTATCATATCACTTTAAGTAATATTTATCCTTACATGCCTAATTATATTCCATAAATTATACGGTGGAATAAGAAAAAAGACAGATTTCGATTGCTAATTATTTCTTTACACAAACAAATAAATAAAATCAGAGTATCTCTTAACTATGTCTTGCACACATGAAAATGTTATTTTTTTATAACAAAACAACGCCATTTAAACACTATACCGAACATTAGATGAAAA
Organism: Eustoma russellianum; assembly: GCA_036186865.1. Taxonomy (NCBI): domain Eukaryota; kingdom Viridiplantae; phylum Streptophyta; class Magnoliopsida; order Gentianales; family Gentianaceae; genus Eustoma; species Eustoma russellianum. Next base: position 29,687,587 of record AP025060.1, on the reverse strand, counting down.
ATTGGAGAGAATATACCATCTAGTAATAAATTGTCACTAAATTCATATAATCGACGTTATTAGTACAAAAAACATGAACATATGAAACAACAGATCTTACAACCTTGTGAAACAAGAAATGATTTTTTTTTTCATGGAGAAGAAATACTAGATCTTTCATGATACAAACGGTTAATAAGATACAAAGCATTACTAGTAACCCTAGCAACATCATCAATCTTCTCCTTCACATCAGATCTCACCTTTCCATCAACTTCTCCGAACCCATCAAGACAACTATCTTCATTAGTCAATGCAGCACTAACCCATGTCTCCAAATTGCTCATCTGCCATTTGAAACTACTGCTTCTTCTTCCGCCGCGGAGTTGCTCAAGCTCTGACAGTGTTTTGCTGAGCTCGTCCACGCAATCCGACATCTGTTCGACACAATCTTTCAGAGGGTTTTGATGTTTCTTGGTGGTATGGTTTTTGAGGTGATTCAGGTAGTCTGAGGCTTCATGGGCTTTTGTCAGGCTGACTCGGACGGCGGCTTTGGCTAGGTCGCCGGGGGTTTTGGCGGTGTCAGAGTAGGAGGAGAGGGTTTGTTCGCATATGGTGGGGTAGGTGGCATGAGCACATGATGAGTGGAGGAGGTCTTTTACGGCGGACGTGGTGGAGAGTGTGAGGATGAGGATTGTGAAATGGAGGAAAAGGAAGGGGAGGGGCAAGGAAGCCATTCTTAGAACTTGGTAGCTTGTTGGTATGGGATGTGTGTGTGTGTGTGTTTTGGGTATGTTTTGTGGATCATATAGTGATAGTTAGACCATCTCCAACACAAAACACCAAATTTTGCATCAAATCATCTATTTGGTGCAATAAACAGTAAAAAGTACTCCAACCACAAACACCAAATAAGAATATTTCTGAAAGATTCTTCTATCATTCTATTTTTAATTCATTATTATAAATAATTTAACACAAATTTAACATTCATATAAATTTAACGTAAGAATTTTGACAACTATTTCAACAATCTTGGTGGAGGTGTTGATAATCTTCCAGATTATTGAATTGTTGTTAGTTTAATTTTTATATATATGTATTAGTTACTTTGTAAGCTTGTTGCTAATTAAGTTTTATTGTTGTAAAATATTTTATGCTATGTTTCTAATGTATTTTATTTACTAATGTAACTTTGTTTTAAATTATTAGTTATGAATCTTATTTTATTTTTAATTTTTTGTTATATAATTTTTTCTTACAATGAAATTAACGGAATTAAAATTTTTATAATAAAATTAACAAAATTAAAATTATTATAACGAAATTGACAAAATTAAAATTTTATTAATATGCTTAAAATGATGATATGGCGGATGAATAGTAATTTGGAGCAATAAATAGTGTTGCACCTATTATGTGCAATACTATTCATTTGCACCTATTTGATGTTGGTTTGGAGCTTGGTTGGAATGAATTTTTGCACCAAATTGGTATTTTGGTGCACCCATTAGAGATGGCCTTGAGGAACTTCTTAGGACCCTCAATGCTACAGTGTCCCCCAACAAAACCTATAAAATACCCCTCCTAAAAACAGTCCTCCCCCTCCCTCAATCTAAATTGGATTCACTTTTTGGAACTCCAACTGTTTATTAACGAACTGACTCGACCCGAATATCAGGTTTTCGAATTCGAATTTGTTTAGTTAAACGAACTTTAAGTTCAGCTCTTTTATAGTAACGAATTTCAAAATTTGTTCGAGTTTGGCTCGAAAACACTATTAGTGTGAAACGAGCTGAACAGTTTGTGAACAACTCGGCTCTTTTTAGTAAACGAACCTAATTAACTATTCAAACTCGGCTTGTTTAATTAAAATTAACGAACAAAATCGAATCAAATGCGAATAGAACTTGAACAGTTTATGAACTGTCTAGTAACACAGCTAACTCTAACATTTTAAGGGAATATTATTTAATATATTGTTCAACATTAAAACTATCAAGTAATGTCACAATCATGCTTTGTTATATTATTTTTTTTTTAGCATATAATGTGTTGTTTCCTTTTATTATTGACGAAAATAATTTTGGAAGATCACATAGTCACTTAAAGATTAGAATAGAAAATTGTGATATTTTTGAGACATCCCAAAAGGGAAAAAGGGTCTCTCAATTTGCGACGGAGGGAAGAGTAGTCAAAGTTCCTATATACCATTTCAATTAACACTTGCATGGTTCCTCTCTATTTTATCACAAGTAACCAATTAAAGGTATAATAGAAATAATAACCTACAAAGTTTAACTTTCCTAAATTATGATAAGCTAAACTAAAACAATATTTTTGAGACATGGGAATTAACACCTTTACCATATAATTTATATGATAAGTTCAGATTTTGTATGGTAAGTTCAGAGTTTGTACGTCATAACCTATGCTTGTTGATATCTTCTGCCAAATTTTTGAAGCTTAACTATAGATCCTTTTAAAACCCAAAGTGGTCATTTGTTTAGTTAACTTTCTAGTATTCATTAATTAATACGAAAGTCCTTAGTTATAATGACTGAATAGAAGAAATATCTTTAACTACAATATTTAATGTATATTAATAAAATACAATAGTAAATATATATATATGTGTGTGTGTTTTCACCTAGACATATATATATATATATATATATATATATATATATATATATATATATATATATATATATAATGTTGTAAAAAAGGAAACAGTTTGAAATGAAAAGGAGTAAATGCGCCGATAAGGATGCTAGCGGTGTGCAGAGTAGTAGGTCGGCACTTGGCCAACATTTAATTCTACACCTACTTTTACCAGTCATTTGCCCTGGTCTCTTGTTCTCTCGTTACAAATGTATCATGAATTGGGCTATCAATTTTTTTCATATATTTATTGCTATTATAATTTAAAAGTGCACTCTACAAGAGAAGATATATATGTCAAAATGTTTACAATCCACAAATTTGTATCAATCAACAACAAATTACCAACGAGATAGAACAAAGGTTAAGAGAAGAATATGTTTGAGAGAGAATAATTGAGGAAGATATTTTTGTAACTGCTCCTTCAAGAATCAAGAAAATGAAAGGTGCTTTTTGGTACAGCTTGCTTCGGTTCATATAGCAGAACTAAGAAGATGAAATGCGAAATTACAAAACAAGACATATTACTAAAGCAATCCTATTGCTAAAATAAGGGCATAATCGTCTTTTCACTACATTTAAAAACTACCGCCAACGCAACCTTCCTTCCTTCTCCTTTCTGATCGTCCTGCAGAGCACATCAGCTTTCTTCTTCTTGATCCCATCGTTTCACGCGCTTCCTTCCACTCAATTACAGTTATTTTAGCTCCACGTGACATGATCTTCTTCTGGCTCTTAGGTTTCAGCCTTGTATCTTCCTTATTTGTCTAGCTCATAGGTGTTTGTATTCATCACTCCACTACTCGACCAAATGCCTCCTGCCTATTTCTCCTGCGTAGAGCCTCCTTCTTTGACACCCCCCTCAAACTGTGCTTGCTGTAAATGTTGCACACCCCAAACGTCTTAATCAAGTCTTTTAGCTTTCTCAAATTTAGAGCTTTGGTAAATACATCTGCAGCTTGTAACTCTGTCCTGATGGGCATCAACTTTATTATTCCTGCCTGCACCTTTTCTCGAACTATATGACAATCAATCTCTATGTGTTTCGTCCTTTCATGGAAAACTGCATTCTCAGCAATGTGCATTGCACTCTTACCGTCACAAAACACCTCCATTGGTTCTTGGTTGTCTATATGTAAGTCCCTAGCCAAATACAAAAGCCACTGCACCTCACAAACCAGTGTTGCCAATGCACGATACTCAGCTTCTGCAGATGATTTTGATATTGTGGTTTGCTTTTTTGCTTTCCATGAAATCAATGAATCTCCTAAGAACACACAGTAGCCAGTAACACTCCTTCTAGTCTCTGTGCAACCAGCCCAGTCAGAATCCACAAAGGCTCTCAGTCTTAGCCCTGTGTTGGATGGAAAGATGAGTCCTTGGCCTGCAGTCCCTTTTATGTACCTCAATATTCTATGTGTTGCCTTTAAATGATTCTCTATTGGACAGTCTGAGAATTGACTAAGTTGTTGCACAGGAAAAGAGATATCAGGTCTTGTTATTGTGAGATATATCAATTTACCAATCAAGCTCCTGTAGGTGGATACATCAGCCAGAAGTGGAGAGTCATCATGTGCCAGCTTGGTATTGGTCTCCATAGGCGTTTTCACGGCTTGGAGCCCAGGAACCCTGTGTGCTCCAACAATTCCAGTGCATACTTTCTTTGATTGATCACCAACCCCCCCTGTGACCTAGCCACTTCAATTCCCAAGAAGTATCTAAGGTCACCTAGATCCTTTATTTTGAATGCAGAATTGAGTTCACCTTTTAACTGTTGTATAGCAGGGAGGTGAGATGAGGCAAGGATAATGTCATCAACATACACTAGAGCTAAAAAAATGTGCAGAGCTGATCTTAAAGAAAAGAGTGTAGTCATTCTTAGACTGAGTGAAGCCATTGGACAATAAGAAATCTGTCAATTTTGCATTCCATTCACGGCTAGCCTGCTTGAGGCCGTAGAGGGACTTTTCTAACCTACAAACCAGACCAGACTGCTCAGGTACTATACCTGGTGGAGGCACCATGTAGATCTCCTCATGTAAGTCACCATGGAGAAAGGCATTATTGACATCTAACTGATGAAGATGCCAATGTTTACTGGGGGCAAGTGCCAGAACTAACCTCACCGTAGTCATCTTAGCAACTAGGGAGAAAGTCTCCTGATAATCAACTCCATATTGTTGTGTATAGCCCTTGGCTAAAAGCCTATCTTTATATATCTCTACAGTGCCATCTGCCTGATATTTGATCTTATAAACCCATTTACAACCAATTGGTTGCTTTCCATGTGGTAAAGGGACTAGCTTCCAAGTATGATTGGCCTCCAATGCTGCTATTTCTGCCTGCATAGCTTCCTGCCAAACTGAGGAACTAGTTGCCTCTGAATAAGTAGCAGGTTCTGTATGTAAACTAGACGCTAAAACATATGCCTTATACTTAGGTGCCAAGGACAGTAAAGAGAAAGAATTGTCCAGAGTGTGTGGAGTACTGTGGTGATAAGCTGTCTGGTTAGGTGAATATAGGTGATTGTAGTAATAATCATGCCGATAACTTGGTGTTTTTCTCTCTCTGAGAGGTCTGGCATTGATGTTCAAAGGCAATGCAATTTCAATAGAAGTAATGGGGACATGTTTTGAATGTTCAGATGACTGAGGAATAGACATTGAGGTTGAGGGTGATGATGAAGCAGAGGACATATTGGTTGACTCAGGAGAAATATTAAGATGATTGGGCACGAGAGGGGATGGACTTTTAGAAGAGTGGTCAGAGCTGATATGTGGAGTGAGGCTGGGCTCAGGGTTTTGAAGGTAAGTTTCTTCAACGAGGCTAGAATCAGAGGCAGAAGGGATAGGTGGAAGTGAAGTAGGTGGCTTGGATAAGTACTGTGATGGGTGTTCATGTAAGGCAGGATGCGTTTTTCTGAAAGGAAAGAAACATTCATCAAATTCAACGTTTCTGGAAATAAGGATGTCCTTTGTGATTAAGTCTTGTAGAATATATCCCTTGGTGGTATAGGACATGCCAAGGAAGATACATTCCCTGGATCTGGGATCAAACTTTCCTCTATTATGTTGCGTGTTGAGGGCAAAAGCTAGGCATCCAAACACTTTTAAGTTCAGGTAAGATGGAGGTTTATTGAATAACAACTCAAAAGGTGTTTTATTGGCTATGATAGGAGAAGGTATCAGATTTATGAGATAGACGGCATGTTGTATACAAAATCCCCAAAAATGTATAGGTAGATTTGCTTGGAATCTCAATGCCCGGGCAACATTCAAGATGTGTTGGTGTTTTCTTTCTACCATCCTGTTTTGCTGAGGGGTATATATGCAACTTGTTTGGTGAATGATCCCTTTATCAGCATAATAAGAATCCATTTTAAATTCCATGCCATTGTCTCTTCTTATGGTTTTTACATTCTTCTCAAAATGAACAGACACATAGGTGCAGAAATACTACAAAATGTTTCTAGCTTCAGATTTTGCTTTTAACAAGTAAACCCAAGTGTATCTACTATAGTCATCCACAATGGTAAGAAAGAAACGTTGGTGATACATAGTATGAAATTTGTAGGGACCCCATATATCCACATGAAGTAAGGAAAACGAAGAAACTGACTTAGAAAGAGAAACTGGAAATGGAACTTTTCTTTGTCTAGCGAGAGGACATATATGACAAGGTACAAACACACAAGACTCAACAACTTTGGGGTCCAACTTGTGGATTTCCCTTATTCTGGAACTTGAGACATGTCCAAGTCGTGAATGCCACAAAGAGGCATTGGACTCTGAGGCAATGGATGCAACTGTAGGGGTAGAACTGTTGACATAGTGTGTCAGTTCATCAGTACCACTTTCTAGCAGCTTTGGTGAGCCATGGAGCTTGTATAATCCTTGACTCACTTTAGCTAAACCAATCATCTTCGCAGACTTTTGTTCATGGATGAAACAATGATCAGAAAAGAAACTTATACTGTGTTGATTTTGTCTGGCAAGCTTACTGATTGAAAGTAATTTGCAACTAAAGGAAGGGATATGAAAGACATTATTGAGTTGGAGATATTGATTAATGGTGACTGTACCAACATGTAGAACATCAACCAGAGTATTATTAGGCAGTTTTACCTGAGGAGACTTGACTGAATGGAAAGAATCAAATAGGCTAAGAGAGCAACAAATGTGATCACGGCACCTGAGTCTAAGATCCATATGTTTAAACTTCTGTTTAATACATTACCTGCTGACTTACCATTAGCAGGTAGTTTCTGCGCCAACATTACAGTATGCATAGCCTCCTCTTTATCTTCCTCAACAGGCTTACTTCTGTATCCTCTGTTGGTGCTCTTTCAGCATACTCAGCAATTGCAGGTATTGATCCTATATAAACATCACTGGTTCCTGACTTGCTGTTACTTGTTGTGGCATCTGTCATATTATTCCTTCGTTATCCGCATAACTGTTTTCTCCCTCACTTTGAGGATCATCAACTCCAACACAGTTTATCCTTCCCTTTGGTTTATATCCGTGAGGGAATTCATGCTTCCTGTAACAGTTATCCACTGTGTGTCCCATGTATCCATAATGTATACATACCGAACGTTTAACATTTCCAAACTTCTGTGCACCTCCTCCATCTCCTTTGTAATTTCCTGGACCTCTTCTTTGAAAAATTGATGTTTGTCCAGCAAACATTGAAGGGGCATCTTCCACATTCAATACAGGAGACGGATTATTCACAAAACCACCTTGTGCACCAGAGTACAACACCTTTCTCTCAAATTTTGCAGCCATAGCAAAAGCGGTATTAATATCAGGCAGTGGACTTAACAATAAAACTTGTGATTTTACAGGCTCAAGATCATATGATAGTCCTTTCAAGAACTTGATTACAAAATCATTCTCCACGTATTTGCTCACTTGAGAAGTAACATTACAGGTGCAACGATTGCAAGTGCAAGAAGGTAAAGATTTCAAAACACTTAATTCTTTCCAAACTACCTTAAGTCTGGTGTAGTAGTCAGTGACTGTAGAATTCTCTTGTTTAATTGAATAAAATTCCTCCTGGAGATCCGAAAGTCTAAACGCATCCGCATTTCCATATCTAAGTTTTAAATCTTTCTAAATTTCAGCACCATTATCAATCCACATTATACTTTGTGCAATTGAAGGACTTACGGAATTAGTGATCCAAGAGGCCACCATATTGTTGGCCTTGATCCACGTAGAATGCTTGCGCTCTCCCTCCGCAGGCTTAGGAATCGTGCCATCGATGAATCCTGCCTAATTTTTTGTCTCCAATTCTCTGCGAATGGTTCTACTCCAACCATGGTAGTTCTGAGACGTCAAGAGAGATTGAACCAGAACAAGTGACGGACTATCACTCGGATGTATATACAAAGGATCTTCCATAGGATCCATTGAACCAAAATTGATGGAACCAGATGTCATGATGCGAACACAGGCAGCAATAGATCGCAATTAAATCAAATCAATCGCTCTGATACCATGTCAAAATCTTTACAATCCACAAATTTGTATCAATCAACAACAAATTATCAACGAGATAGAACAAAGGTTAAGAGAAGAATATGTTTGAAAGAGAATAGTTGAGGAAGATATTTTTGTAACTGCTCCTTCAAGAAGCAAGAAAATGAAAGATGCGTTTTGGTACAGCTTGCTTCGGTTCATATAGCAGAACTAAGAAGATGAAATGCGAAATTACAAAACAGGACATTTTACTAAAGCAATCCTATTGCCAAAATAAGGGCAATATCGTCTTTTCACTACATTTAAAAACTGCCGCCAACGCAACCTTCCTTCCTTCTCCTTTCTGATCGTCCTGCAGTGCACATCGGCTTTCTTCTTCTTGATCCCATCGTTTCATGCGCTTCCTTCGAGTCAATTACAGTTATATTAGCTCCACGTGACATGATCTTCTTCTAGCTCTTAGGTTTCAGCCTTGTATCTTCCTTATTTGTCCAGCTCATAGGTGTTTGTATTCATCACTCAACTGCTCGACCAAATGCCTCCTGACTATTTCTCCTGCGTAGAGCCTCCTTCTTTGACAATATATGTTCATACATGTAAATTGGGCAAATAATAGAGCAACTGAGTTTAGGTCCTGTAATTAATTAGGGTTTTGGATCGCGATTTCTAGAATGCCTAGCTCCAATAAGCCGTGTAATGGGAAACCTCCCCCACGATTCCAAAATTGAGGATTTGAATTGATGCCTTTTCAACAAAACGAAAAAGTTTCCCTTTTGAGAGAAGAGAACTTTGTGGGTGTAAGTTTTTGTTGACACTTGGGTGTACATGAGCTGAAGTCCATATTAAAACCTTCACGCAATGTGTGGTGCTATCTCATTTTCTTATAATCATATATTTTTCTTAAAGTGGCGATGTGAGACTATATTATCAATACTTGTCCTCACGTAGTAAAATGGCTTGACACAAGCAGCTTAGGTTCTGCCCTCAATCATAAACTACAAGCTATGCATGAACATCTGGACTTAGGTGAAGGAGATAAACCAAGGTGTGAGCCCACATTTTTAAACATCGATCCAATACCATGTTGAAACTAGGTCTTACATTAGGTGAGACATATATCCATTTAAAACTTTAAGACAATAGTTGGTGGTACCTCATTCTCGTATAATCTATATATTTTTCTCAAACTGGACGATGCGGGACTATATTCTAACTAGTGTTCCGACCATTTATACGAGAAAAATCGTTTGTTTATTTTCTGTGCAATTTCCAGACAAAGCCTCTGAACATGATGACTTTGACAAAATCTGTGAACCAATTACTCAACATATTAATTTATGGATTAATCATAATCAATCACATAAGACATGAATGTTTAAAAAAGAACGTTCTCGGTGCATTAGACTCCCGTATTTTGCGTAAGATGCGAGGAGAGATCAGATTGTGAAATGTATACAACCTTACCTTATATTTTGTGCAAGACGTGAATGTTAACTTGGTGGGAATTTGGGATCCATACACAAAGCACCCAACATATGTCTCTACATTTGATTTAAATTCATTAATCAAAGACCAAGAAAGTTTGTCTTGGGTATACAAGAAATTTAATGTAATCGTGTCCGTTGGTGGGTTAGTCTTTAATTACTAGTACATAGGTCAATCTCACACTAGCACATCAGAACGAAAAGTATTTAAATATGAACAAATAATAAAACAAGTGACATTCCATACCAGTCTAAATGTCGATACAAATAAATTAGAGATCATACTAAGTACAAGGAGTTACCAACAAATAGGAAAAATTTTTAAGTAACAGAGATTGAGTTGAAAATCTTTATACTTTCAAACCCTTATAGACGTAAGTTGAAACTATGAAATTGGACTGTTACACCATAAATGATACTTATGGATAAATATTTATATGGTAGGTAGTTGGTGGTATAGTAGCATTTATTTTCATATGCTTTACAAGTGGTGCTTTCAGACAGAAATGGAGCACGAGAAATAGATCATGTATGCTCTGTGTTTTCAACATAGCTAACTGTAGCGCCCCGCTCCCGAACCCTAGCATCGGAAACAGTACGTCCGCCATATCTCACTAAGGAGAATACAAAGCGTCGAATCGATTTCCAACATATCTAAAAAGACGTAGAAATTTTTCCGCGCGGAAACGAAATACCATTCATTAAATTCCATAAATAAAAGAAAATATCTCAATAACACATTAAACCAGTACTAATAGTAACATCATAGTGGCAACTGTCTAATCAGGATAGCGACTAATGAAATCCCAATAAAATAATAACAAATGTCCGCAAGGTCGTCCCATGTCCTAAATGCGGTCATCAATCTGCCCACTCCATCGTGTCAGCCCCGTCCTCAACAAAGACATAATCGTAGGCCTCTACCTGCTCACCTAGAGGGGGGAAAGTAGGGGTGAGTGACGGAGAAATCACTCAGTAGGCACCTGCCTCCAAGTAGTACAAGACAAGCATCCAAAAATGATATAACACAAAGCACATAGAACATGTTATCACGTAAGCATACAAAAGAATGCGGAAAGTAAATCACTCCAGGTAAAGAATGCGCAACATCGTGATGCATGTCTCACTATGCATGTCACACGCAACAAAGTCATGTCACACAGAATGCCAATATCCATACCATGCAATGCATGAACCCGGGTCCTACTGAGTGGCTGCAGGAGCGCCCGTGACCCATACGTCACGATCCGCCATAAATGCAATGCACATGCCATGAATGCAAAAACACCATCGCTTGAGGCCCCTGGCCCATCCTCACCATCCTCCGGCACTCAAATCTAGGTTCAGTTATTGCTCGAATGCTAACTCAACATTGTTCGCCATCAAATCCACTTTTCCACGGCTTGTATACCTTTATCGTACATTTTCTGTATTTTTTTATTTTTCCCCTATTTATTTCTATTCATTTCCTAATTATCCAAATTAGATAAAATATCATAAATTACTGAAATTCATTGAAAATAATTTAATTTCATCATCTTATAATTTCTGGAATTTATTTATAATTTTTTGATATTTATTTATATTTTTCTTTAATTATTTCTATTTTAAATAAATTAAATACACATTATACAATTTCCAGAATTAATAAATGATTTAAGTAAATAAAACAGTAATAGGGCTGGCCTGTTTCCGCCAGCCCCAGTCCGCCAGGAATCGGCCCGGCCCGCTATGGCCTCCAGCCTGTTACGATTTCTTTTTTTCATATATAACAGTTAACTGGCCCGGTCCGTTGGCCATTCGACCCGGTCCGCTAAGCCGCCTGCCCTTTTTTTTAATTAACAGCTAATTGGGCTGGACTGCAGCTGCCAGCCAGCGGCCCATTAAGGGATGGCCTGGTCTGCGCGCGCTGCAGGCCGGCCCTAAATGAATTTTTTTTAAATATATATTGCGCACAGCGACGCCAGGGGCGCGTGCGACCTCACGCCTGCGCGTGAAGGCCACGCGCGGCCACTCCGGCGACGCGTAAGGCGCACCTCCGACCCCCGGCGTCTGTTTTTCGATCCCGATCTATATTTTCGCCTATTACCAGTCTATGGGAACCTATTCTAAAGCCAAATCAAAACGTAAAATCTCTATTCATGCAACAGTTTACCATTTTGATTATCAAATTTTTCCTAAAATCAAATTCAAGTCACGCAAACCAAACTACGCATTCAATAATATATGACAAACATGTATTTCACAGATAATCATCATATCATGGATTTCAACAGAGAAAACAACATAAACACATAGATTACCACTCAAGAATGCCTGAGATTGCACCAATTGGAGGGGGAAAAGAGAACCAACCTATTTGTAAACACTTTACGCGGTTACCCGGAGTCTACGTGGTTTTGGCTGGCTTCTTCTTCCCTCTCTTTTCTTCTTCCCTCTTTCTCCCTCTCCTGCTCTCGCTGTTGTCTCGCTCTAACGCTACCTTTCCCTTTTTTTTGCCTTATTTGTTTTCCCTCTAACTGCTGCCCCCTATTGCTTCATTTAACATTATGCCAACCGAAATTTGGGGGGGGGAGGAGAAGAAACCGTTACCCCCTCCCCAATTCACGCCTCCATTATCTTTTTTATCTTATTATTTATTTTTTCATTCTTATCTCTATCTCAATTCTTTTATTATTATTATAATCCTTTTCTCTTTTTCTTTTATTTTTTTTCTGGTTCTCACACTAACCGTTTTATTTTGTTTGCGTTTTTACTTTTTTTAATGTTAAAGCTAAAACCTAACCGTTTAAATGTTGGTACACGATGACACAACTACACCGATGAGGACAAAAATGCCATCTAAAATAATGACAAGTGTTGCAATTCTGTCACGTCACAGTCAACGTTATTTGACCTTACAAATGCACAGATCGCCTTAGGTTCAACTTAGTCGCATGGGTCCAAACATACAAACAAGTTGGAGCGGCCCAGAGAGCGTAGGACGCTCCCCCGGCCCGGTGAAGATCTTAGGTCAGCATTAATAAAACGCACTGAGAGACGTTATGGTTGGACGCCTCAGCTGCAAGCATCACCTCAGCTGCAGACGACGCCTCAGACTCACTTCAGCTCAGTTTCATCTGTTATCTTGGCACTAACATGCACCTTGGCCATGACCCATGAGTCGGACACTGACCGCCGAGTCTTCATCGGCTCCAGCAGTCATCTCGACCCCATTGAGCAGCCCACACATACCTAATGGGTCAACCAGTGACACGGGTCCGATGCCTTCCATCTCTGCTCGGCAAACGGGACACTTGTCAGGCAGACTCCTGCCGGCAAGTAACGTAGCCATACAACATGGCACATTGCACCACCTAGTGGTCATGCAGAATCAGCTCACCCGCAGAACATGACATATGACACTCTCCCATAGCTCGTTAACATGCGTTGGCTTCCGAGATCATATAAAAGTACAGAAAATGTCTCACGGAGGACCATGTTGAGTCCACTAAGCAAAAAATTTGACAACCACAACACAAAAACAAAACATGTTTTTCTTATATTCCAGCATACATTAAAATACCTAAAGTGGAACAATCCGAAACTGACTTCAGCGTTAGAGAGTTTTCTCTGGATTAACAAATTCATGGCCTCTAACGTTGTTAAATGTTTAGGTCAATTTTCGGTAACTATCGTTAGGTTCGGCGTTAAGATAATCATTGATCCTAGGTGAATATTCGATTTCGTCATACACTTTGACACATCATATATGATGTGTGATGAAGCCGGATCTTCACCAAGGGTCTAGATGACCTCGAAACAGATTCGTCAGTTAACTTGAAGAATTGTTAACTGGGATCAAAAGTGTGTAGCTGGAATAGCGCCAAATATCCTACACAAAGAAGCACAGGTCAGAGGTCCCGGGGGGTTGGCCCCGGGAAAAATCCTCCGACGCTCAAGTCAGTTTGGGCCATATCTCACTGAGATTATAATTTTAAAGGTGAGCTAGGAATTTCTCACAGTATTTGCCGAGGAGCAGAGTGTATAAATTGGCTTTAGGGTCTGAAAGATTGAATTCCGGATCCCCCTTTGTCTTCATCAGCTGGCTTTTATAAATCTTTTTCCGCTTTTAGCTCCTGATAGTGGATTATGATAGGACGCTTACTTGGGACAGAGAGCCTAGGAAGCTGTAGGTCTGCTGATATGGTCAATAGCCTGACTGATGTGACTAATAGGCCGGCTGTTATAACCTTTATGTGCTCAGGAAGAATACCCAGCTGTAACCACTATATTTGAATCGCACCTCTGTCCGAGGGTCCCCCGAAGTATTATCGTGTTGGGTTCATTTGCTGTGGTACACAGCTGAACTCTGCCGAAGTACGGGTCTTGCTGTGGTACACAACTGATCTTTGCTGAAGTGCGTGATTCGTCCTTGTCCCACGGAAATAGTCTGAAGTGCGGTATCTATATGTAGGATGATGCTGATGCCGAAGTGCACACCTTAACATATTCTTCGATGTTATAGAGATGCTATGATGATCTGCTGAGGTGCCGCTGAGGCTGAACATCCATTCTTAAGTGCTGAACTGCAGTACTTGGCGTGCTGGGCTATTGGGATCGAGCCGTTGACTGTTGTTGACTAACAGACGATTCAGTTATGGTTTATCATTTGCCCCCAGATTTTGTGTGGTTGAGCTGAACTGTGAAGGCAGACAAATCTTATTCTCATGACGTGGCAAATCTTCATTAATTACATGGTTATCTTATGCAGTAACTTCCGTAAGCGATAGTTCCAATGCTCCATTATTGCTTTTCTTCGGTGATTCCACTCCCCGAGAGAGGGAAATACGTGAACCATTTGCCCTTTCAAATTTCAAAATTCAAACAAAAATGAGCACCTTTCTTTCTTCCCCTGCCTATAAATAGAGACGTTTTCCTCTCCTCATTCTGCATTCTCTATTTAACTTCTCCGTCTTTGATGCCTGCCTTGGTTTTCCATAGTATTCCTCCTTTCGATTCAGTCCTTCATCTCTATGTAAACATTTCCAAAATATGTATACTTCTTCTCACCCCAAGAACCTGGAGGGTGACTGCGAGGTTCAGTCCTTTCATGAAGAATTTGATTTTGATGGGAACAATCTTGCTTCATGGAGGTTGCTCCTTTCTAACATTCCTTTTCTAGTTACTGTCGTATCCTTTGCTTTAGCGGCCCTGTCATTTCTTTACAGGGATTCTCCTTCAACACGTCCCTTTCCAGCAAAGGTTTCACTTTGCTGTATTTTAATCGCGCAAATCCCTCTTCTTCCAGTGAAGCAAGAAACAATTGCGATTACATTTTTTCCAGGCTGTCTTCAAGACATGGTAGCAGTGAAGTAAAGACGGCAACAATGCGGCAAAGTTTTGTTCTGCCATATAACCATAGAGGGGGATGCTTGCTAAGAAATCTACCCAGATTTGGATAAGGAGCATTCTGAGCTTGCTGACCTTCATAGTCCTAAGACTGAAGCTGTATCCAGATTACTTAGTTCCGGAGCAGACTTGATCTCATAGAAGAAAAATATTTGCACAGTAGAATAGGATTTTTCCTGCAGACAATTGTAGTTGTAATAGATTTTGTCCTTAATGAAAATCCACTTTTCTCAACTTTTGCTTTTCGGCTTCAGCTTCCTTAATTGTCTTTGTCTTCAGTTTTATAAAGCTTTATTTGCCCTTTTTCCATAAATGGCAAGTGTTTGTCCTTAGCACTACTAAGTTCCATTTTTGCTCTACGCAAATGCTTGTTTCGAACTTGCTCTATGCTAATAGTTTGCAAGTATTTGTCTTCAGCTGTACCAAAAGAGTATCGTTGAGATATAGATTCGCTGCCGAAGTATTAAGCTTCAGTTTTTATACTTGGCTCTTCAGCTTTGTCATGCCTTAATGAATCTTTAGAAGCGGAAAAGTCTTTGTTCCTTGTTTGTTAATACTCTCAGTTTTGCTGAGCTGAAATATTGGCGGACTTATCTTCTTGTGAGACTTGCGGAACTCCTCAACTCTGCTGAGGCGAAAATATAGGGGACTTATCCCGCTGAGTCCTGCTCAACCTTTTCAGACTTGCCGAGGTAAGGATATTGGGAACTCATCCCGCTCTGCTGAGACCTGCTCAGTCTCCCAGACCTGCTGGGGTAAAGATAATGTTGAGACCTGCTCAATCTCCCAGACCTGCTGGGGTAAAGATAATGTTGAGACCTGCTCAACCTTCCCAGACCTGCTGAGGTAAATATATAGGGAACTTATCCTGCTCTGCTGAGACCTGCTCAGTCTCCCAGACCTGCTGGGGTAAATATAATGTTGAGACCTGCTCAACCTTCCCAGACCTGCTGAGGTAAAGATATAGGGAACTTATCCCGCTCTGCTAAGACCTGCTAAGTCTCCCAGACTTGCTGGGGTAAAGATAATGTTGAGACCTGCTCAACCTTCTCAGACCTGCTGAAGTAAAGATATAGGGAACTTATCCCGCTCTGCTGAGACCTGCTCAGTCTCCCAGACCTGCTGGGGTAAAGATAATGTTGACACCTGCTCAACCTTCTCAGACCTGCTGAGGTAAAGATATCGAGAACTTATCCCGCTCTGCTGAGACCTGCTCAGTCTCCCAGACCTGCTGGGGTAAAGATAATGTTGAGACCTGCTCAACCTTCCCAGACTTGCTGAGGTAAAGATATAGGGAACTTATCCCGCTCTGCTGAGACCTGCTCAGTCTCCCAGACCTGCTGGGGTAAAGATAATGTTGAGACCTGCTCAACCTTCTCAGACCTGCTGAGGTAAAGACATAGGGAACTTATCCCGCTCTGCTGAGACCTGCTCGGTCTCCCAGACCTGCTGGGGTAAAGATAATGTTGAGACCTGCTCAACCTTCTCAGACCTGTTGAGGTAAAGATATCAGGAACTTATCCCGCTCTGCTGAGACCTGCTCAGTCTCCCAGATCTGCTGGGGTGAAGATAATGTTGAGACCTGCTCAACCTTCTCAGACCTGCTGAGGTAAAGATATCGGGAAACCTGTCCCATCCTGCTGAGACCTGCTCAACCTTCCAGACCTGCTGGGTAAGAATATCGGGAAACCTGTCCCATCCTGCTGAGACCTGGTCAGCCTTCCAAACCTGCTGGGTAAGAATATCGGGAAACCTGTCCCATCCTGCTGAGACCTGCTCAGCCTTCCAGACCTGTTGGGTAAGAATATCGGGAAACCTGTCCCATCATGCTGAGACCTGCTCAGCCTTCCAGACCTGATGGGTAAGAATATCGGGAAACCTGTCCCATCCTGCTGAGACCTGCTTAGCCTTCCAGACCTGCTGGGGTATGCCTCCACTTTCGTTGTGGGTGATAGATAGGCATAAATTATTGATCCATGCACCATATGGTGACTTAACTTTCCTGGTTGAATGCCAAATAAGAATCTCCGATTGAATACAAGAAACTGGTCTCTTGATAATCATAGGGTTGAGACAGAAGAAACCTTATGAGCGCAAGAAGAGATAAGCCTTGATTCGATTGAATCAGAGACTGTTTCTGTTATATCAGCCTTATATACTCAGGAAACCGTATCCCCTTTTCATCAGAATCTGAGTCCTCATCACTTAGGAAATCTTGATGAGACCCAGGTTTACAACTCTCATCTGGAGGGGGGCCTACCAAAGTCTAGCCTGTTGTGAAGCCTAGACCTCAGATTATAAAAGCGTTGTAGGTGTCCCAACTTGATAAGACGCTCAATCTCTTGCCCGAGCTGACGACAATCTTCTATATCGTGTCCAATATCATGATGATAAAAGCAGTATAGTTAGGGGTTTCTTTTGTGAACTGGTCCGGCCAGGGGCTGGGGCTCTTTTGCCAAATCTTTTTTCCTCATGTAGGAAAGGATACGGGCTTTTGAAGCCAATAGAGAGTTCCTTTCCTTTCCTCAGCCTCCTAACCGTATCTTAACGGAGCACCTTTCTTGCAACGGTGCTTTGTCTTTATCATCAACTTTTCTGCCTTGTATGAAAGGTAGTTAAACTTTTTGATTACATCTCAAGCTCTGGTGGCCATGCTTTTGTTTTGGTCGTCTCGCCTTGGGCATAAACTCAGCTTGACGCCTGGTACAGTAACCAGGCCGAGTGGGAGAATACTCCATGTGATCCAGTGGGTGAGAATTATTAGAACAGGACCCACTGAACTTTGTTGCAAATGCCTTCCCCTTCATTTCTTTCACTATAGCTTGGAAGACCTCTGGGTTTTGAGCCACATAACGAATGGCTCGTACGTGCTCTTCATATGTGAAGGCAATGGGATTTGAGGATTCTTCTGGCTCCGTGGAGCATTGATCAGTTTGTTGCTGAGAAGATCTTTGGCTCCTCCTGGATGTCATAGGTTGCTTGGATCCTTGACTGTCTTTTTTACTCATCTTTCTCTCAATAGATTCCTAATATAATTAGAAAAGCTCTGAGTAATCGTTAGAAAGACTTTGAGTAGCTGTTTTCTGGGTTAAGGGACTAAGGGGGCCCTCCTTCTAGCGCCAAATGATGAAGCCGGATCTTCACCAAGGGTCTAGATGACCTCGAAACAAATTCGTCAGTTAACTTGAAGAATTGTTAACTGGGATCGAAAGTGTGTAGTTGGAATAGCATCAAATATCCTGCACAAAGAAACACAGGTCAGAGCTCCCGGGAAAAACCCTCCGACGCTCAAGTCAGTTTGGACCATATCTCACTGAGATTATAATTTTAAAGGTGAGCTAGGAATTTCTCACAGTATTTGCCGAGGAGCAGAGTGTATAAATTGGCTTTAGGGTCTGAAAGATTGAATTCCGGATCCCCCTTTGTCTTCATCAGCTGGCTTTTATAAATCTTTTTCCGCTTTTAGCTCCTGATAGTGGATTATGATAGGACGCTTACTTGGGACAGAGAGCCTAGGAAGCTGTAGGTCTGCTGATATGGTCAATAGCCTGACTGATGTGACTAATAGGCCGGCTGTTATAACCTTTACGTGCTCAGGAAGAATACCCAGCTGTAACCACTATATTTGAATTACACCTCTGTCCGAGGGTCCCCCGAAGTATTATAGTGTTGGGTTCATTTGCTGTGATATACAGCTGAACTCTGCCGAAGTGCGGGACTTGCTGTGGTACACAACTGATCTTTGCTGAAGTGCGTGATTCGGCCTTGTCCCACGTAAATAGTCTGAAGTGCGGTATCTATATGCAGGATGATGCTGATGCCGAAGTGCACACCTTAACACATTCTTCGATGTTATAGGGATGCTATGATGATCTGCTGAGGTGCCGCTGAGGCTGAACAGCCATTCTTAAGTGCTGAACTGCTGAACTGCAGTACTTGGCGTGCTGGGCTATTGGGATTGAGCCGTTGACTGTTGTTGACTAACAGACGATTCAGTTATGGTTTATCAATATGCACCAGAAGCGGGTCAAGAAGAATTCATGTGTAGTTGTAAACAGGATGGAGCTTGTGACGCAAAAAACTGTAATTCATCATTCATGGTTGTCTAACTGGCAAATCCAATCGTCTTATGAATGCTGCTAAAAGGCATGTGCCATTCCAGAGCTGCAGGACTATAAATTTCCAAATCAAAATTCACTCATTTTTGTTTGTTTCTTAATTTTTTTAAAATGGGATTATTCCTTGATGCGTCAAATTTGAATAAAACAGAATTTGATCTGCCAATGACCTGTTTGCACCACTAATTCGATCAGAAACATATAGGGGATTGGTATGTAAAAACCCTTGAAATCTGACGAATCCAAAATAACAACGGACACGTGTTAACAAATGATACGTAATAAACTTTTCAACAAAATACACAAAGGATGAACATGTCGGCAATTGTAAGATTTAGGCACTGAAGATTCTCATTTAAAAGGTCGTTCTATATAGTTCGGAATTATTAGATGCCACAACATTATTATAGATCGGCCATAATTTAAAAATAAAAGTCAGCCCCAATAGAGTACAAATATGTTTCTGATAAAGTTATTTTACATCAGCGACAGTGTACAAGTCAGCATTGAGATAACTCGGTAATTATTGGACCATAAACGCGAAATCCCTCGCCCGGATATCTACTGCCTCAACACCAAAGAACATTGTGGATGGTGCAAATCATAAATCTAACAGACTCTTGTGAGAAGTTACGCAGTGACCCACACAAGGTGTCCTCTACAAACCAGGCCTTCAGCCTAGCAGCAGTGGAACAACCACACTAAGTGTGTCTTTAGAATCGAACTCGTAATTTCTTAGAACAAATTTTACCCGAGTACCAACTAGAATATGCCCTTGACGGCAACTCGGTAATTATTATTACACATAGCTCGGATGACTATACGCCTCGGCAAGAGATAAATGATAAACCAAAGTGAAAACACGTTAGAGCGACACTTGTACAAATCATACATCTGGCGTTAGGCATATAACTTTAATTAAAATCATTAGACAATTTGGCGAATTCAACATGCAAACCGGGTGTAAAATCATTCTATTTTCCAGATTCAGAGGGTATGTTCTTTGTATTATTTTCAGTACTAAATTTCATACGAGACATAACATAAGAAACCCTTATAAATAACTTGATCGTATAAGGGTTTTTTTCAAAAGCAAACTGTGGGACATTTAATGTTATTTTTCATAAAGATTTATTTGAAGATCCATCACACACTCAATCAAAATTTGTGAATAAACAGATAACAAACGAAAATTTGGCTTGAAGAAGTTGATTGTTGCAACTTCAAGCTTAAACTCAAGCAAACCAAAATATAAATGAGGAAGAAGAAAGAGACATTGCAACGGAATTGCTGGAATATTTTTCTGTGTTCATTGATCATTCTTCAAACCAATATATACAAAAAGCTTTCCTCTAACTCAAGAAAGCTCAACTATAGTTCTAACCCCCTAACTATAGTACAAAACCGAAGTAACTATAGTACAAAAATATTTACACAATATATACTTCCTATTGTATTCTTGATCCTTCCCTCCTTTTATCCTTTTGAGCATCTCCCATCCTCAGTTTTCTGTTTCCATGATTGCCTTCTGCTTCATGCATCTGCATATGCTTCCTTTCAGCTTCATGCTGCTGCAATCCATGTTTATCAACACCCCCGCAAGATGGCCATTTGGAACAAATGTATAATGTTAAAAGCATTCAGCAGCTTTTGAAATCTTTTCACATCCAGTGACTTTGTAAAGATATCAGCAAGTTGATTTGAAGTTGAAACAGTTGTATGTTTCAAAAGGCCAGATTGCACCTTCTCTCTAACAAAGTGACAATCCAACTCTATATGTTTTGTTCTTTCATGAAAAACAGGATTTTCAGATATACGTATTGCACTCTTATTATCACAGTATAATGCAATTGGACGCTTCAACTCAATTCCAAGGTCTTTCAAAAGATATGTAAGCCATTGTACTTCATAAGCCTCTAAAGCCATAGATATGTACTCTGCTTCTGCTGAACTTCTGAAAACTGTAGATTGCTTCTTTGATTTCCATGAAATCTAGGAGCCTCCAAGGAACACACAGAATCTTGATATGGATCTTCTACTATCTTGACATCCTGCCCATTCTGAATCTGTGAATATTCTAAGTTTCAAATCATTCTCTCATGGAAAGAACATTCCCAGGCCTGGACTTCCTTTTGAATACTTCAGAACTCTATAGGTTGCCTGCAAGTGATTGATAGTGGGTGCTTCCAAAAACTGACTTAACTGTTGTATTACAAAGCTTATATCTGGACGGGTAATAGTCAGGTATATTAGTTTTCCAGTCGGCCTTCTATAAAATGTGTTATCAAGCAACACTTCAGAGTCCCAATTTGCAAGTTTGATTCTTGAACCCATATGGGACTTAGATGGTTTGCAGGAAGTCATGCCATACTCTTTTAACAGATCCATCGTGTATTTCTTTTGTGATAGTGCTATCCTTTTCTTGCTCCTTGCAACTTCCAGCCCTAAAAAGTATCTAAGAATGCCAATATCCTTAATGCTAAACACTGAGTGCAAGTACCCCTTGATCAAGTCAATAGCTGATGCATTATTGCTTGCTAAAAGTATGTCATCAACATACACAAGAAGATAAAGCAATGTTCCATTCTCTTGATAAGTGAACAAGCTATAGTCATGATATGATCTTCTGAATCCTTTTGATATCAATGCCTTTGTTAGTTTTTCCTTCCATTATCTACTATCTTGTTTTAATCCATATAGTGGCTTCTTAAGTTTACTCACCATATTCTCATATGTGCTCTCAAATCCCTGTGGTAATTTCATATAAATTTTTTCATCAAGTTCCCCATGTAAGAAAGCATTGTTGATGTCCAATTGATGGCAAATCCATCCTTTAGCAGCAGCTAATGCCAGTAGAGTCCTGACTGTGGTTAGCTTGGCAACTGGGGAGAAAGTTTCATGATGATCCACCCCTTCTTGCTGTGTAAATCCCTTTGTCACTAACCTTGCTTTACGTATTTAAATTGATCCATCACCTTGACTTTCAACTTGTATACCCACTTACATCTTATAGGCTGCTTGTTTGCTGGAAATCTTACTATGTCCCAAGTTTGATTTTCTTGAAGTGCTTTGTTTTCAGCCTTCATTGCCTCAATCCATTCCCTGTGCTCAATTGCTTCAACAAAAGTGTAAGGCTCATAATAAGTATCAACATTAACATTAAATGCTTTAAACTTATGGGCACAATAATCATATGTCATGCACTGTTCAATTGGGTAGTATGTTTGGTTACAATGATAATGTTCCAAGTGGCTGGGTGGCCTTTTGGTTCTAGTGGAACGTCTGGGAGGTATTTGCAAACTGGTGTTTTAATTTTCTGTATGTTCTTGATGTGTGGATTCATCGGGTACATTATTAGGGGCGTGACAATCCGCTGCTGGTTGAGGCTCCAACACAATTGCAGGTGGAAAATATGGAAGTGTGAGATCAGAAAAGGGAACTGGAAGATGAAATTTGGTTTGGTCCATGCAGATATAGATTTATTTTGAAAGGTAAACTGACTTTCTTGGAATTAAACATCTTTAGAAATCATGATTTTTACACTTTTTTGATCCATTGCTATGTATCCCTTTGTAGCTATAGGATACCCAAGAAATACACATTCTATACTTCTGTTCTCAAATTCCCTCTATTATGTGATGATGTACAACCATAAGCCATTGATCCAAAAACTTTAAGGTCTGAAAGTCTGGAACTTTGCCATATAGAATTTTATATGGTGTCTTATTTCTTAAGATGAGAGTCGGCAAACGATTGATCAAGTAAAATGAGTGAATAACACAATGACCCCAGTACTTCAATGGCAAACCAGCTTGTATTCTAAGGGCTCTTGCTAAATTCAGTATATGTTGATATTTTCTTTCTACCAATCCATTTTATTGAGGTGTATCAACGCATGAAGTACGATGGACTATCCCTTTCATTTTGTGAACTCTGATAACTTGAATTCTACACCATTGTCTGATTGAACACACTTTACTTTTATATCAAACTGTGTATCTATCATTTGAATAAAGGACATAAGCAGATTAGACGCTTCTGATTTGTATTTCATAAGGTAAACCCAACAATAACGACTAAATCCATCACAATAATCAGAAAATATTGATGTCCATAAACAATAGAAACTCTATAAGGTCCCCATATATCAACATGTACTACTTCAAAAACAGATTAGCTTCCTGAACTCTTTAGAGGAAATGAAGTCCTCTTTTGTTTAGCTAAGGGACATACTGAACAAATAAAACTACAGTCTAGAGAACAAACATCTGTTGCTACTTTATTTAGGACTTCAAGAACTCTGGCAGAAGGGTAACCCAGACTATAGTGCCATAATGCTGAAGCTTCTCTTACTTTGTTGACAACTGAATCAACTGAACATGAAATGGGATATGCATGATTTTGTAGTGGTGTGGACTCTAGAATGTATAAACCAGGTAGATTTAGCTGAACCAATCTTCGTTTGATATTTTTTGTCCTGAATTATGCATCCATTCAATGAGAAAATAACATCACAATTAGCATCTTCCAATAACTTAGTGAGATCTGACTATAGGAAAAACATGGAACATGTAAGACATTATGTAAGGTTAGTAGAGGCCTTATGGTTACGGTCCCAACATGAGTGATAGGGGCTGAGGTCTGGTTAGGCATTTTAACATACATATTAGAAACAGGCCTATAAGAAGAAAATTGAACTAAAGAACATGATATACGATGACTTGCACCTGAGTCTAGCAACCATTTAATGATATTTGATGTCTTACCATGATCAAACACTTTAGCATCCACATCTGAGAAGTTAGGCTTTAGAATTTAAACCTGATGAACCTGAGGTTGTACATCTCCATTGCTGGCTGCCACCTCCTTTATTTTATTGTTCTAGAAAAGCTTTATCAGGTGATTATATTGATCCTGAATTATCATCTTCTAGTTCAAAGCAGATATATTAGTCTGATCTACATGCTCATTACCTGCATAATACTCATCAGCAAGGCCAACTTGATTCACAGTTGGATTTCCTCTTTCTTTACCTTTAAAACCTGCTGGATATCCATGTTTTTTATAACTCTTTGCCTCTATATGTCCAAACAATCCAGAATGAGTGCATTATGGTCTGTTTTGTTGATCAACTTTCCTTGGTCCTTCAACATACCTGTTTCCTCTATTAAAATTCCATGTCATTCTCTGATTTTCAAAATTTCTGTTAGGAGTAAAATTCACTGTCATAACTTGCTGCTCTTCATTAGTAGTGTGATTAGCATATTTTGATTACCTTTCATGTTTCAACACCATTCCAAATGCCTTTTTTACAGTTGGCATAGGACTTAACATCAGAATTTGAGATCTAACATGTGGATATTCATCATTCAAACCTTTCCAAAAATCTAATTACATAATATTCTTCAACGTACTTCCCGATTCTTTCCAAAACACCACAATCACACTTTGGTAACATGAACAATTTGGTAAAGGCCTTAATACAAGTAATTCATCTCATAATATCTTAAGACTAGTGAAATACTCTATGACATTCGAGTTACCTTGTTTGATAGAATGAATCTCCTCTACCAGATCAGATAATCTGAATGGATCCGCATCTGAAAACTTTCTTTTAAATCATCCCATACTTCCTTTGCAGTATCCATCCCTAATATGCTTTAAGATATAGTGGGTTTCACAGAGTTTAACAACCATGAGTGCATCATATTGTTGCATTGGATCCATGCAGCATACTTGGGATCATTTGCAACAGGAACTTCAAGTGTTCTATCGATCAATCTAAGCTTGTTCATTGATAACAAATCCATCTTCATAGCTCTTAATCAGGGGTGATAATTGTTACCACTGAATATAGGTTGAACCAGAACAAGTGATGGGTTCTCATTTGGATGTAGATAATAAGGACTTGATGGAGTAATTTCGTTAGAATTTGAAGTAGTTGCCATATTGCGATTGGATTGAACTTCTGATAGAACACTTACTGAACAAAAACTGAATCAATAACACAGATACACAGTGGATCTGATTGAATTATGTTGCAAAAATAGGCTCTGATACCATGTGAATAAACAGATAACAAACGAAAATTTGGCTTGAAGAAGTTGATTGCTGCAACTTCAAATTTGAACTCAAGCAAACCAAAATATAAATGAGGAAGAAGAAAGAGAAATTGCAACAGAATTGCTGGAATATTTTCTCTGTGTTCATTGATCATCTTCAAACTAATATATACAAAATTCTTTCCTCTACCTCAAGAAAGTTCAACTATGATTCTAACCGCCTAACTATAATACAAAACCGATTTAACTATAGTACAAAAGTCTCTACATAATGCATACTTCATATTGTATCCTTGATCCTTGCCGCCGTTTATCCTTTTGAGCATTTAATCCTCAGTTTTCTGTTTCCATGATTGCCTTCTGCTTCATGCGTCTGCATATATTTCCTTTCTGCTTCATGCTGCTGTAATCCATGTTCATCAACAAAATTTTAACTAAACACCACAAAAAAAAGAGACATAGCGACAGACAAATATCGTCGCAATTTCGTCGCTAAAGGCATATAGCGACGAAATTGCGACGAAATCTGCAGGTCGTTATACGGCTTGTCGCAAAGTGATTTTCGTCGGTGAAGCGTCGCTATATTGCGACGAGAAAAGGCTCGTCAGCGGTTTATCGCACAATTGCGACTAAACTCTGTCAGGTCTGCGACCTGTTATTTCCGTCGTCGTTTCGTCGGTATATCTTTTGTCGTCGCTATTTTTAAATTTTTGATTTTTTTTATTTCCGGTCTGCGACATTTCTGTTTTGTCGCAGATTTTCGTCGGTATATCTTTTGTCGTCGCTATTTTAAAATTTTTGATTTTTTTTATTTCAGGTATGCGACATTTTTGTTTCGTAGCAGGTTCGTCGCTATCATTTAAATTAATATTAAATATTAATTTAATATTAAATATTAAATATTTATAATTTATTAATAATATCAATATATTATTAATTAAATAGTTTTTATTATTATTTAATTTTTATAATATATTTTATTTTGTATATTAAATCATTTGTACGAATATTATACAGAAATACAGTATTTGCGTATTGAAGTTCGTATAATTAAACAACACAAAAGAAATGGAATCCGTATAAATGTCTGATAAAATATAAAAGAACAAAGAATATGTCAATACAATAAATGAAATAGTATGTACAAAAAATCAAAAAATGAAATACTATGCAGAGGAAGATGGAGGGGGATCATGCGGAGAAGAGTGACCATCAGGAGGGCGAGGCTGAGGTCGCGAGGAGCTGGAAATGAAAGAGATGATGAGATGCGATAGCTGCGAGATTTGCTGGTTCGTCGCCTGCTGCACCTGCATCGTCTGCTGCTGCGCCTGCTGAACCGCCTGCTGAACCGGCTGCTGCAGCGCCTGCTGGGTCTGAGTCAGCTGCGACCGCAGTGCCTGTACACTCTCCTCATGCTGCGCCCTGATCGTCTCCATCTCATGCTGCAGCGCCGCATGATCTGATTCCAGACGCAAAATATCCTCTGGGGTCGTAGAAGGCGCGGAGGTGCTGGCCTCAGAGGAAGCACCTGGATGCAGAACTTCGGGGAAGAATCGCAGCGCTGCTGATCCAACCCCGTACACCTCCCTCTTCTTCTTATTCTGAGGGTCGACGGTCCGAACCGCATCCCAATAAGCGCGGTTCTTGTCGGCCTCTTCTCCTCTATGTGCGAGTAATCTGTTGTACTCGTCCTGAAATGAGAATAAGAATTGTTAGGGTTTAGGGTTTAGAAATAAAACAAACTAAGGAGAAAACAAATGATATCGTAGTCTACTTACACTGATGTCGCAGGCCTTCGCCGTGATCCAGTCCTCCATCCCGTCGGAGGCTTTCTTTCGATGCGTCTTGTAGAAGAGATCGTAGGAGGCTGGCCACTCTCCCGTCTCCTCGTGCTGAAAGAATGAAATAAAATATGTTAGTGAAATCCAGAATTTTAAAAATTTTGGCATGACCTATTCGTTTATCGGAGGTATCCCGTCCTTAAAGGCCTCTCCCAAGTCAAATCAAAAATAAAAAGAAAAAGGCAAATGAACACATATACTACTTAAATTAACCATATACGAATACCAAAAAAACAACAGCACAACATAAGAAATCAATGAATATAAATAATCCACTTAAGTCAATGAATCTAAATAATCCACTTAAGTCAATGAATCTAAATAATCCAATGAAATCAATGAATCTAAATAATCCAATATTAAAATACTTACCATAGAACGCATCGTGATGGCGTGGGAAACTGAACCACCTGAGTGTGTGGCAGGTTCCGGGCGCTGTGGGCTTGGGTAGCAGGGTCCGTCCACCCTTCTATCCACCCCGCCCAGGTGGCCTCGGATACGTAGGCAGGCCTGGCAGAAATGGGGTCACGCTCCCACTTGGTCTTGTGCGAGTTGACGAAGTCTCTGTAGCGTTTGGCGGCCCTCTGCCGCCATGCCTGCTCCACGTCGTGGGCGATGTCAGCTGTCCAGCTGTACTCCTTCTGCAATTATTATGCGGAGGAAAAATAAAAATGTGGTTAGAAAAGTAATGATCGATTACGCATCAAAAAATGAAATTCATCAAATTTGAATACCTGAAACTCATCCCAGTAGAACCTACGTGTCTGCAGGGTGACACGGGACCAGGCATATCCAGCTGGGTCCTGCCTCAGGTGGAAGGACCGAGTGATGCAACCGGAAATCTGGCCCGAGTTCGGTGCAAACCTGAAAGAGGTGAAGTTGTTAGGAAAAAATAACGCGTGAAATATATTTGAAAACGTGTTAAAAAAATAAATCATTACTTACGTATGGGTATCATGTGACCAAGGGAGTGCACGACGTCCTGGTATGACACCCTCGTCCGATGCCGCATCAAACGCCGGATGAGGTGCTGAACCGGTGGGTGTGGGTGGCGTCATAGATCTGGGGGGTGCGGACCTATCGGCAGACCCTAAAAGGTCTGCGTCCGCAGCAAGAGCGGCGGTCGAAACCGAACCAAGCAGCTCATGCTGAGAAAGGAACAGATTAAACTCTCCTGAGAGGGCCTGTGTAGCTGGTGGGTAGGTGGATCGAGTCGGTAAACCCTCACTAGCCATCAGATCTGCAAGGGTGAAAAATTTAAAAGGCACATTCAACAAGTTTAGGGTTGGTTGGCCAGACAAATAAGATGTCCAAAAAATGACAAGTGTTTACATACATTTAATGCAAGATATTAATAATTTTGAAAATTTCGGCATGACCTATTCGTTTATCGGAGGTTTCCCGGCCTTAATGGCCTCTCCAAAGACAAATCTAAATCCAACAACATGACATGATTAACCAAACTACATAATCAAACTTCATCATCAAATTATTACACTTCAAAGTATACATCAACAACATACTTGCTTCATAAGTCGTCGGACATGGAAACCCAACCCTGCAACACCCAGACACCGCCGCCCAAAGCCCACCGCCGCCCACCCCCGCCCAGAGCCACCCCCGCCCACAGCCACTGCCGCCCACAGCCACCCCCGCCACAGCCACTCTCCTTCCCCGCAACAACCACCCCCGCCCACAGCCCACCACCGCCCACAGCCACCCCCGCCAACAACCACTCCCGCCCACAGCCCACCACTCGCCACAGCCACCCAAGCCCGCAACACCAAGCCACCCCCGCCACAGCCCACCCCCGCCCACAGCCACCATAGCCACCCCGCAACACCCAGCCACCCCGCCACAGCCCACAGCCACCCCTTCCCCGCAACACCCAGCCACCCCCGCCACAGCCACCGCCGCCCACAGCCACCCCCGCCACAGCCACCCCCTTTCCCTGCCAACAACCACCCCCGCCCACAGCCACCCTCGCCAACAACCCCCGCCACAGCCACCCCCCGCCAACAACCCCCGCCCACAGCCAACCCCTGCCCACAGCCAACCCCCCGCCAACAACCACCCCCGCCCACAGCCCACCCCTGCCCACAGCCACCCCCGCCAACAACCCCCGCCCACAGCCAACCCCTGCCCACAGCCAACCCCCTGCCAACAAACACCCCCGCCCACAGCCACTCCCGCCCACAACCCACCACCAACACCCACAACAAACAATTCAATCTATAACTAATTAAAATCATTAAAAACGAAATAGGAAGGAAAACTAACCGGGGAAAGGAGGTCACCGGAGAATTTGACGGCAGCTGCGCAGAATTTCGCAGGGGAGGGAGGGAGTTTTCGCCGGGGTGGGGGGGAGAATTTGCGGGGGAGGGAAATGGGGAAGAAGAAGGGGGATTTCAGTTTTAAGTACGAAATTTTGCGACGAAATAGCGACGGAAGTTCGTCGTTGTTTACTGTGTCGTCGCTATTCCTTGTGTCGTCGTTATTTCAAATTTGTGACGACACTTGTCGTCGGTAAATCGTCGGCGTTCTTCAGTATTGAAAAAAATAATACAAAATATAAAGTACTTACAGACACATATTATGTACATACATGTGTATAAGTACATCAATACATACACTCTTTCACATAAAGAGGTACATAAAAATTTTGACTAACGTCAATCTTCATTGTCATCCGCATCCTCATACGCATCTTCATTTTCGTCTTCGTCTACATGCTCGTCGTCCTCTTCATCCTCTTATTTGGCTTCGCCTACATCTTCAATATTGTCAACCGGTTGTATGTTGAGATGAATTTCGATGAAACCGCCGTTTGGGTCATTTAGAGGGAGATTGTGCAGTTCAACATATGTCGTATCCACAACGCGTGGGTTTTCTTCTTGAAATGCGACATCCATGCCATCTGAACCTGGCTGGATACTGACATCAAACTTGTTCGATTTCACTTTGCACATGGCTCGCCAGTCTTTTGAGCTCGCGTTCATCCTCGTCGTCGGATACGATAGATAGTACACCTGGGACGTTAGACTAGCCAAAACGAATGGATCGTACTTTCTGTACCGTCGCCCTTGGTGTATGTCTACCAACTTATATCGGTCGTGAACCTTTGTGCCAGCGCGATAACCTTCCGAAGTTGGATCGTACCATTCGCATTTGAATAGCACCACCCGCTTTATAGGCAATGCGGGATATTCGAGCTCAATGATGTCAGTAAGGTAGCCGTAGAAGTCATCCTTGTCCGGGCTATTGTCATAC
This sequence comes from Eustoma russellianum, assembly GCA_036186865.1. NCBI lineage: Eukaryota > Viridiplantae > Streptophyta > Magnoliopsida > Gentianales > Gentianaceae > Eustoma > Eustoma russellianum. The sequence continues at coordinate 29,657,292 of AP025060.1, read as the reverse complement.
CGCTTGACACACACTCCACTGTTCTCCAACGATTTTTGGCTGGAATAGGAGACTGTGTGGAATCTATAACCGTTCACAAAACACATGTCGTAGCGCGTGACTCTGCTCAATGGACCCTCGGCTATTGGTGTCAGAATGTAACCGTACTCTTCGTCAGCCAGATGATCTTTGCTCGCCTGTAAAACGACAAGTAAGTATACATCAGCGGGGCAATAAATGCGTATCACATGACGTACACGTAACCAGCAAATATGTAAACTTACATGCCACCTGAACCAATCAGCAAACTTGGCATCTAACTCATTGTTTATTGCATCACTCGATATACCCGGTGAACGTTATTGCAATAAATCAACGAACAAGCTGAAGAAAATTACAAATGAGTACCATGTATACCTTTGTAATATAATGGATATAGTAGCGCAAGGTATTTACAAATTAAAATTGGATATCGTTTATACCTCTGGAAACGGTCAACTTGACGGCAGTTGCGCAGAACATAAGAATGAGCAATCTTCAGATCGGTTTCCCCTAATATCATTTCCTTTCCCTGTCCGTGAAACCTGATCGGATGTGTGAATATCGGGAGGACACCGGATCTGGAAATTCTGTCGTCGTTCTGGGGAACATCTCTGCACCTCGACGGGACATCTGGCTGGAAGTAATGAGACACGAAGGTCGAGGCTTCCTCCGTCAGGTAGGCATTGCACATCGAGGCCTCGACTTTGGCCTTGTTCCTGATGTTCAGCTTCAAATGCCTGAGATATCTATTCATATAGTGAATACTCCAACGTCACATGATGAAACAAATTGGTAAGCATGCTCGCGCTTAGACACATAAGAATGTCACGTAATAAATAAGAGTACCTCTCGAACGGATACATCCACCTGTACTGAACAGGACCACCAACGCGTGTCTCGTATGGTAGATGAACTGGCAGGTGTTCCATTGAATCAAAGAAGGCCGGAGGGAATACAGTTTCCAGCTTGCATATGATCACTGGGATTTCGCCCTCTAGTTTTGACATATCATCCGTCCTGAGTCTCGTGGATGTAAGACATCTGAAGAACAGACTCATCTCGGTAAGTGCTTCCCATACATTGGTTGGAAGCAGCTCGTGGAATGCAATGAGCATCAACCGTTGCATGAACACGTGACAGTCGTGGCTCTTCATCCCGTGCAAACCGCGTTTATTCACGTCGATGTTCTTCGACAGGTTTGAAACATGGCCGTCAGGAAATCTAGCCGTCCTCAGCCACGATAACAACGCACTGACCTGCTCCGCAGTCAGCATGTACGAGGACTTCGGCATGTAGGATGTGCAAACAGGATGCAACTCCGGTCGCATTTTGAGGTCGCGCATATCAAGTCGTGCCTTCAAATTGTCTTTTGTTTTTCCAGGCATATTCAGCACTGTATTGAAGATGTTGTCAAACACGTTCTTCTCTATGTGCATGATATCTAGGTTGTGTCGGATCATATTGCTCTTCCAGTACAGAAGCTCCCAGAATATGCTTCTCTTCTTCCACCCGATACAGTCACGGGCCAGGTCTGCGTTGTGGCTGCCGTCTGGATCATCAGCGACCCCCACAAATCCACAACTGTCTATCTCCTCCAACACCTCCGCACCCGTGAGAAGCTCGGGCTTCGTGTCCTTCTCGACGATGCCAGACATGAACGTCGTCACGTTCTTTCTGTATAAATGACGTCTGGGCAAGAACTTCCTATGGCTGTCGAACCAGCAAATCTTACGTCCATGTTTCAAGGACATCGTCTTCGCTTGCTTCACGCAATAAGGGCAAGGGTATTTCCCCGCTGTACTCTACCCCGACAACATAGAATAAGCTGGAAAGTCGCTGATCGTCCACATCAGCGCAGCGCGGAGCTGGAAGTTTTGTTTGATGGATACATCGAACGTCTCCACGCCAAACTCCCACAACCACTTCAGCTCCTGTGTCAATGGCTGCAGGTATAGGTTGATCTTCTGTTTCGGATTCCTAGGCCCCGGTGCGATCACATTCAAGAACATATACGCTTCTTCATGCACATCCAAGGTAGTAGATTGTACGGCGTCACGATGACAGGCCACGACGAATACTACTCTCCCGACTGTCCGAACGGGTTGAACCCGTCGGTGCATAACCCCAACCTAACGTTCCTTGTCTCTGACGAAAAACCCGGATGTGTCGCATCAAACGTCCTCTAAGCTTCGCCGTCAGATGGATGGCATATCTCACCGTCTTTCGTGTAGTGCTCTGCATGCCACCTCATCTGGCTAGCTGTGGCACCGGATGCGTAGAGCCTCTGCAGTCTAGGGGCGAGAGGTAAATAGTAGAATTGCTTTCTTGGCACGTTCCAGTTTCTTTTGTTCGTTCTCCACCTGCGTGTCCCACAGACCCTGCACTTGTCTTTATCCTCGTTGATGCCCCAGTATATGATGCACCCCTCCGAACAACAATCGATCTTCTGAACCGGCAGTCCCAACGTCTACAGCTGTTTCTTCGTCGAATAAAAACTGTCGACCATCGTGTTCCCTTCGGGAAGAGATTCCCTCATCAGCTGACACATCCCATCGTACAATCTATCTGTCATGCGGTGCTCTGTCTTCATGCTCGTCATCCGACCGATCATGGACATCTGTGTGTGACTACCGCAACCGGGATACAGCGGCATGTTGGCGGCGTTCAGCATCTCAAAAAACTGTCTGGCCTGAGGGTTCGGATCTTCCTCCACGAATATACGCGGCTGTTCGTCCGGATCCTGTGCACGTTCGTACCCGACATGAGACTGTAAGTACTGCTCTCCTGTAAATGCGCCGGCGGCTGTGTCTTGCACCATCTGCACGTATGGGTTGTGAGATCCCTCGCCTATTTCTTCGACATCAACCTGACCGTGTCCCCCTTCGACGTGAACAGTTGCAGATGTAGACGTCCCCTCATATTCGCCGTGGCAGTACCATGTATGTAATTGTGCACGAAACCTTGTTTCAATAAGTGAACCCTCACGTCACCCTGATGCATATATTTATGGTTCTTGCATTTCTTACACGGACATCTAATCTGCGTTCCACTTTCATTACTCGTCGCAAAATCCACAAATTCTTCGAGACCTTCAACAAATCTAAAACTCCACTCCCCGTTGTTTACTCTCTCGTACATCCACTTTCTATCGCTCTTCTCGGATCCATTTTCTCACTATACCTTCAAAATAACAGCAACTATCTTTTCTCGGTGTGGAAAACCTCAAAATCCCACACAATAAGATATCTTCCTTCTATATTTTCGTTGAAAAGTGATGATTTATGTGTTTGAAATGGGAGAAGAATGGGAGAAGAGTGGAAGAAGAAAGCTGCGTTTTATGGTTCTCAGCCTACAATATTACCGACGTCTTAGCGATGCTATAGCGACGACCAAGAAACACAAATACCGACGATTAAAAGGAAACAAATACAAATACCGATGACTTAGCGACGCAAATAGCGACGAATTTCATCGTATGGTGTGCGTGTATTAATGTCTGCATTCATTGTTTACCGATGCTTTACCGACGAAATAGTGACGCACAACGTATCTTCACACCATACGATGCATTTCGTCGCTATTTGCGTCGCTAAGGCGTCGCTATCCAGTGTCCGTACAGTGCCCGATTGTTACAACTTACGATGCATTTACGTCGCTAGTCGTCGTTATGTCGTCGCTGAATTCCCCTATATAAACATCCTGCCGTGACTCTCATTGTATAAAAAACAAAATCTCCTTTATAATCATATAAAAAAAGACAAATATGGTTCGTACTAAGGCCCAGACACGACGTGGTAGTGGTCGTACATACCCAAGACGGGGTCTTCAACCACCGGCACCTGCACCGGTTCCTCCACAACCACAAGCACCCCCGCCGGCTGACTCCTCCGAACCCACTGTGCAGGGGCCAAGGCGGCAAGAGGATCGCCAACTCGTGTAAAAATACAGGAGCTGTGGAAAACAGTGGAGAATATGAGGGAGGTGCTTAACGACCAGGATGAGCGTCTCCAGTACCTACACACAAGGCAGATGCGCATCAAAGCCAAAGCTGTGCAGCTGAGACGCCTCCTGAAGGCGTGCGCGGAGAGTGTTGCTACTCTCTGTTCGGATGACGAACAGTGAACGGCTCCTCTCCGCTATTCTTTTAGATTTTTTTCGTTTTTTTTCCTTATGTATTTTGTAATTTATAATTCTATGTTAATGAAGTTTTTTTCCCAATCATCGCTTTTGTTTTCTTAATTTAAACACGTGTTTAATCCCTTACGAATCTCGACGACGCTAAAATACAGACGAAATTTGGTTTGAAAAAATTTGGGACGACTAATTCACCGACTAAACAGCGACTATATACTGACGAAACTTAATACAACGACGAGAACCTAATAACGGGCGAATATGGCGTTTGAATTTAGCGACGCTTTACCGACAAACTAGCGACGCACGACGTCTCTTCACACCATACGACGCATTTCGTCGCTAAGGCGTCGCTAAGGCGTCACTATTCGGCAGTGTCCGCACAGTGCCCGATGGTTGCAACGTACGATGAATTTACGTCGCTAAGTCGTCGCTAATTCGAATGAAGTGTCACGCCCGCACATCTTTCGGTGTTTGAGTAACGGGAAAAAATTTCGTCGCTGATTCGTCGCTATTTCGTCGCTTTGTTTACCTATATATATGACCCCACAGCCTTACATTTTATAAACAAAATACAAAGAATGCCCCGTCGTTATAAAACAACCCCAAGGCGTGGAGGGGCAAACAGTGCACCTCCACAACGGACTCCTCCTCAACCACAACGGCCTCCTCCTCAGCCACAACCCTAAGAAATGATGGAACAATAGATCAATTACAGTACAATTATAGCAAACATGCAGCAGCAGTCGAGGCAACTGCACGTCGTGAACAGAAGGCTGCGCAAGTTGAAAGTCAAATATTACAATCTGAAGCGCCTCCTCAAAGAGTTCGCGGAGAATGTGGCGGCCACTCTTTCTTCCGATGACGAAGAGTGAACGACCCCTCTCCGCTTCTCTTTTAGATTTCTTTTTTAATTTTTCGTCTTCATAATGTAAATTTTTATTACTAAATGAATAAATTTTTTTTCCAATCACCGCTTTCTTTTTTCTTAATTCATACACGTGTTTAATCCTCGACGAATCTGCGACGGCACAGCGACGAATCGAAATACGAACGAAAAGTAAAACAAAACATTTGCGACACGCGGGTTTCATCGACAAAAAACCGACGATACACAACGCCGAGAACCTACTAACCGACGAATTTATTTCCTTGTTTATCCGTGTTTATGTTTCTGAAATTTTTGCGACACATTACCGACGATATAGCGACAAAACGTTACAAACTAAATAGCGACAAACAAAAGACACAGAGTAGCGACGAACCACTGACAAAACACCGACGAAATTGTAACGAAAGGATTAACCTGACTACTTTTTTGTTAGCGACAATGTATTTCATCGTAGTTTCGTCACAATTAACGACGAAATTACGTTTATCGCTATGTCGTCGCAAATTACCGACGAAACATGGTACGTCGGTGACTTTTTCGTCGGAAAACGAAATTCTTTTTGTGGTGAAAGATTCGAGTGATGAATCCAACTTCGTCAATATTTAAAAGTTAAATGCTTAAATTAAAGTATTGAAACATAGCAAAGAGGCATTAACAAATTAATGCAAGTCTAACCAGTGATGATGACCTTTATAAAGATGTGATAACCTCCAGTCCAAGAAATTGACTCATTGAGTAGTGGGTATAGTTTGAATAATCATGAAATGACTTAGTCAAATGAGAGATCTATTTATCATTATTTATTGTCCATCCTTAAAGTTTAAACTTATGTATTTCTCATTTAACTTTCGTACCTTATATTTTCGGACTTTCTCAATGTCTCTGTGGAACCATGATTCTCTCTATAGATCTTGGAAGATGCTCATCCAAAGAGGGCCACAAAAGAAGACACATGTAAAAAAAACAACAACAACCATACTCAGTATATTCCAACGACATCAAAATTTATCGTTAGGGTCTGAGGAGGGTGAAAGACAGGCAAACAATGCCTCCATCCAAAGGATAGAGAGTTTGCTTTCAGTGAGACCCCAGCTCTATATATACATACATAAATGACATAACAATAGGAATATGGTGTGATAATATACTAAGGAAGGAATTTTAATAAAAGAAGACACATGTAAAAGGACTAGTGAAACAAAAGACAACAAAAGAAGACACATGTAAAAGGACTAGTGAAACAATATGGACCTTGTTTTTAATACTTTATTCTTTTTAAAAGTATTGTCCTCATTTCTATTTTATTTGTCTCAAAGATATTATCAATTTTCTAAAGATAGTATGTATTAGTAGTAAAAGTTTCTGTACTGCCTCTTTAATTAACATTTCAAGTAACCAATTCAGGATAGAATAGGAATAGTGTTGCACAAAGTATAACTTTCTAAAACTATGTCTAAGTCAAACTAGGACAATTGTTTGAGACATAGGGAGTATTAATTAGGGATTGAAACGTGACAATGCAATGATGATAAATGATCAACATATCTGATCAAATATAATAAAAGTCTTGGATAGTATTATTATATACAGGAGAACCTGTTTCAATTAATACTGTCAGGATTGTAAATTTTATTAACTTAGAGAGATATTAATTGATAAATTAATAATTTATTAATTAAAGATCGTCTATATTCAGCAAATTTATTAGTATAATCTTTGGATATTTCCATATTATTTTATTTATCTATAATAATTTTGTATCTTTGTAATTTCGTTGTAATTATCATAGCACCTTTTATATTAGAAAGGTTCCTTTTTCTTTTTTTTCCCCTTTAACAGGTAACTAGAAATTAGTCTAACTTTGAGCATGACACATTTTACATTCTATTATTCATCAGCACGTAAATATTGTACAATATTTACGTGAGAATAATTTTATATTTTACTAAATTATCCTAGCACTGTTGTAATTTTTAGGAGATTATTAATTGATGATGTTGAATATATATATATATAAGACAAATTTAGTCTGTGGGGTTATTGAACTGGCGGACTTTCAGTTACTAATGCAAGCTTCAAAATATTCCCCTTTCCATTTTGTTTTCTTGGGATGTGGTGCGCTGTGTGGCGAGTGGGTGGGTAAAAGTGCAAAGATTGAAGGAATTAATTTCCATTCAGTTAAAAATAATTTTACAAAGTTGTGTCTCTTTTATACGGGAGAGGACTCTCTATTCCTAACTACTACTTTTTGACTTGTACAGCAGTCACTGTCAATCACTGTTAGCTGTCAGTCTTTGTAAATTACAACGGCTGTAGTAATGGCTAGTTACCAATGCAACTTTGCTATGTACAGTAGAAAATTCAATATTTACAAGCCTAAGTGTAGCAGCTCTGCCTAATGCATTGCTGCCTCAATTGTGCTTCGTCTCGTTACCTCAGTTCGGCACGGTCTTATTTAGGTCAGCCTCCTTCAGCTCAGCTCGGCATGACTTTATTCTTCAGCATTATTTATGTCTTTGTCCAGGTCGGCCTCCTTCAGGTCGGCCTTATTGAGCTCTGCTCAGCACACCTCTGCGGAGCTTATTTCTACTTCTACGTGTTTTGACTTGTCATTCTGGACTGGATTTTCTACCATACTTATGGCAGAGAGACTATCAAAAAGGATATGTATAGGTAGCCTTGTCTGAATGCAGAGATCTTCTAGAATTCTTTTGATCCATATGCCTTCATAGATTCCCATTGCAAGTGCTCTAAGATCTGCTTCTGCTCTGCTTGTTGATATTACTGGTTGTTTCTTGTTTCGTCATGTAACTAGGTTGTCCCATAGGAATATTCCATAACCAGCTATTGACCGTAGATCAGTTTTGCATCCTGCCCATTCTGCGTCTGTGTAGATTTAGATGCCTCGACCTAAGCTTTTCTTGAAGTATAGTCCCTGCCCCGTTGCATTCTTTAGGTACCTGAGGATTCTAAAAACAGCTTGGAGGTGCTCATTAGTAGGAATGTGCATAGACTGTAATACATAACTCATTGCGTAGAAAATATCAGTCCTATTATGAGATAAATAGATTAATTTTCCAACTAATTTTTGATATCCCAGTTTATTTGTTGGAGTGTTATCCCATTGATCTCTGGACTTATATCCAAACTCAACCAGGGTGTTAGCTGGTTTGCATCCGAGCATACCAGTCTCCTTAAGAAGATCCAGTATGTATTTCGTTTGTGATATATAGAGTCCATTTTTGTTTCTGGTAATTTTCATTCCCAGAAAATATCTTAATTTTCCTAGATCTTTCATTTCAAATTGATGTGATAATTTATTCTTGATATTTTCTATGCCCTGTTTATCTCCTCCAGTTAGTATAATATCGTCTACATATACAATAATGACAGTCAGCTCCGCCTAAGCTGTACTTCGGGTGAACAGAGTGTGATCACTGTGTTTCTGATTAAATCCTAGCTCAGTTACTGTCTGGGTGAATCTTTTAAACCATGCTCGAGGTGACTGTTTTAGACCATACAGGGACTTTTTCAGCTTGCAGACCTGACCTTTATTAGTTTCATTGTTAAAACCTGGTGGTATAGTCATATAGACTTCTTCGATCAGGTCTCCATTTAAAAAGGCTTTCTTTACATCCAGTTGATACAGTTCCCAGTCAAGGTTAACCGCAATAGAAAATATCACTCTTACAGCATTCAACTTAGCCAATGGTGCAAAGATTTCTAAGTAATCTATCCCGTAAGTCTGAGTGAACCTCGTAGCTACTAATCTGGCTTTGTATTTATTCATTGTGCCATCATTATTATATTTAGTAGTGAATACCCACCTACATCCTACTGGCCTTACATGAGCTGAGCTGGGGTAAGTTCCCAGGTGTTATTTTTTTACTAATGCATTCATTTTTCATGCACAGCTTGTTTCTACTCAGGTCGGCTAAGTGCTTCCTCTATATCTTTAGGAGTAATGTTATTATTGAGTGAGCACACAAATGTTCTAAAGTTTGGATTTAACTTATTATAGGATATGTATTTTTCTATAGGAGACTTGGTGCAGGTTGGGTTCTTAGTTCATTCACGAATTCTTTTTCTTAGTGCAATTGTTATATCGTCAATTTGAGTCGTATGATCATATTCGATGTTTTCTTCTACTTCAGTCAGAGGTGCTTGGTTAGATGTACTAGGTTGATCAATATAGCTTAGATTTTCCGGATTGTTTAACATGATTGGAGAATTGATCCTGGGTTGTATTTCAGTA
>AP025060.1:29620199-29645382 GCA_036186865.1 Eustoma russellianum | reverse complement strand
ATGGAGATCATAAGAGTGGGGTTGGCTCGTCTGCGAAGAAAGTGTTGGTATTGAAAGGTAGTTTGTAGAGGTTGAAGGATTTGGAACTGACTCCTTTGTGCCCCCTTCCTTGAAGGGAAACACATTTTCATGAAAGGTTACATCTCTGGATATGAAAACTTCTTTGGTAATCAAGTCTTGCAATATATAGCCTTTTGTGGTATGTGAGATTCCAAGGAAGACACTCTTCCTCGCTCTGGGAGTGAATTTCTCTTTGGACGGGTTAACAGTTGTTGCAAGCATAAGCAACCAAATATTTTGAGGTGACTGTATGAGGGGCTCTTGTCGTAGAGTTTTTTGGAAAGGGGATCTATGGTTAAGAAGAGGTGATGGGGTCAAATTGATGAGGTATACTGCGTGTTGTACGCAGAACCCCCAATACATGGCTGGCAGATGTGCCTGGAACTTCAGGGCTCTAGCAACATTAAGAATATGTTGATGTTTGCGTTCTACTAGTCCATTTTGCTGTGGTGTATATACACAGCTGGTTTGGTGCACAATGCCTTTGATGCATAAAACGGATTCATCTTAAATTCAATCCCATTATCAGTCCTTATGACTTTTATGTGTTTCTCAAACTGAACATTGACATATACGCAAAAACTTTCAATGATGCTCCTAGTTTCTGCTTTAGACTTCATTAGATACACCCAGCAATATCTAGAGTAGTCATCAACAATGGTAAGAAAATAGTGCTGTTTATACAATGTGGGATGTTTGTAGGGACCCCATATGTCCATATGTACAAGACAAAATGAAGAATCAGAAACTGAATGAGAAATGCCAAATGGAGCTCTTTTCTGTTTAGCTAATAGACATATAGTACAAGCTGATGGATGTGAGGGAACTGATACAAGAGGGTCAGATTTGCAGATTTCTTGAAGTCTGGAGTGAGAGAGATGTCCAAGTCTTGAATGCCAGAGATATGAAAGGGATGGATCTGAGACAACAGCATGAGCCTGGGAAATGCTGTTCTGAATTTTCATATGGTACAATCCTTGTCTAACTTCAGCTAAACCAATCGTCTTCTTGCTGAAATGGTCCTGAAGTAGACAGACATCAGAATGAAAGATCAGATCTATGTTACCAGTTTTGTAAGCTGGCTGAGTGACAACAAGTTGAAGGAGAAAGAAGGAACATGTAGGACGTTTTTAAGTGTCAAGAGTGGATTGATGTTGATTGTACCAACATGGGTGACTGGGGCAAGGTTATTGTTGGAAGTTTGACTGATACAGAGGATACTGGATGATGTGAGCTAAACAAAGGCAAGGAATGACATATATGGTCTGTAGCACCAGAGTCCAATATCCATATGCATGAATCATAAAGAGGACCATTACCTGGCTGCTTGGCAGAGACACTAGTCTGCTGAGCTGACATCACGGCATGGTGCCCCTTGGCCTCATCATTGTGTCCACAGCCATCTTCATGTCTCCTTTCCTTTTTCTCCTGCAACAGCCTCATAAGTTGATCATATTGCTCAAGTGTGAGTGATGGAGCCATCTGTGAAGGTGCACTCATCAAATCATCATGCACACCATCACCACTTTGGTACTGATCACACTGCCCTTGGCTGTATGAATCTGCTTCCCTACCACTGTAATTCTCATTTTCAACACAATTCACCATACTTTTGGGCTTATAACCAGGGGGAAAACCATGTTTCTTATAACATCTATCTACGGTATGTCCTATCAAATTGCAAAGGTACACACAGGTGCCTTAGAATTATACGAAGAAGGTTTCTGAAAGTCCTTCTTGAAACCTCTGCCAAACGATCTGTGCCAACCTGCACCAGACCCTGAGCTGGCAGGTTTCTGCCCATAGGGAGCATTCTTATAACCACCATCAGCAGTCATGACCATTGAGGGATTATTAGTAAACGTACCTTGCACCGAAGAGTAGTTCAATTTCCTTTCTAACTTCACTGCCATTGCAAAGGTGGATTTCAGATCAGGTAATGGAGTCATCAACAGAACCTGTGACTTCACAGGTTCAAATTCATCATTTAATCCCTTAATAAATCTGATTACATAGTCATCCTCAATGAATTTGTTAATTTGTGCAGAAACATTACACGTACACCTATTGCACACACAATTCGGGATGGAACGAAGTACCATCAATTCTTCCCATATAACTTTCAACCGAGTGTAATACTCTGTGACTGAGCTAGTTTCCTGCCTAGTAGCATAAAATTGCTCTTGCAGATCAGACATCCTAAACACATCCGCATTACCATATCTGTGCTTCAAATCACTCCATATATCACAGGCATTATCAAACCACATAATGCTTTGACCAATCGAAGGTATTACGGAGTTAACAATCCACGATGCAACCATATTATTTGCTCTGGTCCAGGCTATGTACTTACGATCTAATTCAGAAGGTTTGGGGATCATACCTGTGACGAAGCCTACCTTATTCTTCGATTCCAAGGCTCTCCTGAAGGCTCTGCTCCAACTATGGAAGTTGTTTCCATCAAGCAGAGGCTGAACGAGCACAAGTGAGGGGTTGTCACTTGGGTGCAAATACAACGAATCATCTATGGGATCCGTAGGCACAAAATTTACTGCGCTATTTGAGGAACTTGGTGAATTCTGAACATTCGCCATGAAACTACCAAAATTCATCAGTCGTAACAAAATCGCTCTGATACCATGTGAAAATTCAAATACGTTTGAGCAAAGTAGCACGGCACAATTCAAGTGCTGTGATCAAACAATGAACACGAAGCAAGAACACAAATGTGTGTTTGATCAAACTCAAAACAACAAAATTAACCAAGGAGATACAATGCTCCCTTGAGGAAAGCAGTTAGAGAGCACGAGAGAAAAAATGAACACAACGCTTGAATTGAACTGCAAAACTCAGAATTCCTCCTACTTTCTAAATTGTCGAACGGACCATATAAAGCAAGCTGAAGAAGAAAGAAAATAACCGCCTACTGCGAATTTACAAGAATGTCCCTACTCTAAACTGACTACTCCGTTTGCACATAAGGACACAACGGTAAAATCCCCCATTTAAACTGCTTCCCGCGTCCTGGAGCGGGCTCTTTCCCCAGTTGGCTTTCCACCACCCGTGCCAACTGAACCATGCCGTCCTTCTTCCTGCTCCCTTCGATTTCCCGCTCTTGAATCACAATCCTCGTCACATTGGTGCAACCAATAAGATGATTGCACATATTAACCCACCAATCGGATTCAATGTTTACTGTCGTCTCGGATTGCACCACCATCATCATCAAGCTCAGCCTTTTTTGCCATGTTATGTTGAGCTTCACTTTCATCACAATTTTGACCATCAACAGGGTAGTCTTCACATGCAACCATTTTTCTTAGTTTAAAAGCTTGCATGGCCCCTCTAACTCTAGCATATCTTGGGTTTCCATTCACATTTTCATCCGAGCTATCAATACCTTTAGCTTCAATAAAAAGGATTAAAATTAGTAGGACGATCAGTTTTCCTCAGGAAATAACAATTGTACATGGTGTGCCAAAATATCTTACTCTAATCTCTCTCTATTCTAAAAATTTTGTTACAATTGACTTATGATTGCAACAAGGTTCCTTGCTTACGTGAACCAGAAAAAGGTTCCAAAACTTTGAACAACATTCACAGAGTAAATAAAATTGACTGATGATTTTAGCCTAAACAGAGGATAAACCCCCCAGTATTATCTCAACATCAAAGTTTGAACGCTAAGGAATCACATACTAATGAAACCACAGTAACATTAAAAGTATGACCACTATGAATTCATGCACTGATGAAACTATAAAAGAAGCATTCAAAGTATGAACATTTTCAGATAACGTACATCTTCAAATACACAACACTGACCTGACAGAAGCAGCAGAAGATAATAAATGAAGATACAATGCGTAGTCATCTTGTTCATCTTTATAATGGAAAAAAAATTAGATATCGAATAGATGTATTTAACAGTGCAAATGGGTTCCATTTATATGTGGTCATTTTGTGTTTGCACAGCCGACCAATGATGCCCTCTGAAGGAGTTTTGGAAAATAGATAACATACTTAATTCATTCCAAGTTGGCATTGGGAGCAGCTTTATTATTGTTGGGTTTCTAATGCAGAATAATATGACCTTAGAAGCAAACCAACAAACAATATTCTCAAATGTGGAAAGCATTCTTGTAATGTTAGAATCTTTTTAGCTGAACCACAGGAGAAAATATTTGCAAATGTGTATTGCCGTTTGAAAGCATTCAATGCACCTTCCGTTTTGTTACCATGCAATGCCAGGGTTTCATTGGAGACTGCTTCTGGTCTCTCTTGTTATATAACTGTATCTTTCAGACTTTGATGATAAATTATAATATAGACATTATACAATTTACATGCAGAGTTAATGTAACCCTGTCTAGTTTGAAGCGATCACATGATTTTTACTAGAACCATGCTTTTTAACTGCATATACTTAGATATGATTTTATAATCGGTTTTTTCTCTTTTATATTTTTATCGTACAGAAGAATTAATTTTCCAAAAAGATTTACGTCATATATCATCAATATTGATACTTTACCATACCAAACATATCCGTTGAGAATACTCACATCAAATGAAACCAAACACGATGCTGTCAAAATTTATAAGCATAACCATGAATCAAAAATATTTAAATGTGCTAAAATTTTGACTGCATTTCATGAAAATCCTATTACATTATGTTAAACGAACATATCTTCATAACCCAAGATCAAGACAATGCAATCTTGGTACAGAAGTTGTACAGTAGCAGCTCTTTGGTTAATACTTTCAATTAGCATGAGACATTTTTTTTAAAAATATTTTTGCATGCCAGAGACAATGCTCTAAGTGTAACATATTTGTAGTTTCATTTAACCTAAACACGACACATAACCTAAACTCGAAGGGAGGATTTGAAAGCTCTTTGGATTGTCTTAATCGCAGTTTTGTATCTCATTATACACTCAAAAACAAGCTTGGTTTTCTGAACTAGGTTTGACGTCCTATCCCCAGACAAGACGGTTTCATAAAACTTACTGCAAGGAGATCAAACGTCCTGCCCGCATTTAGGATGGTTTTACAAACCATTCTATAAGTTGGTCATGTTAGAAAGAAGTAAATATTGCGGTACAGTAAATGCTGATTGCATAATGTTAGGGACGGTGATTGCATGATTATAGGAGAAGATATACTATTTACCATATTTAGCATAGGACCTTGTGTATAAGAAGTGGTGTAGTGTGATGAAGATGAATATACCAAAAATATTTGTTTCTCCTATTCAAGTCTTATACTTAACATGGTATCAGAGCGGGTAAATCTTTCTACCCGATCATCCTCTAGTCTGAAGTTCTGAAAGTTAGGCTCAGAATTTGATTCATCATTGCCCTGATATACCTTTCTCAGCCTGTGTTGGCTGTGAAATTACCTTACTCAGCCTGTGTTGGCTATACATCTGTTAACCTTACCAGCATCTTTATTCAATACCTGCCAGAAAAACCAGAAAATGTCAAACCCACAGGATGAACCACAAACTCCACAAATGCCCACTACACCTGATATTTCTGATCTAGCAGTGCAAGTAGCCAACATACTCCGAAATATCCCTGCAAGACAACATGAAAATTCCGTTATTCCGCCACCTACACCATTTTCCACAAAAAGCCTTACCGTTACCATCAAATTAAATGGAGACAATTATGCACTCTGGGCACCACTAGTGTTAAGGGCCATTACTGACAGAGGGAGAAGAAACCACCTCGCTAGGATTCCTTCCTCCCCTGCGCAAACAGACCCAAATTTTCCTGCTTGGGAACAAGCGGACAACACAGTGTTCACTTGGATTATACAAACAATCGAACCACAATTGGTAACAAATGTCACTCGTTACCCTATAGCCAAAGCATTATGGGATGGGCTTGCTCTCACATACGGTGCAGAGACTGACTCACTGCAATTTATGACCTTCACCGTAGAGCAAGCCTAATTAGACAAGGGGAGGACAGTATCGAAAAATGTTGGAACAGGTTGCAAGATATTTGGACTGCCATTGATTCTCGTAAGCCAAACCCAACGACATGCACCATTGATATAAATACCTACAATCGAGAAATGCAGGATCTGCGTTTATATTAGTTTCTAACAGCGTTGGATGAAAAATTTGACAGAGACCGCAAGGATCTGTTAAAAAGAGATCCCTTGCCAAGTCTTGAGGCCGCATACAGAGAGATTAGAAGGGCAGAAGAGAGGTTGATGGTCTGGAGAAGAACCCCCTCAGAGAAAGACTCATCACCGGGGGTAGGCCAAGGCCTAGCAGCTCGAACACCGGCTACCAGAGGCCATGGCCAAATGCAGGGACGGGGCAACTTGCAAGGACGGAGTAATGGACCAGAACAGCGCTCAAATACATCACGACGCACATAAGATAAGGAGAATCTTGTTTGTAGCCATTGCGGACAAAGAAGACACAGCAAAGAGCAGTGTTTTCAATTAATTGGCTACCCAGATTGGTACGAAGGTAAGAGGAGACAGGGTGAAATGAACCGCGGGAAAGGAGCCACCGTGGCTGGCGTCTCAAACTTAGCCAGCAGTCCATTCGCAAAAGAAGAAGGAGTGAAATAAGAAGAGGCTGCGGCTGAAGGAGGTATTAGGGTTGGGTTTTATAAATCCAACCCTATTTCATTGTGTTTACCCCATTATGCCCCCAACTGTTTTTCTAAAATTGCAGTAGGTCCCCATAATTATTTGCAAGTAACGGAGTCATCCCCCAGTTCCCAAAATAACTCTAAACCAGCCCCCAATAATTCTCTGATTACGCAATTGACCCTAGAACTTCACCATAAAGTCAATTTTACCCCCCCAGATTTAGATTTGATCAATTTAAACTCTCATGCTTTCGCACTAAACACTGCAACTACAACTACACCACAAAATCACTCCCTTTGGATACTTGATAGCGGTGCTACTGATACTATGTCAAATGACCCTAAAGATTTCTCCTGATGGTGCTACCCTACTAAAACCCATATTGAAACTGCTAATGGTGATTTGGTTCCAGTTAAGGGTGGTGGCCATATTACATTTAACTCTCAATTATCCCTGTCCAATTGTC
The DNA here is from genome assembly GCA_036186865.1 of Eustoma russellianum. NCBI lineage: Eukaryota > Viridiplantae > Streptophyta > Magnoliopsida > Gentianales > Gentianaceae > Eustoma > Eustoma russellianum. Next base: position 29,638,229 of record AP025060.1, on the reverse strand, counting down.
TATATGTTCCTTCGTTGTCATCAAAACTTTTATCTATCAGTCAAGTTACTCGAGAACTTGATTGTGTTGTACTTTTGTACCCTACCTTTTGTCTCTTGCAGGATATTCGTTCAAAGGTGATTCTTGGGCGTGGCACTGAGAGAGGCGGATTATACTATGTGACAGACGTGGTGCAACAGGGACAGTCCAATCTTGTCACTGGGACAGCACAAAGGCAACTTTGGTTATGGCACCGTCGCTTAGGTCACCCTTCATTAGGTTACTTAAAGTTTTTATTTCCTCCACTAGTTGACTCTACAGTTACCTTGTCTTGTGAAACGTGCATCCGTGCCAAACAGCATCATTCTTCGTATAAATCTAATAATACTAGAGTCAACACTGCATTTAGCCTTGTTCATTCTGATGTCTGGGGCCCGTCTCCCTGTGCTACTCCCATGGGTTTTCAGTACTTTTTTATTTTTGTTGATGATTGTTCACGAATGACATGGGTCTACTTTCTTAAACATAAATCCGAGGTTTATACTAAAGTGGTTGAGTTTTATCGTATGATTGTTAAACAATTCCAGGAAAAAATCCAGGTTTTTCGTTCTGATAATGGTGGCGAATATATCTCTCATAATCTCCAGCAATTTTTCAGAGACAACGGTATTCTTCACCAAACATCTTGTTCCAACACACCCGAGAAAAATGGTGTGGCAGAACGAAAAAATCGTATTCTACTTAGATGACCCGGGTAATGATGCTTCAGGCCTTTGTCCCTAAATCTTTCTGGCCTGAAGCCATTGCCACCGCGACCTACTTACTCAAACGCTTACCTACAAAAATACTTGGAAATCGGACACCATTGTCAGAACTCGCCGTCCAAGTGTCTATCCCATCCTGTCTGACTTTACCTCCAAAAGTGTTTGGATGTACTGTATTTGTGCACATTCCACTCTTTCAGCGTACCAAATTTGATGCTTGTGCAGATAAATGTGTGTTTGTCGGCTATACCACCTCACAAAAGGGCTATCGGTGTTACAATCCTAAAACTCGACGAATCCATATTACCTTAGACTGCACTTTTATAGAACATGAATACTTCTATTCCACCCACTCTTGGTCTCAGGGGGAGTCTTCTGAAGAGACCTACGACTGGTTACATAATCTAAGTTGTCAAAGTGCAGTTCCAACAGGACAAGTAGGTGGCGCCGACTGTGCTTTACCTAGCATAGTTTCAATCCCCTCTTCAGACCAGCCCATCACTTCACCCTCAACGAATGTTCAGCAAGAGGTAAGTCCATCTAGTTCTGTTTCTCTCGATAGTCCTGTTTCTCTCGATACCATAGACTCATCTATACCATTACGTCCACGTCCTGTTACTTGTGAATCTATTCTGGATCATACTAATATTTCAGAAGAACATCCAGGGAAAGTTCTGTCCCCTCGAGCCAAAAGAGGGGTTCCACCGGTCCGATATTCACGAGGGAAACTATCTAAAAGCACAAAATATCCGGTGACTGGAGCAAAAGGATTCCTAGCCTCTGTATGTGAACATGTGATCCCTCGGACTGTGGTGGAAGCTGTGGAGAAGCCAGAATGGCGTGGAGCTATGGAAGAAGAAATGAGGGCATTAGCGAAAAATGAGACTTGGGAGAAGGTGGAATTACCAGAAGGGAAGAAAGGTGTAGGATGTCGCTGGGTATATACCATCAAATACAAAGCGGATGGTAGCATCGAAAGATACAAGGCGAGACTTGTGGCTCGAGGATACAAACAGACATACGACATCGACTATGATGAGACATTCTCTCCAGTTGCTAAACTAGACACCATACGAGTATTGCTATCTGTTGCAGTAACCAAATCTTGGCCCCTACATCAATTCGATGTCAAGAATGCCTTCCTTCATGGTAAGCTGAAGGAAGAGGTATACATGACACCTCCCCCAGGATTTTCTTCTACTTATGCTCCTAATGAAGTATGTAGGTTGAAGCGCTCGCTGTATGGGCTCAAGCAATCTCCCAGGGCTTGGGTTGGAAGGTTTACAGTCTTTATGAAGAAACAAGAGTATCTTCAAAGCAATACAGACCATACACTGTTTATTAAAAAACGAGGTGACCTGATTACGTGCCTTATCATCTATGTAGATGACATAATCAATACAGGTAGTGACAAGGAGGAAATGGCGACACTACAGCAGAGGCTGTTTTCTGAGTTTGAAATGAAGGATCTGGGAGCCTTGAAATATTTCTTGGGAATCGAAGTCACTGGGTCGAAACAAGGTATTTTTATTTCCCAACACAAATATATTCTGGATTTACTAACAGAAGTTGGCATGATTGATTGTAAACAAGCAGATTCTCCAATGCTGGTAAATCATAAGTTGGAATTTGTGGAAGGAAAACCAGAGGTAGAACGAGAAAGGTATCAGTGATTGGTGGGAAAATTGATCTACCTTTCTCACACTCGACCGGATATCGCATATGCAGTTGGTGTTGTTAGCCAGTTTATGCATCGACCACAACAGCACCATATGGAGACAGTGATGAGAATTCTGTGATACTTGAAGGGTACATCTAAGCGAGGGATCGTTTTCAAGAATAACGGCCATCTTGATATTGAGGTGTATACTGATGCTGATTGGGCAGGTAATCCTATAGATCGACGGCCAACTTCAGGGTACTTTGCCTTAGTTGGAGGCAACTGGGTTACTTGGAGAAGTAAGAAACAAAAGGTGGTTGCTCTTTCCAGTGCCGAGGCTGAATTTAGGGGCATTGCCAAAGGAGTTGTGGAAATCCTTTGGTTAAAGAAGTTAATGAAGGACATCGGTTTTCCTATGCTCAGCCCCTCTAAATTATGGTGCGACAACAAAGCGTCTATACATATTTCTGAGAATCCAGTCCAGCATGACCGTACGAAACATATAGAGGTGGACCTTCATTTTATCAGAGAAAAACTGGATGAGAAGATTGTTGAGTTGCCGTTTATTCACTTTGAAGATCAACTTGCAGATATACTAACTAAAGCAGTGGCTGGAAGGGCGTTTGATTCAGCGTTGTTCAAGTTGGGCATTTGTGATTTCCATGCTCAACTTGAGGGAGAGTGTTAAAAGGAAGTAAATATTGCAGTAAATACCACAGATTATAGTCAATTGTAGTAGGAAAACAGTAAATGCTGATTGCATATTGTTAGGGACGGTGATTGCATGATTATAGGAGAAGATATACTATTTACCATATGTAGCATATGACCTTGTGTATAAGAAGTGGTGTAGTGTGATGAATATGAATATACCGAAAATATTTGTTTCTCCTATTCAAGTCTTATACTTAACAGGTCAAACGTCCTATTCCCGGGTAAGACGGTATCCGGCAACAGTTTTCTGCAGAACTTTTTCTACACTATCATGCAAATTAATCATAATCCACGACACTACTCTTATAACATATAAATATGTCAACAAAGGACGAAAAGCTATGTTTTATTAGGATTTTAATAAAAGAGACCAGGCCTCTATGTTTTATTAGGATTTTAACCCTCACTTATGGCGGAGGAATACCGTTATTACATAAAAAGTCGTAGCATAATATAATAAAACAGCTCAAAGGACGAAAAGCTAAAATCCAGAAACAGTCCATGGGGCAGGGGGTGTGTTCAAAAGTCATATAATATGCCTCATTAAAACCATGGCAAGCAAAACCATCCTTGTGGATAAAATCTTGCGCGAAGAAAAAAGAGTACATATTTATCACTTTTGAAACAAACATAATGAAACTTCGCAGCCCATGTGATATATCCATAACGCAGTGTGTCTGAAGATAGTCAGCAGGGAAGATCCAAATCTCAGCAGCGTAGCTGAATGAAAACCATGCAAATACAAAGAGAGATCCATGAGAAAGCAAAATAAAGGGATACTATAAAAACAGGTAAACCACAGGGAACGTAATCATACCGAGTCTGTCTGCATCCATCTGGATACAGGCAGAAGACATCAAATATAGCCAATCCATGTGGAAGACATTGTAAACAGGTTCATCGTAAACAAAAAGTCAAGGTAAGCGAAGATGTACAGATGTGACATCCAAGCGTATGGTTCCACGCACCAAAGATGGGAGCTTGCATGGAGAATAACTGTTCGTCCGAGGGTTGATCATTCCCTGTTGCGCTAAGTAGTGAGCTGCTATATTGGCTTCTCTGTAAGTATGCTGAAAACCCAGTCTATGCTGATATTTCAAGGAGTGCAGTAGCCTCAAATGATAATTTCCAGAGACCAGTCCAGGTCGCTCCAATGATGTATATAGCTGTGAACAATCAGACTCTAGTATAATATTCCGATATAAAGGCAAAAAGTACAGCAAACCAAAAACAACAGCCTGAATTTCCACCATAAGCGGAGTATTAGAAGGCAGCCGAAAGGATATAGCTTGCAGGCATGCACCAGTATGCAGTATTAAGTATTCTGCAAATATATATATATATATATATATATATATATATATAGACACACACATATATATGTATACACATGTGCACATACATCCATATACATATATATACACACAAAAACCACATATATGTAATACGAATACGCAAGTATATGCACACATATGAACGTATGTTATATATGAATATACACACGGCATGCATATATACTCATACATAAGTGAACATGTATGTGTGAATACATATGTGTATATATGCATCAAACCATATGCATATGCATTTAGTTATGATAAACATAATTTTGGCAGTTTTTATGTAATTTTTTTAATGCCGCAACTTTTGTTAAAATTTGAAAATTTTAACATCCGGGATAATCATATTTTGTCTACAAGTATTTTGTTAAAACTTGAAAATTTTATCAAGTCTTTATCCCTTGTACTGGACAAGAAGAAAAGGATGAATGACTGACTAACAGAGTGAAAGACAAACTGGAATACATTACTATCACTGGCAGGCAAGTATAGTGGTAGGTAATTGTGGGTTCTGCCACACCTGATTCCCGATAAACGAGAAAACATTACACTGCCTTGATCCACTTGGCTACATCCGCTTCTAGATTTAGTAGATTAAGTTAAACCACTTGCTCCTTTCTCATCTAGCTCACTCTACTTCGATCTATATTAATTCAGTCTCTTTTCTCATCTCACACACTTTACTTCGATGATGTGCGTCAATATTGTTGTGGGTCAATTCAAGAAGAATCCGTTCTCCCGGAATTCTTCCATCTTTAAATCGATTTGCAAGAGCATTTATTCTGGAATAACCTTTTTAGGACGGACAATTCAGAAGTTGCTCAGTCTGGAATATTTTTAAGCATATAAGAAGAGAATAAGCCAATTTGTTTGACGTTATCTTTTGACACAAGTGTTCAAAGCTCGTAAACATAACCACTTTTTTTTTTTACTTTAATCAGACAAGTTCTGAGTGCATGATTTGAGGCGTAAAAATAGGTGGAAATTTGAGATAGCAACAAAGTTTTAGAACGACATAAAATAGATAACATAGTTAATTTTTTCCCAGGTTGGCATTGGAGGAGCTTTATGATTATTGGTCATCAGAAAACAACTTCTATATGTTTCTAACATATGGGTATGGTTGTGTACATCCGACCTCCTCATACCTCGCCATAGGCGAAAGCCTCTAAAGCAATGGAGTAATATTGTTGTTGTTCATGATTGTTAGGTTCCTAATGGCAGAATAACATATGACCTTAGGAGCAAACCAACAACAATTTTTATTACCATTTGATGTATGGGTGGGTTTCGTTGGAGACTGCTTCTTGTCTCTCTTGTTGTGTAACTGTATCTTCCAGGCTTTGATGACAAATTATAATATAGATTTTGGTTCTCAAAGTTGTACAGTAGCAGCTCTTTGGTTAATACTTCCAATAAGGATTTTTTAACCTTACAGAACAATGAAACTGAGGAATGAGAGGTATTTTCAAGGAATGATGGCTCATTACTGTGTGAGTAATATCAGGTCCCTTACAAGCCATAACGTCATAAGGCTGCCTACGGACGATGAATATGTTACATTGTCCATATAATTCTGCTCCACTTCTATTTTTAGCGACTGAAATTTCGACAACTTGAGTTGTACCTCCAAATGGTGTAATCCTTTGGTTAGCATCTTGCATACAAAACCAATCCAACACCTTACTTGTTACAGCTGAAATTTTAGAGATATGTATATATATATATATATATATATATATATATATATATATATATATAATCTTCGGTTAGGGTAGATAAACAAGAGATAAAAATCACAACTGATTGGTTTTAAGTATAACATATTCCCTTTTATTCATCAAGATACCTATTGCATCTATTTAATCTAGCCAAAACTTTACACCAACCCTACTATAAACCCATTTGGCTGTCCCATAAGGAAGAAAGGAACGGAGTTTTTTAACCAACCCATGGATTGATCAATTGTGTAGTCTAGTCCACGTACAGGTAATTATGCTCCTAGTATTCATTATGGTATTGCAAAAGTTATAGTTTTATTTTTGTACAAACTTGAGGATCATGCATATACACAAGTAGTGGCATAGATAGATGTTCATATATGTATGTATGTCATATATTGTATATATATATATATATAAAGATGCAAAATTTGTGTGTTTTATGTGTATAAAAAACCAATAATACATATATGATATATGTATGTGTTCGGTCGAGTGTGTATATATGTGTAATTATCTTGTGTAATACTCATATATGTAAGTATGCAATTTATACCATTTGTATATATAGGTATGTGTTAATTTTGTGTGAATTCCGTATGAATATACTATGAATATGGTAGAGGTATGATTTCTTGTTGTGGGTGAAAAGTTATGGTTTTGTATGAATTGGAGCTTATATAAGGTTTGAAATTGGATTGGGTGTGTTTGGTGACGGAGAGGTGATGCTGTCGCGACGCGTGAGCCTCACGCCGCAGCTAAGTGGTGGCACTTGGTTGAGTGGCGCATGTGTGCATGTTGTTCTGCATTGGGTGTGAACTGCGTGTGCTGCGTGTGGTGTGTGTATTGCATGTGGAGTGTGTGTTGGGTGGGGCAGAGATGTTGAGGGAGTGGGGGAGTGAGGGCTTGGGTTGGGCTTGGTGAGGGAAGGGGCTGGGTTCTAGGACTGGGTCTAGATCGGGGGAGCACGCTGGAAGTGGGATTTGGGCCTAGAGAATTCTGATGAGGGGGGAATAGAAGAGGGGAAAAGGGACCTTGGGCAAAGGAAGAAAGAAGGAAAAAGGAAAAAAAGAAGAAAATAGCATTGGGCCGCTGGGCTAGAAGGGAGAAGAAAGAAAAAAAAAGAGGGAGAAAGAGGAGGGGTCATGGGTTTGAGCTTTGAAGAGTGTCGTAGATTGAGCTGGGAAGAGGGAGTGGGCTGTTGGGCTGAGGGAGGTTAGGTAAGAGGATTAGGGGATGTATGTGTATGTATGTACGTGTCTATAAACATGTATGTGCATGGACATATATATGTATATGGATGCATGTGAGTTAGTGGTATTCTTGGTATTTGGATTATTTTGACTTATATATTATGCATTTTGTAAAATTCACCCTTATAAGGTGAAATATATTGTTAAGCGGAATTGATCCCAAACAAGAAAGGCATCAGAGCATATTGACTATTGGATACGACGCTCGGACATGTTCGTTAGGTCCCTTAAAACACACTAGAAGGGGGATTGAATAGTGTGTTCACCAAGTATGGATATTTTTATGGATATTTTTCGTTTTTGAGTGCAGCCAATACTTGGGTGTGTTCTTAACAAGAATAAAACTTTACAAAAGTGTAAAGAACACAAGGATGTATAGAGGTTCAAGTCAAATGACATTACTCCTCTACCTTCTTTATTTTTCACAAGAAGGATTTTGAAATGGGATTGTTATTTCAATGGGGAAACAACAATCAAAGAAATGAAAAATCCAAACAACAAAACTAGGCTACACGCCTAGACCACAACCTATAAATCTAACCCCTTGAAGTCTAGCTTCCAAAGGTCTTATTTGCCCTCAAAGAAATCTTGTAGGGAGTATAGTGCACCACAACACTATCAACTAACCCTTCAAGGTCTAGATATCTCAAACAAGAAGCACCCTTGCTCCTTGACCAACAATCTACTTCACCTCTCACAATCTTTACTCACTAAGAAGAAGACTCTTCTTCTTCTTACAATAATCACTCTCATCAATAAAGTAAAAATATACAAAGTTTACCACTATCTTGAGAGCTTGAGCTTTGAGAGAAAACTTGAGAGATTGAAAGTGTAGAAAGTTGTTGAAGAATGGGCTGAAACCCTTGTTTTATCACCCTTGAAAAAATCTTCCCGTTTGAAGTCCTTGCAGAGCCAATAATGGGTTTTGGCATCTTGTGTTGGTATGTCCTCTTCATTGGAGATCTCCTCTTGGCTTGTAGCAACATTTTTGGAGAAGTTTCAAAATGAAAGGTAAAAGAGGAAATCTGACTCTTCAAGAAGGAGAGAGGTCCTGTGAGAAAAACACAAAAAGAGGAGGGTACAAAGAGTCAAAAGATGTTGGAAAGTAAAGCATAGGACTTTTGTAACGTTAGTCACATGAAGCGCGTAATGTACTTAATGAACAGGCGTTCAATGTGACACGGAGCGCTTTATGTGAAATTGAATAGGCGTTCGAAGTCACATGAAGCACCTTATGTGGGCGATTGAAGGCGTTCGAAGTTACATGAAGTGCCTAATGTCAGCCTTCATGCTTGTTCGAACTAGTTCTGACTTTTATCAGAAGTAACTTGAAGTGCATGCCCATTTTTGGGGAAAAAGTACTTTTCACTTGGTGGTACACATGAAGCGCCTAATGTAGGCATTCAAAGTGTACTGCCTTTTTCTCAGAACACATGAAGCGCCTAATGCAGGAGTTCGAAGTGTTCGGGCGTCCACACACTTCACATGAAGCGCCTAATGTACGCGTTCAAAGTGTACTGGATTCCACCAAGGCACATGAAGCGCCTAATGTAAGCGTTCGAAGTATACTGACTTCCAACCACATCACATGAGGCGCCTAATCCACCGTTCGAAGTACCAATTTGTGCAAATCATCAAAACTTAAACTTAAACTAACAATCTTCCTCTTTTTGATGATTTCACAAAATGCATAACTTTTAAAGTTAGCTCCCCCTTAACTTATGCTCCCCCTCGCAATATGCATAACTTACTCTTCTAGTAGAGAGACACAAAAATAAACAATTTTAATGCATATGTCATAGCATGAAATGGATTTACATTAAAAAAAATACCTTCAGCAAAAGTTAAGATGATTTCAATTTTAGAGAGACAACATCAAGAAAAGATAGTCAGCGATCAAAAGAAACAACCCATTTCTATCCACTAGAAAAACTAAACAACACATTTCTATCCACCAGAAAAACTTAATCATTCAACTGTCCACTTCCAGAACCAGCACCACTTGCACCAGGAGGAAAATCACCAAAACCAAATCCGCTTGTTGCGAACTCTGCAAAACCACTCATTTGCTGACCACTTCCGCCAGCCTGCCCACGTCCACCACCTGCAGCCTCTGCACCTCCAGCACCTTCAGCAGCATGTTCTCCCCCTAAACCATCAAAATCAGGAGGAATGTAGACCCAGGGAAATTGATTGAGAAAGTCTTTTTTGAGGACTCCGAAATGATATTCATGGCGTGCATCCTTGAGTTGTAGTTGTTGAACCGATTGTTCCAATGACTGAATTCGTGCATGCAGCTGTGATTCAGTGCTTGGACCTTCACCTTCCTGAGGGCCTTCATCTACTTGATCAACAATATCAGGCAGGGTAGTGGCTTTGCGTCGTTGAGAATCGATGGCTTGAGCAATGTTGTAGTTATCATAGAAGTCCGTCTTAGCCACCGTAGTCAATTCATCATCAGAAATGACAATACATTTGGTCTTCAACAATATAGTAACAATATTGGCAAAAGGTAAAGCCTTGAAACCTTTCTGGAGAGCAGCAAACATGACTTCTACAATAATCCAAGCAAGATTTAGCTAGGTCTCATGTTTGATTCGGTAAGTGACATAGAAATCCATGTTGCTTGGATTTCTAGTAGACTTTCCATCTACACAATACGTGACCACAGCCAACAAGATGCGATCCATCAGAGGCATATTCTGAGTCTTCCTTGAAGGAAAATACCCCATATCAAATTTAACATCTTGTTCACAAACTCTGTATTTATTGCTCCAGTCAAATACGAAAAATTCACTCAGCCCTTCGTTTCTTATTCTAAGGACATCACAGATTTCTGGTATAGAAAAACTGAGAGACATACCATCAACGACAGTGTGCATAGAGAATGATTGAGATGCAGACTATGGAGTAACCCACAAGTTGGCATAGAACATCCTGGTGTGTTCTCGAGATAATTTTTGCATATCAAGTTCGGACCAGAGAGAGGTCCAACCTTGATGTTCTAGCAAGGAGATAAGCTGGTCCGCATTGCGAGTCTTAGTTAAATCACTGACACGAAGCAACTTGAGTGGAATGATAGGACGGTTGTTTCTGTGCCATTCTTCAAAGAGCATATTTGAGTACATTGACACATGCACGCCCTTGTCAGCATGACGAGGTGATTCTTTGACGTTTGAATCAAATTTCTTTAACCAAGGAAAGTTTTCCTTAGTGAGCCCTTCACGAATGGTTTTGATTCCTTGTGGTTCCACAAGCCCAGCAGTTTGCTTGCGCTTGTGGCTGCGGGGATGTTTAGACGGTCCTGCTGATGCCATTAGGGAAAGGCTGTTTGAAGGTTGGAGAAGAGGAAAATAAAAAGAAAACAGAGGATGAAGAGAGATGTAGTGAGAATAAGGATGGATTTTAAAGGAGAGGAGGGAAGAGGAAAAGTCTTGGATGTTAATGGTGGGAGGAAAATGGAGGAAAGGGAGTAAATGTTTGAATAGTGGAAGAAGATGAGAAGTTTAAGAAGGTGAAATGTTGGGAAACGGAGAAAATGATGAGACGTGGGAAGAAAGTGGGAGGAGGGAATGGCGGCAGGAATTGATGACTCTTGATTAGCGCAAAAAACTGAAGAGACAGCGGAAATGACAAGGAAGAGATAGGGATTAGGCGCCTTATGAAACATTGAACCTCTTCTTAAAACAGGATAAAGTGCTTAAAGTGACATTGAACGACTGCGGTTGAAGAGATTAAACGTTAATTGTCACATTGAACGAGTGAGACAATTCCTATAAAGAGCTTAATGATACATTGAATGACTGTTTAAGAAACATAAAGCCCTTGATGTCACTTCGAACGAGTGACTTAGCTCAGAACATGCGCTTGATGTAGCATTGAATGCCTGAACCTTTTCAGATAAGGCGCTTTATGTGAGCCAAGCTTGAAAATTTGAATAGTTTCTCGCTGTGACTCCTGATGGATCACCTTCAAACCAGGTTAAGTAACTCTAACCTACTTCTTACAGATGCAAATACATTACTAGGCAAGGGTTTTGTAAAAATATCAGCTAATTGGTCATGTGTTGGAAAAATTCCACACTAACCAAATCTTTTGTACACAATCACGGATGAAATGATATCTCACTTCAATGTGTTTAGTCCAACTGTGGTGAACCAGATTTTGTGAAATATGTTGAGAAAAAGGGGTTTGAGTGATTCACAAAATGCATGATTTAAATAACACGTGCTAAAGAAATGCATGATATATTTTGTGACTTGACACGTTTTTGCAAGAAACATGCCTTATATACTTTATATATAATGTTGCCGTACTAACAAGCCATGAAGCTTTAAAGCTTACTTCAAATGGCAAACATTTGTTGTGTTTGAACTATTTTCAGGTGCCACCATTGATGAACTAAACTAATTCATTAAGTGAAGTACTTAGTTAAATGAACTAAGTAGTTCATTAAATGGAGATATATTTGGAAAAGGCATGAAGTCAACAAATTGAAGAATAGAAAGTCTTCTCCTACTTCTTATCACACGTTTATATATATATATATATATATATTCAGATTTTTTAAAAGGCACTATACATATATATTCCAACGAACTATCGACACGCTATATATATTACGAACGTACGTTAACGTCACACCACTATACCTACCTCATATTTATAAATATATTCAGGTCTTATATCATATTATATAAGTCATGGTGATGACAAAATTATTACGACACATTAGAAGGTTCTAAACCAGAAATTGTCGTATCAGGTGACTACCGAAACTTCGCCAACGTGTCACGTACTTGACATATATAGATGGCCAGCCCCTACACTTCAAAAATGGTCACAAATTTCGTGGTTTACATGGTACATTCATCCATAAAATCATTCCATGTTGGCACACACAATTCACCCCCAATTAAGGCCAAATTGTGGAGATTTCAAATTCAACCTATTTTGTCACATGTGGTGCCTATGTCTCAGCCCTTATGAGCTGAATATTAAATTTATTTTATGTATATTATGTGTGACATAATATATATAACATGTGCAAAAAGTTTGAATTTAATCGGAGAAAAATCCCATAATCGACAAAAGTCAAAAATTAGGTTTTCTACGGATACAACACATGGAATGTTTTTGGCATGACACGTAACATGTATCTAGACACTTTTTACATATTCAATACATATTAAAGGGTTCTAGAAAATTCAAATTAGGGCTGATTATAATTTACCATATATGTGTGAATATTGTGTATTATTTGACAAAGTTTACAAAGAAAATTCAGCACATGTGCAGGAATTTCACACACCATTTTCAGCTTTTTTGGTGCCTAGATGGAGCTCATTTGGCCCTTTAATTGGTTTTGTGTCTAGTGGTTGCCATCTCACTAAGATTGTTGGATCTCCTTGTCGTGACTGTGCCTGCGCTCTGATACCACTTGTAGGACCTACAAGGCACCACTTGAAGGGGGGGGGGTTTGAAAAGTGGGTGCGGAAAATTTGGTTTTTAAAATGTTTTTGAACCAAAAACCCAACTTCTAAAAACAGTTTCTGTTTTCAGGACCTGTTTTGCAACGTTTGAAAAACTAGGTTACAGGCCTTTAAAAATTCTGAAATTTAGAGAGAATTTAGTTTCAGATGTTCTGAGTATCTCCTAAAAATTTCAGATCCAAATTCAATCTTTAACCCTTTGAAAAATCGTTTGTGGTCAGATTGCGCAAATCTGCCAGAAACGATAGTCTGACTTGATAAATTTATTCCGATTAAACCGTGACTCCAAATGGTCTGAAAATTTAATGACAAATCCCTTACTATGTTTATTTAATTTGGTTGAAACAGTTTTAAAAAATTCCTTTGGGAAGTATGTCAAATCCATTCAGAGTCTCAACCTTTGCAAGTCTGAAAATCATACTGCACTAGTCTCAGAACTATTGACGTTTGAATGACTTATACGTGTCCAAAAGGGTTGAAACTTGCGCCATATTAAACTTAAAACGTGTGTCTATGTTTCTGGAAAGTTTTTGATTTTTGAAATTCGTTTGATATTTTTACTACTGCAATGACAATGATGCACAGTGCTGGAAACTGAAAGTAAAATGCTGAAAGGAATAACACCGAGAATTTTATACTGGTTCGGTTAACACAACATACTCCAGTCTTCGAGGACACCTTCCTCGGTTATCACTAACCACAAAAAAACACCTTACCAAAAAGGGTTGCTGGAGTTACACACAAACTCCAACCCTTTACAAACAATACAAGTAATCACACCTTTCACGAACACCACCACCGAACGAATGAAGGTTTGATCACACCTTGATCAACCTTTTACAACAATGAATGTATATAGTGGTCTATACAAAGCCTATTTAATATATTTGAATATAAGAACAATAGGCTTGAGAGAGAAGAAGAAAGAAAGGTAGAAGAAGAAAGTGGAAGACACTTTTTGCTCTTGAGAGAATATGAGAATTGTCTTACTTTTGTTTGGCTCTCTTCTCTTCTTTTTAATCCATCTTGGTCGCCCCCTTGGGCTTTTTTCCATCTTGAGAATTCTCTTTTAAGTCCTTGGGAGAATGCCTTGTGTAAATGTGACATCAACTTGCTTACTTGGCACATATTGATTGGATGAATGTCTTGGCTTTGCTTACTTGGCACTTCATGATTGGTCCAATCTTGTCACCATTTAGTGTGCTGTAAAAATCTGAGATTAACTTGAAAAACATGTACCAAAAAGAATCAAAACATGTCCATTGCTTGGTGTTCTTTGCACGTAAACTAACACTACCAAATAATCACCATTCAATCCCTTCAATTTTCGGATGCAGATTAAAGACAAATGAATAGTAAATTCGGCCACTATTCACATGTGCTGAATATTTTCAGCATGTGTTGCACTTTTGAAATCTTTCCTTGTGTGGCTTATTTTCCCTCTTCAAAGTCACCCATCATGTGTGGCTTATTTTCCACCAATTAAAGGGCCAAATGAGCTCCGTCTAGGCACCAAAAAAGCTGAAAATGGTGTGTGAAATTCCGGCACATGTGCTGAATTTTCTTTGTAAACTTTGTCAAATAATGCACAATATTCACACATATATGGTAAATTATAATCAGCCCTAATTTGAATTTTCTAGAATCCTTTAATATGTATTGAATATGTAAAAAGTGTCTAGATACATGTTACGTGTCATGCCAAAAACGTTCCATGTGTTGTATCCGTAGAAAACCTAATATTTGACTTTTGTCGATTACGGGATTTTTCTCCGATTAAATTCAAACTTTTTGCACATGTTATATATATTATGTCATACATAATATAAATAAAATAAATTTAATATTCAGCTCATAAGGGCTGAGACATAGGCACCACATGTGACAAAATAGGTTGAATTTGAAATCTCCACAATTTGGCCTTAATTGGGGGTGAATTGTGTGTGCCAACATGGAATGATTTTATGGATGAATGTACCATGTAAACCACGAAATTTGTGACCATTTTTGAAGTGTAGGGGCTGGCCATCTGTATATGGCAAGTACGTGACACGTTGACGAAGTTTCGGTAGTCACCTGATACGACAATTTCTGGTTTAGAACCTTCTAATGTGTCGTAATAATTTTGTCATCACCATGACTTATATAATATGATATAAGACCTGAATATATTTATAAATATGAGGTAAGTATGGTGGTGTGACGTTAACGTACGTTCGTAATATATATAGCGTGTCGATAGTTCGTTGGAATATATATGTATAGTGCCTTTTAAAAAATCTGAATATATATTTATATATATATATATATATATAAACGTGTGATAAGAAGTAGGAGAAGACTTTCTATTCTTCAATTTGTTGACTTCATGCCTTTTCCAAATATATCTCCATTTAATGAACTACTTAGTTCATTTAACTAAGTACTTCACTTAATGAAGTAGTTTAGTTCATCAATGGTGGCACCTGAAAATAGTTCAAACACAACAAATGTTTGCCATTTGAAGTAAGCTTTAAAGCTTCATGGCTTGTTAGTACGGCAACATTATATATAAAGTATACAAGGCATGTTTCTTGCAAAAACGTGTCAAGTCACAAAATATATCATGCATTTCTTTAGCACGCGTTATTTTAATCGTGCATTTTGTGAATCACTCAAACCCCTTTTTCTCAACATATTTCACAAAATCTGGTTCGCCACAGTTGGACTAAACACATTGAAGTGAGATATCATTTCATCCGTGATTGTGTACAAAAGATTTGGTTAGTGTGGAATTTTTCCAACACATGACCAATTAGCTGATATTTTTACAAAACCCTTGCCTAGTAATGCATTTGCATCTGCAAGAAGTAGGTTAGAGTTACTTAACCTGGTTTGAAGGTGATCCATCAGGAGTCACAGCGAGAAAATATTCAAATTTTCAAGCTTGGCTCACATAAAGCGCCTTATCTGAAAAGGTTCAGGCATTCAATGCTACATCAAGCGCATGTTCTGAGCTAAGTCACTCGTTCGAAGTGACATCAAGGGCTTTATGTTTCTTAAACAGTCATTCAATGTATCATTAAGCTCTTTATAGGAATTGTCTCACTCGTTCAATGTGACCATTAACGCTTAATCTCTTCAACCGCAGTCGTTCAATGTCATTTTAAGCACTTTATCCTGTTTTAAGAAGACGTTCAAAGTTGCATAAGGCGCCTAATCCCTATCTCTTCCTTGTCAAACCATGTGACCTTTCACTTTTTTCGCGCGAATTGAAGGATTGGACCAATGGCGCCGCCTTTTTCTCTTCCCACGACGTATGATCTCCACTTCCTAACATCGTGGGCTGCTGTTTTTCTCCCTTCTCTTCATCTTCTTCAGGATTCCTTTCCTTTATACATGGAAGATTCTTCTTCTTTTTCAAATCCAAACTATTCCTCTTCTTCTTCAAGCCTTCCTTCTCAACCGAAAATCTCTGCAGCCTCCTCTTTCTAATACTCTCAAAATTCTCTACAATCCAACGAATTTTTACTCAAAATCTATAAAAATTCTTAATCCTCTCATCAACAATGGCTTCTCATGGACATATACCTGCTGGACCTTTAATGCCTATCCCAAGGGGAGACAAAAGAAAGCAAACTACTGGGGTGGTTGAACCAGAAAACTTGTCATCCATTCGGGAAGGACTAACCAAAGACAACTTCCCATGGACGAAGAAAAAACCTGATTCAGATGTCAAGAATCCCCCAACTCACACATCAAAAGGTATCCATCTTTCTATCCATTCGCATATGTTATATGAAGAATGGAGGAGTAGCAATAGACTAGTGGTACCTTTAAAACTGATTCAAGTGATTGACTTCACGAAAGATCACAACGTGAATCAAGTTATTGCCCTCTCGATCGTCAAGGCAGGACCCATCTTCGGTCCAGACTTGACATAAAGTCTTTCTCAAAAAGATATGCCAGAATGTTCTACGCCAACATGTCGATGACTCCCAAAACCGGGTCTCAGGAATTTTCCTTGCACACTATCATCAATGGTATGCTCATGAGTTTCTCAATGTAGGAAATGTTCAATGCAATAAGAGTAAGAAATGAGGGACTGAGTGACTTCTGTCTTTGTCTGGAGTGATAAATGCGGAATAAGTGACCAGGGAGTTAAGTTTGATTTGGAGTATTTTCTGTCCAAAAAGATTCAAAATATACCATTGGTGAATAGAATTCTGTTGGCTGTGGTGACTTACTGTGTCAACAGCAAGGCAACTAGGAATCAAAGCAACTTGGATTTCTATGTCACCTACCGTATTAAGCATGAGACATAGTTAAATTTGGGATAGATAATGGTGGAAGTGATGATGGCTGCTCTCCGGAATGGATCAAAGGCCCTGCCCTTTGCCAATGTGGTTACTATTTTGATAAAATCCAAGAATATTGAAATACCTGAATGATCAATCACCAAGGTGGCAAAGACGGACTATTTCAATATTGCCCAAGCAGTCGACTCACATATGAGAAAGGCCACCACAATTCCTGACATTATGGATGAGGTCGATGAAGGACCTCAAGATGGTGAGGGTGGTAGCAATGACCCGGAATTGCTATCATGAATTTAGACGCTGGAACAAACGGTTCAACAGTTGGAGCTCCGTGATGCATAGCACGAGGCTCGGCTACACAGAACGAATAGCGTATGACAGTTTTCAAGAACGCCCTCTTGCAACAGATGTCGTGTATGCAGTCCCCATCTGATTTTGATGATTTAGAGGGAGACACTGGTGCTAGAAGTAGTGCTGGTGGAGCTGGTGGTGGTACAGGAGGAGCAGACAGAGCTAACAAAAGTGGTTCCGGAGGCTCAATGAGTGATGATTTGTCTCGTTTTCTAGTTATTAAAATTTGTTTGTTCATGATAACATTAGAACATTTTTTTGTGCTATGTGATGTGAATATAAATGAAATAGATTTACGTTGCTTTTTTTGGAATGTGATGATGAAAATTCTGCTTATCATTACATGCATCAAAAATTTAATTCATCATTTCCACTTAAGAAAAGTGTCGGAATAATGTGAGGGGAGCATAAGTTAAGGGGGAGCTAACTTTAAAAGTTATACATATTGTGAAATGATC
>AP025060.1:29606310-29618178 GCA_036186865.1 Eustoma russellianum | reverse complement strand
CTTATCTTTATTTTTTTAATATTCATATTTGAACACGTTTTGAAAGTTAGGATTGCTGTAATTTTATTCTTTTTAAAGGCCCTTGGCCGAAAGAAATTAGGGGAGATTGTTTTAATTAAAAATTTGGTGAATTCATCACTTTTCTTCAAAATAGAGTTTCTTGTGTTATTTGATTTCAATCCAAGGTTAGATCCATATCAAAGATTGGGCATTCTTTGAGGGAGGATCGAATTTTTCAAGAGGCGAACATGTCCTTAGGTGTTAATTCACCTAAGATCATGAACAAGTCAATTCTTTAGAAGCATTGCTCATTGAAGAACACGTTCTTGGATGTTAATCTATCCGAGGTGACGAACAAGTCTTCACCACACAAATGTTAAAAGGAAGATCGGGCCACACTTGCATCATACTCGCATCAATTTGGTATCAAAGCCAAAGGGTTACACCTTTTAATCTTTATATCCTCATTCTTATTATTAAAAAAAAAGGACTGTTGTTTTCTTCTTTTCTTCCGTGAAAAAAACCCACACCAGTTTAATGTTTTGTTTCGGTTGCCTTAGAATATTATCCACCGACATCGATTGTATAAAAAAAATTGTTTGCATATTTCATTTTCCAAGAAAGCAATTGAATATTGTCACAATTGGGAACTATTTAAAATCCACATCAACTTGGTTCCGTAAAAAAAAATGAGGCCATTACTTTAAACAAAAAAAACTTGGACTTAGGATAATTGTTTTTCGTAGATTTATTCAGCCTTTATTTATAAAGCTAGTCCACCATCTAAACATGCTACCTGTGTCACATATAAGACTTGTTGCTAACGAAGTTATTAGTTGATTTTTAGACTTTGTGTGACATTGTTTGCATTTGTGCTTGATTTTGGTTGCAAAATATTGTGTTCCAATGCTGTTTTAACAAATACCATACACGGCCATATAACCCAACGGCTTCCTTGGACAACCTACAATATAAAACACCACATCCTACCTGTGAAAGCACCACGGAAAAGCTCTTTATATATCTATTTTTCTTTTGCTAATTTCCGCCCTCAAAGAAAACAAAATAAAGAAAACCAAAAAAAAGTTCCAGACAGCTGAAATTAGGATTTGATTACTACGGAATTTCTATTCAAAAGTGCCTGCTTTACTGGAACATGAATTACGTGATGGCCTAGTACCTGACCCTCGTCAATATTAACTTTTGCTGAAATTGTGATTTTCTTTGGGCCGTCGGTTAAAAAAAAGAGGCTTTGCACTACGAACAGGGCATTGCTCGATTAAAAGAAAAAAAAAGCCATATACATACATAGCTACACAAACTCTAATTGTCACCCTTTTGTTCCTTGGACACTTGATTTTTGACTTAATCAAACATCATTGTAAACAACTAGCATAAAGGCTAGGATAAGCTAAAGATTGCCCTAGGGCAACCCCTTAGTGTTTCTTTGGCTCAGCCTTCAACATCACGTTTGGTTTCTTATTGCTTTTTGATTCTTTAGTGTGTCCAAACTTTGTGTGTCAGTTATATTAGTTTAGTCTCTGTTGTCGTGCTCTTTTAGTACAATCGAAGACTTGGCTATAAATTGGTGGTTGAAGACACCTCATTGATTTGCTCTCTTTGATTGTCTCTAACTCAAGGTCTTGAGCCAGAAACACAAGTAGTGAGATTGAGTGACTATACACGAGAGGGTGATGAATACATATACGGATTTCATTTTCTACTAACGTGACATTGTCTCTTACGTCTTTGTGTTAGTTTTTCTCTGTTTTTTTTCGTTTTAGTGTTTTGTTTCAGGCTCTAAGTACATGGCTACATCACATAAGAGTACCTCGAGATCTCAACCACCATTGGAGGAGAAGAGCGGTACCATACACACGACGTCCCTACAAGAGCTGTATGATAGACTTGATCAGTTTCAAAGGACGTAAGATCGACTTGTGACCACTGTAGACCAACTCCAAAGATCTCAACTAAGAACTGTGGATATAAGTGGACCCACAGTGTATAATGATACTGCTCCACCTCCACCAGTTAGAGGACGTCGCGTACATAGAGGAAGAGGGAGAGCGACCCTACGATATGTCCCAATGCAACCTCTAGGTGATATGCAAGATGAGTATGAGCCGAATCCTAACATTGAGCACGAAGATGTGTTTGGTTATGCTCCACCCCCCGAGCATGTCTACTTTGGCCTAGAAGCGAGGTCATCCCCTGCTTCGTCCTGATTATAATCAGAGATTCAACCAAGAAGATGAGACAAGTAGGATCAAGATGAAAATTCCTCCGTTTTATGGTAAAAGTGACGCTGAGACGTACTATGAGTGGGAGAGGAAAGTAGACTTGATCTATTCTTGTAATAACTTTTCAGAGATGTCAAAAGTTAATTTTGTTGTGTTAAAGTTTGCTGATTATGTACTTATATGGTGGGACAACATTAATAGTGATCGGCGAAAATCTGGAGAGGGAAGGATAGATATGTGGGAAGAATTGAAAAGGTGCATGAGAATTAGGTTCATTCCTATGTCCTCTAAGAGAGACTTGCATGTGAAGCTTCAAAATCTTGCACAAGGCACTAGAAGTGTCGATGAATATTAAAAAGAGATGGAACTACTCTCGATGCGGGCTGACATTAATGAAGATGAAGAAGCCACTATGGCACGTTTTCTTCATGGCTTAAACTGGAAAATTGCCAAAATTGTAGAGTTGCATCCCTATTATGACATGACCTCTTTGGTCCATCTTGCTGATAAGTTGAAACACAGTTACAACGAAAAAATGCACAGGCTCGACAGTTTTCATTTTCGACATGATTTAGAGGGACGAAAACCCAGCAGATGAGGTCGCATGATGCACGTCCACAGCCTACACCGTTATCGCCCCATTCTACGTCGGCTCCAGATAAAGGTAAGACGAAGGTTGGTGATGCAACCCCTCAGCAAGGTAAGTTTTCTAATTCAACCTCTAGGACTAGCGATATTCAGTGCTTTCGGTGTAGAGGCATTTGTCATGTATCTAGAGATTGTCCTAATCCTAAGAGGATCATGTTAATTGAGGAAACTAATGAGTTTGTATCTGAATGCGATCATGATGAAATTGAGAAAGAAAGTGTTGAAGATTGTGGCATTAACGAGGAAGAGGGTGAATGTAGAGAGTTTCTAGTAGTTAGACCATGCCTTAATGCCCAAATGCAAATGAATGAACATGTACTTCAACAAACTAACATATTTCACATACGTTGCATGATTGGTGGTAAGATATGTACTATGATTATTGATACTTGATCTTGTGTTAATGTAGCTAGTACTGAACTTGTTAGAAAGCTTGGTTTAACTATGATTGATCACCCGAACCCATTTAACTTATCTTGGCTTAATGATGTTGGTGTCGTTAAAGTGATCAAGCAAGTTCTTGTTTCATTTTCTATTGGTAGCTACGAGGATGAGATTCTTTTTGATGTTGCAACTATGCATGCTAGTCACACTACTGTTAGGAAGCCAATGCAATATGATAAGCATGTTATGTATGATGGTTTTCTTAATAGATATTCTTTCAAGTTGAATGGCAAGTTGTATAGGTTGAATGCATTATCTCCACAACAGGTGATGGAAGATCATAAAAAGCAGCTGCAAAAGCGTAATGATCCACTTGAAAGAGCTGCTGAGAAGAGGTTTTTGGAGTCTCTTAAACAAGAGGCCCACAAAGCAGATTCATGGGCTAAGGAGAAGGAAGGAAACAAGGGAGAAAAACAGGTTTTAATGGTTGAACATGTTGCTGACTCATTAGACATATCCTTTGATGCATTGCAAGTTGATTTAAATTCTGATTTTCATATGCCTAATACTTGTGATGTTGGTGCATTATTTGCAGAGATCGAGATGTCTAACCATGTTAGTCCCTCTAAAGTTTTATGCCCCTTAGAATTGGAAATTGTTACACACCCTAAACTTGAGTTGCTTTCAAATGATGATGCTTTCATTGTTGAGTTTGACACTTTACTAGATAGGTGCACATTAGAAGCTAACTTTGATAGCCATGTTGATGTATGTGTTAGCTTCGCTAAGGTATTTTACTATCAAGATCCTTTTGATATCTACTATACTTACATTCCGTGCATGTCCCTTTTGATGCCTTCTGGTCTAAGTGCAAGCAAATATGATTTGTGTCCTTTTCTATGCTTAGATGACATTGGTTCATTTGATTACTTGTGTTCTGATTTTCCTTTTCATTTTTTGATGGTTCATGATCCTTTTAGTCTTTGCACTCCCTTGGTTTCTGCCTTGCTTTGGACAATTTACATATTTGACCCAGGATCTAGGACTCGAGAGGGCATGGAAACGATTTTGGCTTCAAATTTAAGCGATAGTGTGTTGTTTTACACTCCTCTTATGCTAACCCTATCTGGTTGACTGTCTCTTGTTGAATGGTTTTGCTTTGCCACTTACGTTTCACCTTAAACATGTAAAGAAGCGCATGATGTTAGGCATCCTCTTCCTCTATGCATTTCTTGATTCACGGACGAATCCTTTTTAGGGGGGAGGGGATGATGTTTTACTTGCATTTTATGTTTCCATTTATCACGTGTTTTGTCTTGGTGAAACTAATATCGGTTCAAAGTTGTGTCAAGATGGTTTATACAGGTTTTTTGGAGGTTACTTGACCAGCAAGAAAGCTTGGAGACGTTGGCATCACCCATGCTGAAAAGTAGGATTTTAGCTTGACACAGACTCGGTATTTTGGCTATATCTTTTCAACAGATGATTCAAATCATCTGATTCTAGCGCCAAATGATAGCTAAGAGATATATCTACAACTCTTATCTCTATCACTTTTCTCAGATTCGGAGTCTAAGATGCCCAGAATTCGTGAAAATTGAGCATAGCTGACAGTGAGTATTTTGCTGACACGTGAAATTTCAAACAGCCATATCTCCTTCTATTGTTATCAAATCGAGTGATATCGGTATCTAAAGTCAAGGAAATTTCGTGTGTTACAACTTTGGAGAAGGGTTCAAGAGCTAATTCGGTCCATATACATGACTAAAATCGTTGTGTAAGATAAAGCTGTATAAGGAAACAAGATTGTCATTATGCATTTTAGAACTTATCTTTATTTTTTTAATATTTCTATTTGAACACGTTTTGAAAGTTAGGATTGCTGTAATTTTATTCTTTTTTAAATGCCCTTGGCCGAAAGAAATTAGGGGAGATTGTTTTGATTAAAAATTTGGTGAATTCATCACTTTTCTTCACAAGAGAGTTTCTTGTGTTATATGGTTTCAATCCAAGGTTAGATCCATATCAAAGATTGAACACTCTTCGAGGGAGGATCGAACTTTCCAAGAGGCGAACTGATGCGTGCAACTCGTGGGCTCCAACAATTCCACCTTCCAACGTCCTTCACAAAGGGTTAGGCACAAAGAAGTAAACTTCCCCTTGCTTCCTTAGTGATCAAACGTGTGGACACGAGCAAGACCAACACTATAAGATTGTCGTTGATCAGGCAAACCAAGATGGCCCTCCTGGACGGCACCTTTTAGCAATGGCAATTACCTTCAAATCGCTCAACTTTGAAGGGTCTTAACTTAGGTTTTTAATGCAAAACCAAGAAAACAAAGTATCACTCAAAGTGAAGAAAATATCAAAATTGTTATTCATCGAAAGGTGAGTTTACAACCAGCCAAAGGGGTCTATTTATAGGCCCTAGTAGACGCCCCCTTTAGCTTGAAAATGGCTAGAGATAATTCAAATAAAGCTATCTAACAAATGTTTAAATTTGAACTTTGCTTGAAAATTTAAAACTAAGATAATTCTAGCTAAAACTTGAAATGCTTGAAAGATGTTATCTTCAATGAATCTAGTCATGTTTGGTGATGAACTTGGCGTTGGAGATGTGGTTGACTTTGCATTCAAAGGCTAGTTGAAGATTGGATTCAATTTGACTTCAAACTTGAATTCAATCTTTGAATTATAATCCCATCCTTTCTTATCTCCAAGTTGGCGTGTGGAAGCCTTTCTAGGCGTGGTGAGATGTCTTCACATGGTTGAGATGTTGATTCAAATGCTGGTTGGAGATTGAGTTACTTGAACTTGAATTTAAACTTGGATTCAAATTTGAATTGTTGATCTATCCTTATCCTTGCTTCAAAGAATGGCGTGTGATCCCTTGAGATGATAGCCTAATCCTTTTTGAAATGTATGCCTCAAATTGGTTGAAACTTGAATTCAAATTATGGTTGAATTTGAATTCAAGTTTATCTTCAAGTTCAAATTCAAGTGAGATGTTATCCTTCAATTTAAAGTGGCCGCCCCCCCTCTTTATGGATAATGAAGATGATTTCAACTTGATCAAGAGATTTCTATCTTGGACACCTTTGAATTTGTCTTAGCATAGACAAACATTCTCTTGGAAACATTCTCTTGAAACATTCTCTTCAACATTCTCTTCAAACATTCTCTTGAAACATTCTCTTGAAACATTCTCTTGAAACATTCTCTTCAAACATTCTCTTCAAACATTCTCTTCAACATTTCATGTACCTAATTTACCTACAAAGAAAAGACATAAACAAAGATCCCAAGACACAAGATAAAATTTAAAGAAACAAAGAGTGTAGACGTGCATGTGATACATGCTCAAGTTGAAGGTTCAATGAAATGAAACCCAAGGAGTCTTAGGTTCATCTTGAACATGCTTGTACAAGAAGGTGGCAACTTGATGACAAAGTTCCTTTGCCCTCCTTCTTGTATATAGGACCTTTGACCTCTTGATGGGGCCCTTGATCCTCATCGGACCCTTGATCCTCATCAATCCCCCCCCTCCTCAAGAGGATTCGTCCTCGAATCAAAAAGGTCATCGTTGAAAGGGGTGAGATCAGCAACATTAAAAGTAGGTGAAACTGAACCATACCTGTCGGGAAGATCAAGGATGTATGCGTTGTCACCTATGCGTTTCAATACTTTAAAGGGTCCATCTCCTCGAGGTAACAATTTTGACTTTCTTTCATTGGGAAATCTTTCTTTACGCAAATGTAACCACACTAAATCTCCAGGTTTGAACACACTCTTTTCCGATGTTTGTTAGCTCGTCTTTCATAAGCTTTGTTTTTCTTTTCTAGTTGTGTTTTAACTTGTTCATGCAGTTTCTTTATGTTGTCCGCTTTTTGTTTACCATCAAGACTAGAACGTTCATGCACGGGAATAGGAATCAAATCAATGGGAGACAAGGGATTAAAGCCATACACGATTTCAAATGGACTATGCAAAGTACCGTGATGGACACTCCTATTATATGCAAATTCGATATATGGCAAACAATCTTCCTAATGTTTAATGTGTTTTTGCAAAAATGGCACGCAAAAGTGAGAAAGAGTACGATTAACGACTTCAGTTTGTCCATCAGTTTGTGGGTGTGCGGTGGTGGGAAAACAACAATTGTGTACCAAGTTTAGCCCACAAAACACGCCAAAAATGACTCAAAAATTTCGTATCTCTATCACTTACAATTGTACGTGGCATGCCATGCAATCTAACAATTTCTTTGAAGAACAAATCAGCAACATGTGTGGCATCATCAACTTTCCTACATGCAATGAAATGTGCCATTTTTGAAAATCGATCAACCACAACATAAACTATCGCGTCCTCCCCAAGATCTAGGAAGTCCTAAAACAAAGTCCATAGAAATGTCAATCCAAGGGGAATCAGGACGGGTAAAGGTGTGTAAAGGCCATGTGGTTGGGACTTGGATTTGGCTTGTTTGCAAGTGATGCAATTACCACACAACCTCTCGACGTCTACTCTCATGTGGGGCCAATAGAAATGTTCCTTAAGAGTCTCAAGGGTTTTGAACACTCCGAAATGACCCATTAAACCTCCCCCATGGGCTTCTCTGGTCAATGCTTCTCGTAGGGATGATTGGGGAACGCACAATTTTTGTTCTTTGAAAAGATAACCCTCATGTATGTAAAATTTTCCAAATGGTGCTTCTTTACATGCCTCGAATATGGTGCCAAAGTCATGGTCATTGGGGTACAAGTCCTTAAGTGATTCAAATCCTAAGAAGCGGGAAGATAATGTAGTCACTAACGTGTATCTCCTAGAGAGGGGCATCGACAACTATATTATCCTTTCCTTGCTTGTACTAATCACGTAAGGGAATTGTTCTATGAACTCTACCCATTTGGCATGTCTTTTGTTCAACTTTCCTTGCCCTTTAAGATACTTAAGGCTTTCGTGGTCAGTGTGGATCACAAACTCTTTAGGTTGAAGATAGTGTTGGCAAGTTTGTAGGGATCTCACAAGGGCATAAAGTTCCTTATCATAGGTAGAGTAATTCAATGATGCTCCTTTCAACTTTTCACTAAAGTAGGCTATGGGTTTTCTTACTTTGGGTCAAAACTGCGCCTATACCCACTCCACTTGCATCACACTCGATCTCAAAGGTCTCGTCAAAATTAGGTAGTCTAAGTATGGGTGTGCAGTGGTCAGCCTACGTTTGAGTTCCTCAAATGCCTGTGTTGTGGCTCTTCCCACCTAAAAGGCACATCTTTTTTCACAATTTCGTTTAGGGGTGCAGCTATGGAAGAAAAATCTTTGACAAAGCGTCTATAAAAGCTGGCTAGTCCATGAAAACTGCGAACTTCCCCTACATTCTTAGGTGTAGGCCACTCCACAATTGACCTAACCTTTTTCCTCATCCATCTCTACTCCCTCAGCCGAAATGACAAAGCCTAGAAAAAACTACGCGTTCTAAACAGAAAGAGCACTTCTTAAGTTTGGTGTAAAGTTGTTCTTGCTTAAGCTTTTCAAAAACGGCTCTAATGTGGTCAAGATGATCTTCTATGGTGTGGGAATAGATTAGGGACATCATCGAAATAGACAACGACAAAGCGTCCTATGAACGCACGTAAGACTTCATTCATTAGCCTCATAAAGGTACTAGGGGCGTTGGTGAGCCCGAAGGGCATCACTAACCACTCATAGAGCCCAAACTTGGTTTTGAATGCAGTCTTCCATTCGTCCCCTTCTCGAATGCGTACCTGGAAGTACCCTTGCTTAAGGTCGATTTTGGTGAAGAATTTGGATCCGTGCAACATGTCTAACATATCGTCTAGCCTAGGTATGGGGTACCTATACTTGACGGTAATCTTGTTTATGGCTCGGCAATCGGTACACATTCTCCACGTTCCATCCTTTTTGGGTACTAAAATGACGGGGACGGCTGATGGGCTCAGACTCTCTCGGATTTGTCCACTAGCTAGAAGCTCTTCTACTTGCCTTTGGATTTCTTTAGTTTCTTCGGGGTTTGCTCGATAGGCTGGGCGATTGGGTAACACGGCTCCTGGGACAAAGTCGATTTGGTGTTCTATCCCTCTAATGGGTGGTAATCCGGATGGTGGTTCGGAAGGAAATAGAGCTTCATATTCTTGGATAAGGGACGCAACTGAGGTAGGTAAGTTTGGTGGGAGTTCTCGAGGGCAAGTTGACACGACTTTGGGATGATGATGAAGACAGTTTGGTTGTTATAAAGTGCACGTGTAACCTCTCTTTTCTTTGCGAAATACCCACACTTCTTTTTGGACTCGTTGACACTTAGGGGCACTACCTCTTTTCCCTTGCTCTCTTGTTTTTTGTTCTCACTTTTCATACACTCCACGAATTTTCTCTCGGCTTCTTTTTCTTTAGGGTCAGCTCTAGACTTGGACATGCGTTGGTGATCCTCGTGGACTTTGTGTGGTGGAAGTGCATGCAGTTTATACAATTTGCCATTCAATTTGAAAGAATAACGATTCAAATAACCATCATATGTCACATGTCTATCAAATTGCCATGGCCTACCAAGTAAGATATGACTAGCATGCATTGGGGCGACATCACATAAAACATCATCTTTGTAGCTACCAATGCTAAGAGAAATTAAACTTGTTTACTTACGCTAACTTCACCGCAGTCATTAGCCATGCAAGTTTGTAAGGGTGCGGATGATTAGTCATAGGCAAATTCAGTTTTTCTACTAATTCGATGCTAGCCACATTCGCACAAGAACCGGAATCAATGATCATGGTGCACACTTTACCATTTATCATGCAATGAATATGGAAAATGTTTTCTCTATGTTGTTCGTGATCATCTAATTTCGGATATGCATTTAAAGCTCTACGCACAACAAGAAACTCTTTAGTGTCAAATCATCTAATGCGCCTAGGTCCTCTTCAGGTTCAATTTCATTATCATGCTCAGACTCGTTTTCATGCTCGGACTCGGACACATATTCGTTTGTCTCTTCAATTAACATGATTCTTTTTGAATTGGGACATTCTTTTCCTATGTGACCACGTCCTTGACATTTATAACATTTAATGTCTCTAAACCTGTTTGAGGAATCCGAAGGATTTCCGGCAGGAGCCTTTTGTTGGGTGCGTTCGTCTCTCCTTTGTGTGGATTGCACACGATTGTCCATTCTTTGTGACGCACCTTGGTCACGGGCTTGGCCTCCTGTAGGCCGTGAACTTCCTGTTCCTGAAGGCTTGCTGTGAAATTTGATGAAGATTGATTAGTACGATAATTGGAATTGAAATTGGAGGAGTTACGTACCTTTAATTGTGCTTCAATCTTCTCAGCCATATGGACCATGGTTGTGAGGTCGAGGTAAGGTTGAAGGTCAACCCTTTGCGCAATCTCCCTGTTTAAACCATGTAAGAATCGAGCCTTGGTGGCTTCTTCAGGTTCCTGCAAGTTAGACCTCTCCAACAAAATTTCTAACTCTTTATAATACTCGTCTACACTTTTGGAACCTTGTCGTAAGTATGCAAACTCGTGAAAATAGAACTCTCATAATTGTTTGGAATAAAACGTTGACGCATTCAAACTTCATTTCTTCCCAAGTGGCGATTGGGGGTTGTCTCGTCTTAGTTCTATTTCGACACAAATTCGTCCACCAATTAAGTGCATAACCAGAAAATTCAATGGAAGCATACCTCACTTTTTGCAATTCACTATAATTGGTACAAGAAAAGATCAAATCCACTTTCGTTTCCCATTCTAAATATTCCTCCGCATTACTTTTACCATAAACGTGGGAATACTTATTTTGGTTTTGAGAAAATCGTCATCTTGTGGGAAAAGGGGATTTTGGCGTCTTTGGTAACCACGAGGATGGTGGTCATCAAAGTCATAATCATCATGCTCAAAGGGTATGTAATCATCATTGTACCTTCTTGGAGCGTACCTTCTTGCTTGTGTAGGGGGAGCAAACCATCTCGCTTCGGTGTGTGGGGGTCGAATGTTATTGTCCTCAACTTCTTCCGGAGGATGGCGCCTTGGTTGTGGTGGTGGAACGGCCCTGCTTGTTCCTTGGCCATCACTCGTTTTGTAGCTTCGCTCCACGTCTTCCAAGCGATGCTTAATTATCTCATTGTCGTGCATGAGTTTCTTAAGCATTTCCAGCATTTGTTGTTGGGTATTGTCAACAGTTTCGGCTCCTTTAGACTTGCTAGATGCGGAATTGCTGCTGGCCATTGTACCTAAGGAATTGAACGAAAAAACAAAGGAAAAAAAGAAAGAAGCAAACTAACACAAAGACAAACAAACGTTAAGGGATTAGTAAAAATAAGCTATGGACACTCCGATTTTGACTCTTTCCACTCTCTTACCACTTTGGTTCTTGGATAACCTGAAGTTAAGAAGTCTCAAAGTGATCAATAAGGAAGTGTATTGCCAAGGCTTCTTCAACCACAATGTTCTCCGCTTGTTTCTTCCCATTTGCTTTCAAGTTGCACCAATTAGTATCAAAGTAGAATCAATTGAAATGAACTCAAACTTGAACTTTCTACTAAGAATCAAAGAAAATAAGCAACCAAAGTTGATG
>AP025060.1:29541263-29605097 GCA_036186865.1 Eustoma russellianum | reverse complement strand
AGAGTGAGGAGTAGAAGAAGGACTCAACTGAAATTGAAATGACTAGACTCAAACGAAAAGGAAATGATAGATGGTGGAATAGAGTAACCTGGGCTCTGATACCAATTTGATGCGTGCAACTCGTGGGCTCCAACAATTCCACCTTCCAAACGTCCTTCACAAAGGGTTAGGCACAAAGAAGTAAACTTCCCCTTGCTTCCTTAGTGATCAAACGTGTGGACAACGAGCAAGACCAACACTATAAGATGGGCGTTGATCAGGCAAACCAAGATGGCTCTCCTGGACGGCACCTTTTAGCAATGGCAATACCTTCAAATCGCTCAACTTTGAAGGGTCTTAACTTAGGTTTTTAATGCAAAACCAAGAAAACAAAGTATCACTCAAAGTGAAGAAAATATCAAGAATTGTTATTCATAGAAAGGTGAGTTTACAACCAGCCAAAAGGGTTCTATTTATAGGCCTAGTAGACGCCCCCTTTAGCTTGAAAATGGCTAGAGATAATTCAAATAAAGCTATCTAACAAATGTTTAAATTTGAACTTTGCTTGAAAATTTAAACTAAGATAATTCTAGCTAAAACTTGAAATGCTTGAAAGATGTTATCTTCAATGAATCTAGTCATGTTTGGTGATGAACTTGGCGTTGGAGATGTGGTTGACTTTGCATTCAAAGGCTAGTTGAAGATTGGATTCAATTGGACTTCAAACTTGAATTCAATCTTTGAATTATAATCCCATCCTTTTCTTATCTCCAAGTTGGCGTGTGGAAGCCTTTCTAGGCGTGTGAGATGTCTTCACATGGTTGAGATGTTGAATTCAAATGCTGGTTGGAGATTGAGTTTACTTGAACTTGAATTTAAACTTGGATTCAAATTTGAATTGTTGATCTATCCTTATCCTTGCTTCAAAGAATGGCGTGTGATCCCTTGAGATGATAGCCTAATCCTTTTTGAAATGTATGCCTCAAATTGGTTGAAACTTGAATTCAAATTATGGTTGAATTTGAATTCAAGTTTATCTTCAAGTTCAAATTCAAGTGAGATGTTATCCTTCAATTTAAAGTGGCCGCCCCCCCTCTTTATGGATAATGAAGATGATTTCAACTTGATCAAGAGATTTCTATCTTGGACACCTTTGAATTTGTCTTAGCATAGACAAACATTCTCTTTGAAACATTCTCTTGAAACATTCTCTTCAACATTCTCTTCAAACATTCTCTTGAAACATTCTCTTGAAACATTCTCTTGAAACATTCTCTTCAAACATTCTCTTCAAACATTCTCTTCAAACATTTCATGTACCTAATTTACCTACAAAGAAAAGACATAAAACAAAGATCACAAGACACAAGATAAAATTTAAAGAAACAAAGAGTGTAGACGTGCATGTGATACATGCTCAAGTTGAAGGTTCAATGAAATGAACCCAAGGAGTCTTAGGTTCATCTTGAACATGCTTGTACAAGAAGGTGGCAACTTGATGACAAAGTTCCTTTGCCCTCCTTCTTGTTATAGGACCTTTGACCTCTTGATGGGGCCCTTGATCCTCATCGGACCCTTGATCCTCATCACGAACACGTCCTTAGGTGTTAATTCACCTATAATCACGAACAACTCAATTCTTGGGAAGCATTGCTCATTGAAGAACATGTTCTTGGATGTTAATTCATCCGAGGTGAAACAAATCTTCACCACACGAAGGTTAAAACGAAGCTCGGGCCACACTTGCGTCATACTCGCATCAAACCCTGTCCCTGACAAGATAGTTACATCTGCAGTGCTCAATAACCAAAATTGGAATCAACCCGGCTTACTGATATATTTCTCTTGTGAGGGTGAATTTCCAAAAATATGCAAATGCAACTTTCAAAATCATTTTCCAAGTACCCAAGTTAGTCCAAATTCCAAAATAGGCCAAAATGTCAAATTTGTCAAAATTACCAAATTACTCTTCAATTATCAAATTATTCCAAACAAATAATCCCAATAGCCCAAAATACCAAATACATCTCCATCTCAGTCGTGTATGTATACCCATGTATATGTCCATACATGTGCATACACACGTATATACGTACAAGTAAATATGCAGCATATATATATACAAATAACTTATATAAATCCAAGACTTTTGCAAATTATTTATTACATACTTAAAAGAATTGTGCATGGTCATCTTCCAATTACCACAATCGGTCCCAGCACAACACTTTTAATCTGTCACAACAATAGCCTATATTCCCTCGGCTAACATATATACATACTTATACATATTTACATAACACACAATTTTCCAATCCTTATCCATATAAATATACATATACGACATTCTTCCATATAATAAATTACATATATTATATACATAGAAAATTTTACAATTTCTACACCAACAGACTACCCTGCCGAAACCTCTATCACATACTAATTTTTGGCCCTCTATCAAATCCTTGCCCGCCCTCACATCTTATTTACAAACATATATATTCATATATTCTATATGTTATATATACCACCAAATATGTTTATGCTTTTATTACCCATATTTGGCCCTGCCTAGATTTTCCTCGAAATCTTAAAACTTTTGGCCATTAACCATTTTCACAGTAGGTACATCTTTACACACAAATTATCAATATAAAAAGATATAAACATGCATATCATATTTAATAATTTCAAGCAATATCCTGCTGGCCGAATTTCTTCTTTCAAATTTTAAAATCAAGAATTCAGCCAGTATAACAAATTGTTTCCTTTTCTTTTGCCAAATTCATATTAACTCTAAGTTTACACATATACGACACACATATATAGTACCATTTAGTGCATAGGAATATTAAAGTGAGTAATCTAACTGAAAATACAATGTTACAGTAATACTTGTTAGTCGACATTGAGCAATTCAAAATGAAAATCAAAATATCTAAAATAAAAAGAAACTGCGATCTCACGGAACTCTTATACTAAATAATAGCATAGGGGGTAGGGGGAGTGGTTATCAAACATATGCAAGAATTAATTAGCATGTGATATGAAACCGTCTAAACAAAATCGGCCAGTTTCAATTTAAAGAATACCCTTATAATTTCTCATACTATATGTGTGTGTGTCTATATATATGTATATATATATGTGTATATATATATATATATATATATATATATATATATCACGCCACACACATATAAATACACTTATACACACAAGCATCTATTCAAATACATCTACAAATGCATGATCCAAAGTTAATACCATAATAAGGTACAGGTTTTGCAAAAACATAGCAAGCATATGGAGATTACTTATCTATCTCAATATAATATACCGTACCATCGAATTTAGGATGGATGGTTGCACAAAATCATTTCTCTCTTCCCTAAGCTTCTCGGCTGGGGCAAGGATGCAACACTTTTTTTTTCCCCTTTGCTTATCCTGCTGCTGGCCAAAGGATTACAAGACAACAAAATGCTTGAGTTGCTACTGGATGATGTTGCTGGAGTTGAGGATAGGAATCATGGCTGCAAATCTTTTTCTACCAGCAGGGGGCGGCAGATGTTTGCATAGTGTGTGTGTACAATATACTTTGATTAGGGTAATATATAGATAGGTATTAGTTTAGATAACTAGACATATTTCAATTTGAAATAGGATTCCTTCAATGTAAATTTTATCTTGATTTACCTAGTTCTATTTAAAATAGGAATCTATCCTAATTTTCCTTTTATTTAATTTTTCACTCTTTTTTTTTGTTCTTTCCGTTCCATGTAGTAATAATAATAATAGATAAAAAAACCATACGTAACACTCCTCCCCTTACAAAATGTTTCGTCCTCAAAACTTATGTACTATGTAATCAACAACTTATTGTAGCTCTAACTAATCCACTCACCTAGGTAATGACCGAACCAAGTATCCCTTATGTATTTCGATATGTTAACCATTACACTTCTTTGCCATAGGACTACGTCCTCGAAATTATTCCATGTATGCGAACACGGTACTTTCTAAATTTATTTCCCTTCACTTATTAAGATCATAACCTAATCTCTCTATAACTCTAGGGTCAAACCCAAGGGATTGTCACCATACTGGGCTTCATGACCCAATCTTCAGTCTTTATCGTATCTATATCTGCTGTCATGAGCAACCTTCTATAATCAGTACTTAGGTGTTCTACAACCTTATCTTAATATCAATGTAGTTACAACTTAGGAACTTTCCATACAACATC
Source organism: Eustoma russellianum (assembly GCA_036186865.1). Lineage (NCBI taxonomy): Eukaryota > Viridiplantae > Streptophyta > Magnoliopsida > Gentianales > Gentianaceae > Eustoma > Eustoma russellianum. Next base: position 29,600,872 of record AP025060.1, on the reverse strand, counting down.
TTACGTGTTCAAGCCTAATTGCCTCTATAGATCATTATTCTTAGTAATGATATCATAACTTATTTATTAATTCTAAAATTTTCATCTTAACTACCATCTAAACCGTTTTATGGTTATTATGATTTGTTACAACCATTTGCTCACTAGTATAACTTTTATCAAATTCAGAGGTTCAAATACAAGTTACACATGCATAACTTAATCATTTGAAATTCATAACTAAAGTTACCTTGATCGCATCACTTGGACCACTCGGGCTGTCTCCTTGGCTCTGGGCAATCTCTAGCCATATGGCCCATTTTTCGCAGTTGTAACATGCTCCCACCTTTCTCCAACATTCTCCTGCTGCTATTGAGGTCGTGGTTGATCTATCTGACCCCTCTTAGGAACTTTGACTCACCTCTCGGGTCTACCATTGCAGCTCGCTTCTCGGGGTCTCTTACTTTTCTCTTCCGCTGCCACCTTTTGCAAATCCGCCTCGACTCGGTGCCATGCCTCCAATAATTCTCCAAAATTTCTTGCATTAGCATTCACAATGCCTGATCGAATGCGAGAGTTGAGCCCTGTCTCAAATTTCAACATCTTGAGACGTGCATCTGCCATCGTCGATGGTACTAACCTACCTAGAGCATGGAACTGGTTTGAGTACTCTGATAGGATAGGCTCTCCTAAGTCAGAGCCTGGAAAGCAGCCATCTTCTGTAAAGTAGCCCTCGGTGGTACATAATACTTCCGAAACTCGTTCCATATGACTGGCTGAGAGAGGTTCAACATGGCCCCGTTCCACCATTCCTTTGCCTCTGCTAATAAGAACGTTGTGACAACTTCTACTCGGATCTCCTGGGGTAGCTGTAACAAGCGTAGATTATTCTCGACCTCCTTTAACCATGCCTCAGCCTCATTAGAATTTGTCCTACCCTTAAATGTAGGAACATGAGCCCTCTTCATCTCCTGATAGAAGAATCGAAGGCCCATCTGTTATGGAGGAGGAGGTGGCAGTGGCTGGTTCTGGTGCTGGTGCTGATGGGCCAGAAGCTGCACTATCGCATTCAGTGCATCAGTCAAAGCCTAAGGCACAGAACCCTGGTTATTTCTGTCACCTTTACCGTTGTGATCTCTTCTTGGCGGCAGATGCTACGAGAACACATTAGACACAATTTTAACAAAATTATAATCTTAATAATCAGCGGAATTGAGACGGTCGAGTAATGGTAGATAAACTGCAAAATTCAAAACTTAATAAAATAAAGGACAAAAATGCCTACCCCTAGATATTCGTGCCTCACCCCATCATCACTTAAGTCTAATATTCAGAACTTAATTCTAAGTCAATACTTAGTGTCAAAATACTTAAGTCCAAAATTCTATCATAGGGGCAAAATCATAACTTAACTTCTAAGATCATGGCATATATCCATGTTTCCGTCGTGGATCTAGAACCGTGCTCTGATACCACCTGTAGCAACTCGTCCTGAGCTATAGTACTCGAAACGACTCACCTATCGTATTTCGCTTAGGAAAATACAAAGCGTCAAAGTGAAAAATGTATTCACGTCAGCAGAAGTCAAAATAAAATCCTTGAAATCATCAATATCATAAATGAATGCCAAAAGTCTAGGTCAAACCTAATCCAATGTCAAAATAATCAAAATGAACAAATGACTAAGTCTCAATTGTCTAAAGCTAAACAGAAAATCTAACTGTCTCTAACTCATTCTCAGTAAAATCCGCAATAGTCATGATCAATCAACTTTCATGCTCCTTTACGTAAACCCATTCGAGCTCCTGATCATCTGAAATAAAATAGGGAGGGAGTGGTATGAGCGACAAGTCACCCAGTATGTAATCCCACTATACTTGCCATGGGATCATACACAGAGAAGCAAGTGTGATAAAAATATCTAAAAACATATGACAGTATCATGCTTCTCTTCGCAAGTAAATTTACAATTCTGCCCCTAACATCCAAAAGAAAATAGAGCAAATAGATCCAACAAAGTACGTAACAAAGTCCAATAAAGTACGTAACAAAGTCAAATTGAGTACGTAATAAGGTCCAATTAGGGGTTAGTCCAAATCCAAAATCGATGATGCAATTTTCTATATATGCAATGTCAAAATGTCCAAAATCAAAGGCCCAAAATTTCCAAAGTCCAAACGTCCAAAATTTCCAAATCCGATTTAGCCGGTCCAAAGTCCAAAATCCAAATCTGAGTCCAACTCGGTCCAAAATATCCAAAATTCCGCTAAAACAGTCCAATACAATGCAACGGCTATAGCACTCTCCTTACAAGTGACTTATAACGTAAGACTTACGAATTGATTCCTCCAAAATCTTAATACACTATAGACACCCTGTCCTAGACTACGTCATTACGTCTATAGTATCAAATATATGCCTTTGCATCCTGTCCCTGACTAGGTAGTTATGCTCATGCTCAAAATATGCATACAGAAGCCCTGTCCCTGACGAGGTAGTTATATCTGCAGCAATCCAAATAGACATACAAAAACACTGTCTCTAACGAGGTAGTTATATCTGCAGCAATCCAAATAGGCATACAGAAACCCTGTCCCTGACGAGGTAGTTACATCGCACCGCTCGATAACCAAAATGGGAATCAACCCGGCTTGCCGATATATTTCTCCTGTGAGGGTGAATTTCCAAAAATATGCAAATGCAACTTTCAAAATCATTTTCCAAGTACTAAAGTTAGTCCAAATTTCAAAATGGGCCAAAATGTCAAATTTGTCAAAATTACCAAATTACCCCTCAATTATCAAATAATTCCAAAACAATTAATCCCGATAGCCCAAAATACCAAATACATCTCCATCTCAGCGTGTAGGTATACCCATGTACATGTCCATGCCCATACATGTACATATACATGTATATACGTACACGTAAATATACAGCATATATATATACAAATAACTTATATAAATCCAAGACTTCTGCAAATTATTTATTACATACATAAAAGAATTGTGCATGGTCATCTTCCAATTACTACAATCGGTCCCAGCACAACACTTTTAATTTGTCACACCAATAGCCTATATTCCCTCGGCTAACATATATACATACTTATACATATTTACATAACACAAAATTTTCCAATCCTTATCCGCTTAAATATACATATACGACATTCTTCCATATAATTAATTACATACATTATATACATAGAAAATTTTACAATTTCTACACCAATAGACTAGCTGGCCGAAACCTCTATCACATACTAATTTTCGAACGTCTATCAAATCTTTGCCAGTCCTCACATCTTATTTACACACATATCTATTCATATAGTCTATATGTTATATATACCACCAAATATGTTTATGCTTTTATTGCCCATATTTGGCCCTGCATAGATTTTCCTAAAAATCCTAAAACTTTTGGCCATTAACCATTTTCACAGTAGGTACATCTTTACATACAAACGATCAATATAAAAAGATATAAACATGCATATCATATTTAATATTTTGAAGCAACATCCTGCTGGCCGATTTTCTTCTTTCAAATTTTAAAATCAAGCTTTCGGCAAGTATAACAAATTTTTTCCTTTACTTTTACCAAATTCATATTAACTCTAAGTTTATACATTTACGGCACACATATATGGTACCATTTAGTGCATAGGAATATTAAAGTGAGTAATCTAACTTAAAATACAATGTTACTGTAATACTTGTTGGTAGACAGTGAGCAATTCAAAATAAAAATCAAATTATCTAAAATAAAAAGAAACTGAGATCTCACGTAACTTTTATACTAAATAATAGCATAGGTGGGTGGGGGAGTGGTTGTCAAACATATGCAAGAATTAATTAGCATGTGATATGAGACCGTCTAAACAAAATCGGCCAGTTTCAATTTCAAAATTACCTTATAATTTCTCATACTATACACACACATGCATATATATCACGGCACACACATATAAATACACTTATATACGCAAGCATCTATTCAAACACATCTACAAATGCATGATAAAAATGAATACCAAAATAACGTATAGGTTTTGCAAAAACATAGCAAGTATAGGGAGATTACTTACCTAACTTAATATACTATACCGTATGATCGAATTTAGGATGGATGGTTGCACAAAATTGTTTCTCTCTTCTCTAAGGTTCTCGGCTGAGGCAAGGATGCAACACTTCTTTTTTCCTTTGCTTAGCCTGCTGCTGGCCAAAGGAATACAAGACAATAAAATGCTTGAGTTGCTTTTGGATGATGTCGCTGGAGTGGAGGATAGGAATCACGGCTGCAATTTTTTTTTCTACCAGCAGGGGGCGGAAGATGTTTGTAGAGTCTGTGTGTATAATATACTTTGATTAGGGTAATATATAGATAGGTATTACTTTAGATAACTAGGTGTATTTCAATTTGAAATAGGATTCCTTCCATGTAAATTCTATCCTGATTTACCTAATTCTATTTAAAATAGGAATCTATCCTAATTTTCCTTTTATTTAAATTTTCACCTTTTTTTTGTTTTTTCCGTTCATTGTAGTAATAATAATAATAGATAAAAAACCGTACGTAACATACTCCAGTCTCAAGGAACACCTTTCCTTGGATTTCACTATGATATAAACACAAATACAACAAGAACCAAGCTTGATCCTTGGGTTAAACACCAACCCTGTTTAAGATTTGGATGAATACCTCTATGCAACTCTTGGTTGCAACACCTTTACCACATGTTGGTGTAGCCTTATAAATTTGGCTAACCAATTTTACAAATGAGACACTGGAGGCGTGTAGCTACTCAAGAAATATCACAAGAACACCTTGTCTACACAAAGAATGAAGCAAGAATGAGAAGAAGAAGATAGCAAGACAATAAGCTTCAACTTTAGCTTTCAAGTGTGTGTTCTTCTTCTTCATCTTTGCCTCCTATTTATAGTGTGAAATAGGCCTTGAAGATAAGACCTCGAATATGTCACCATCTTCATCATCAAGTCCTAGTAGTCTTCATATCATTGGTTGGCCACATAATCATCTTGTACACTTGGCAAAAACAACTCCATCTTCAGCCATAGCCGTTGGGTATCATTTTGAAAAATCCAAGTTGGCAACTTTTGCCAACTTGCTTCTTTTTGATTGGTCCACTTGTCATCAAATCATAAAATAAATAAATCATTATTCCCACCTGTAAATACACTTTTGGAGGGCTGTATATATGACTATCAACTCAAATTTTTGAAAGTGAAATCAACAAATAATAGTTGATAAGATTATGTCAACATATAATATCAAAATTTCCACAATTTCTCCTTGTATGTTGTGATGAACTTCACATCATTAACACCTTTAAAATATCTTCAAGATGATGAATAAGACTCTAAAATAACACGTATCAGAAGGTCTTCAAGAAAAAATAGAACGTGACATCGAATATTGTCACAGATCCTGCTACCGTCGATAATATCACCAAATAGAGAAAGAAAAACGAAAACCACCAAATAATCTTCAAGGTAATCATAAATCAACTCCAGAATAAATATAATAAGATACTTAAGAGATTCCTTGAGTACAAATACCAAAATAGCCCTTAAAGTAAAATAACCGAAATACCCCTGGTGGGAGAAAACTCCAGAAATGACCTCTACGGTCAGAAATAGAGATAATAACACCTTTGTGATGATTAATAAGAGATGAATGTGTCCTTGAAATATTTTCACCATGTCAAGTACCCACACAAACTCAAGATACCGATTTTGCCCTTTTTGTTAAATTGTAGAAACTTGCAAGGCATGTTAGTCACAAGACATTTATAATCATCAAAAACACATAACAAAAACATGATTAACATATATAAATCATGTAAAAAATGAAAAAAACCATTTTATCACATTTAGAATAATATTTCTAAAAACTCTAGACATCGATCGATCGAAGTATCTTTGCTTCAGAGATCGATGTCTCATAGTAAATTTCAAAGTTTGCCTCTGACCTACATCGATCGATCGAAGTGAGGGTCCGATGTATACATCGATAGATCGATGTGTCTCAGGTTTAGAGATCTACGTGTCTCAGGTTTATATACTCTAAATGCCCTGCTATTTTGAGCATATCCTATAAAGATTCCTTCATCCGCTTTGAAATCGAGTTTATCCAAGTTATCATTGGTGTTAAGTATAAAACACTTACAACCAAATACCTTGAAATAACCAATATTTTGTACTCTACCTTTCCAAAGCTCATAAGGAGTCTTTTTGAGAGATGGTCTCAAGTAAACTCTATTGATTACATGACAAGTGGTGTTTACCGCTTCGTCCCAAAAATACTTGGGTAGCTCAAATTAATTTAGCATGGCTCTACACATTTCTTGAAGCATTCTATTTTTCCTTTCTACAACACCGTTTTGTTGAGGAGTTCTTGGAGCCGAGAAATTGTGTCTATACCCTTTGGATACACAAAATTCTTGAAACTCACCATCAAAATCACCACCTCTATCACTTCTAATTTCCTTAATTGTGTCTTCATTTTGATTTTCTAATCTTCTACAAAGTTTTATAAACTCTTAGCATGCATCATTCTTCTTAGCTAAAAACATTACCTAAGTGCACCTAGAGAAGTCGTCTACCAACACAAAGGTGTAATGTTTTCCACTAGACTTGCCATACCAATATCCCTATACAAATCCATATGAAGAAATTGTAGAGGTTTGGTGGTGGAGATTTCACTCTTGGGCTTGAAGCTTGTTTTAACAAGCTTTGCCTTTTGACAAGTGTCACATAAGCCATGATTTTTGAAATTCAATTTTGGAAGACCTTGGACCTTTTCATTTTTGCAAATCTCTTTGAAATTTTTAAAACTAATATGTCCAAGTCGTCTATGCCATAGTTGAGTCAAATCATTTTTTGGCAACTAGGCAAGAAACATTTTGTGATATCAAATCATGTGGGCTAAATTTATAAACATCATTTTTCCTTATAGCCTCAAAAACAATTTTATCATTCTTTTTCGCAATACATTTTCTTTTCGCAAATTCAACTTGAAAATTAGCATCACATAGTTGGCTAACACTTATCAAGTTATACTTAAGCCCTTCTACATATAATATATTATTAATAGTAAAAGAATAGTTATCAATTCCTCCATGTCCAAGGATTTTGGCTCTCTCATTGCCAAAATGCATCATTCCACCATCTTGGAGTTTGAGCTTGGTGAACAAAGTTTTGTCTCCGGTCATGTGTGTTGAACATCCCCTGTCCATGAGCCATTTGGTTCCTTCTTCTTTGGCTACTCCAGTTGGACCGTGCACCTGCAATAAACACCACTAGGGGGGTGAATAGTGGTTAGCGGAAATTACACTACAACCCTTTGTTAAAATCCCCTTTGAAAACAGAATATGAGACCACTTCAGATTTAGAATCCATTTTTGAAAAAGTCAAAACTAACTGTACACAACTCCAAAAATTATGAAACTTTCCAGAATTTAACTTCAGTGTGTTAAAAAGACTCTATCCAAAAATCAGATAAAAATAAGATTGTTTGACCATTCAAACAAATAAAATGATTCAGATGGTCAATCTGTACAGAATTGGACAGAATGTTGCTGATTTTGCAAAACGTGTTTCTCTTTGAATATTCAACAAAAAGGTTGATCTTTATATCAAAACACTCCTTAGGATGTGTACATGATGTTTCCAAAAGGCCCTGACCTTAAACAACTCTTGAAAAATACAGAATTTAAGTTTTCTCAAAACTAGTCAGATTGCAGCCAGATTGGAGCAGTTATCTTGCAAAGACTGAAAGACTAACTTTTCCTTGCTCAAATCAAGTGATTTATGTTGCAAATGAAAGCTAACAGTCTGAAGTATAACGCCACAAAAAATTACAAATTTGAAAATGTTTAGCTATTTTTCCAAATTGTGAGAAGTTGTGTGAAAACTGCAGTCAAAAACTGGCAGACAACAGAAATAAAGAAAGAAGAGAAAAACACTGAGGATTTATCCTGGTTCGGTCAATGTGACCTACTCCAGTCCCAAGGAACACCTTTCCTTGGATTTCACTATGAAATGAATCACCTTACAACAAGAACTAAGCTTGATCCTTGGGTTATACACCAACCCTATTCAAGACTTGGATAATCACCTTCTAAGCAACACTTAGTTGCAACACTTAGTTGCAACACCTCTACCACCTATTGATGTAGCCTTATAAGAATGGCTAATCAATATTATAAATGAAGCTCAAGAGGCTTGTAGCATAACAAAAACAACAAGAAAACCTTTGCTACAAAGAATGGAACAAGAACAACAACAAGGAGAATATGACAGCTAGACAATTCAACAAATACTTGTAAGCTTCAAGTGTGTTTCATCTTCTTCACCATTGCCTCTATTTATAGTGTGATTTGAGCCTTGGAGATAAGACTTCCAATGTGTCACCATCTTCATCATCAAGTCCAAATGTCTTCTCATCATTGATTGGCCTTGTACACTTGACAAAATAAGACAACATAATTGGTCCACCTTGGTAACTCCATTTGGCCAAAAGTTTAAGCTCAAAAATGACTTGGAATTATCTTGAAAATATGAAGATAATAGCAAGGGATAATACTCCATTATCCCCTCAACTTCTTGGCACAAGAATAGGCATGTGGAATTCGAAGAATTCAAACAAAAATCATCTCAAAATTTCAGCATAGTAGCCGTTGGCTACTTAACCCAATTATTCCAAAAAATAGCTTTGTTTATCCTTTGTAATTTGTAGATAATAAGAGAGGATAATACCACCAAAATATCCTCAACTCCAAGCACAACAATAGGACATGTGAGCGCTCCATTTGACTAAAAAATCTTCCAAGAAAAGCCGAGTAGCCATTGGCTACTTCTTTGAATTTTCCAAGTTAGCATTTTTGCCAACTAGCTCCTTTTTGATTTGTCCACTTGTCACCAACTCATAAAATATGTACACCACCTGATTATACAAGTTTTTGAGCATACAAAAATGTGTAGCAACTCAAATTTTTGAAGAAGAAATCAATAGATAATATTTGACAAGATTATGTCAACGTGTAACACCGAAATTCCTAATATTTCTTCTTATATGTCGTGATCATTTCCGCAACTTTACCACCTTGAACAACTCTGAATAATGATGATAAATATGCTCTTATAACATATATAAGAGGGTCTTCAAGAAAAAATAAAATGTGACATCTCAAATCGTCACATATCCAGCTATAGTCAATAATATCATCATGTGAGAGAATAAGATAAAGAATCACCATATTATCTTCAAGTTAATAATAAATCAGATCCAGAATGAAGATAATAATATGCTCAAGAGTCCTTGAGTGAAAATACCAAAAATACCCTCGGGGGCAAAATGACCAAAATACCCCTGGCATATGAAAACTCCAGAAATGACCCCGATGGTCAGAAATGAATATAATACCACCTTTGTCTTGATAAATATAATAAGAATCAGTTGTTGATATATATGCACCATATCATGTTCCTACAAAACTCAAAATACCAATTTTGCCCTTTTTGGTAAGTTGTCGAAACTTCCAAGGCGCGTTAGTCACAATACATTTAAAATCATCAAAATCACATAAGATTCACATAATGAGCATGTATAAATCATATACCAATGAAAACAACAATTTAAACACATTTTAGAAAATTATTTCTAAAACCCTAGACATCGATCGATCAAAGTGTCTCAGCTTCAGAGATCGATGTCTCACAGAAAGGTTCAAGTTTTGTCACTGACCTATATCGATCGATCGAAGTGAGGGTTTGATGTACATCGATCGATCGATGTGTCTCAGGTTTAGAGATCGATGTCTTATAGTAAGGTCTTGAACTTTCACTGCCTTACATGGATCGATCGATGTGATAGATCTATGTACATAGATCGATTGATGTGCAACAACCTGAGAGATCGATGTCAACTTTTTCAACTTTTAACCACATATAACACCATGAGTGACATTTTTAAGCATCCACCACTTAAAATCATGACTTTGAAAATTATCCAAACATATTTCTCAACATTCTCCCCCTTTTGGATGATTTTCAAAATAACCTGACATGATTTTAATGTCACAACTTATAACCAATTGTTTATCAAACTTTGTTTTTAACAAACTTTTAAATAGTATGCTCCCCCTCAACTTATACTCTCCCCCTTAACCTATGCTCAACTTATACCAGTTAAAAATTAGCATATTATGACTTGACTTACCAACTAAAATCATGTTCTTATTCTATCTCCCCCTTTATTTTGCAAATCATGCAAAAAATAGAACTACGCAATGGTATCGTAAGTCATCATACCTAACTTGGCTCGTAAGTTTTCAAAAGTGGCTTGATTAAGGGGTTTGGTAAAGATGTCAGCTATTTGGTGATCAGTTCTTATATGGTTTATGACTATATCCTCATTTTGAACATGATATCGAAGAAAGTGGTATCGCACCTCAATGTGTTTGGCCTTAGAATGAAGCACAAGATTCCGTGAAAGATTGATCGCACTTGTGTTATCGCAGAAAATTGGAATCTTTTTCCTTTTAATGCCAAAATCACTAAGATGCTGTTTAAGCCAAAGTATTTGGGTAGTACATAAACTCAAAGCAATATACTCGGCTTCAGTGGTAGAAAGAGCTACACTAGCTTGCTTTTTAGAAAACCAAGAGATCAAGTTGGTTCCTATGAATTGACATGTACCGCTAGTGGATTTTCTATCTAACTTGAAACCACCATAATCAGCATCACTATATGAGTGTAATTCCAACTTAGCGTTTCTATCATAACGAAGTCTTAAGTGAGGTGTATGCTTAAGATATCGAAAGATCTTTTTCACTGTATTGTAATGTGATACCTTGTACAAGATTGAAACCTAGCACACATGCACACACTAAACATGATATCAGGTCTTGATGCAATTAAGTATAACAGTGATCCAATCATAGACCTATAAAGTGTGTCATCAAAAGGTTTACCATTTTCATCCTTATCTAGTTTGGTGCTAACACTCCTGGGGGTAGTTGTAGGTTTCAACTCTTCAAAGCAAAACTTCTTAATCATATTATTGACATACTTAAGTTGGCTAATGTGAATTCCTTGAGGGGTTTGTTTGATTTGAAGGCCTAAGAAGTAGTTCAATTCTCCTACCATTGACATTTCGAATTCAGACTTCATACACTCTTCGAAGTCTTTTACTAAGGTAGGGTTAGTTGAACCAAAGATAATATCGTCTACATATATTTGAATTATTAACAAGTCATTATCTTTTCTTCTTAGATATAATGTGTTGTCGATGGTCCCCCTTTGATAATTATTCGCAATAAGAAAGTTTGCAAATCTATCATACCAAGCTCTTGGAGCTTGTTTCAAACCATATAGAGCTTTCTTAAGCTTGTAAACATGGTTAGGATTCTTTGGATCTTCGAATCCAGGTGGTTGTTTGACAAACACCTCTTCTTGGATGTATCCATTCAAGAATGCACTCTTGAAATCCATTTGGAAGAGTTTAATATTGCTTAGACTTGCAATCACAAGTAACAATCTAATTGCTTCTAGTCGTGCAACGGGTGCAAAGGTTTCTTCATAATCTATTCCTTCTTGTTGATTATAACCTTGTGCGACTAGCCTAGCCTTATTTCGTGTGATGTTTCCTTGTTCATCCATTTTATTCCTAAAGACCCATTTAGTTCCTATTATAGACTTGTCTTCAGGTTTAGGTACTAAGTACCACACGTTGTTCCTTGTAAATTGATTTAACTCCTCATGCATGGCATCTATCCATAATATGTCACCTAAGGCTTCCTTAACATTCTTTGGTTCTAATTGTGAGATTAAGCTATGTCTTTCAAGTTGACTTATATTTCTACGTGTTCTAACCCCAACACTTGGATCTCCAATGATTAGTTCTCTAGGATACCACCAATTCCTAGATTGACTAGGTTCACCCTCATCTTGTTCGAATGTTTCATTAGTGTGAACATTATGATATGTAATTTGATCATTAGTTGTATTATCTTCTAATTGCAAAGTTTCTTCATTTATTTAATCTAAGGGTTCATGCATGTCTTGTTCAGGGGGAGTTGGTTCTAGATGATCAAGTACAGGCTCAAGTATTACATCATCATCGAACATATTTTCAACATTATTCTCAGGTTTATGTTAAGTTTTATCACTAACTTCAAAGCATACATTTCATTGCATTTTACATGTATAGATTCAATTATCTTTCTAGATGCAGGATTATAACACCTATATGCTCTTGAGTTAGTTGAATACCCAACAAATATACATTCAATAGACTTTTGTTCAAATTTATCTATATTATCCTTAGTGTTCAGCACAAAACATTTACATCCAAATACTTTAAGATAATCTATCTTAGGTTGTCTATTGTTTAGCAATTCATAAGGCATTTTATTTAATTTCTTTATAATAATAAGCCTATTTATAATATAGCATGCACAACTAACAGCTTCAGCCATAAATATTTAGGTAATTTATTTCACAAAGCATTGTCCTAGAAACTTCTTGAATTGTTCTATTTTTACGTTCAACAACTCCATTGAGTTGTGGTGTTCTAGGTGGTGAGAATTCATGTTTGATTCCATATAGTTCGCAAAATTTGATTACGTCTTTGTTTTTAAATTCTCCACCTATATCACTTCTTATCCTTTTAACATTTTCTTCATAAATGTTTTCAAGTTTCTTAATAAGGGTTTTGATTGCTAATGGAGCATCGTCTTTGTGTGTTAAGAACAATGTCCATGTGTAGCGTGAGTAATCCTCTACTGTGACACACATAGTAGTGTCCACCAAGACTTCTTGTCCTACTTGGACCAAATAAGTCTAAGTGAAGCAATTCTAGTACATGACTAGTACTCACTTCATGTTTCGGTTTTAAGGTTTCTTTAATGTGTTTTCCCTTAATACATGTTTCACACATTTGAAAATTATCTAAGTCTAACTTAGGCATTCCTCTAATTAAATTCTTCTGAGACAATTTCTTAATAGTTGAAATTCCTATATGGCCTAATCTTCTATGCCATAAATTTACATCTAAGTCATGTGATATTAGACACTTAACCTTAGAATCTAACATGTTATCTAAGATAAGAGTATAAATATTTCCATCTCTATTTCCTTTTAAAACCGTTTCTCCTTTTTCATTTATTATATCACAAGAAATGGAAAGAAAGGAGACATTATAACCACAATCTATAAGTTGAGAAATACTAAGTAAATTATAAGATAGATTGCTTACTAATAACACATTTCGTATTTGAAATGTGTTAGGGTCCCCAATTGTTCCTTTTCCAACAACTTATCCTTTGTTGTTGTCACCGAATGTCACTTTTCCTCCATTCTTGATATGTTCCACTTCGATGAATATTTTGGGGTTCCCCGTCATATGCCTCGAACATCCACTATCTAAAAACCATTTGGTTTTTAGATTCTTTGACTTTGCCTCCTTCTTGCATTCCTTGTGATTTTCCTACAATGGAGACAAAGTTTTAGGTACCCTTTATTTGGGTCCTTGAATGTTAGGGGCATTATTCTTGTTTAGATAACCCTTAGGTATCCAAACTTGAACATACCTTTTAGGCACATTTTTAGCATGGTTATAATAAGAAGGATAAGCATATAGATGATTACTCCACATAAGTGAAGATGCATTGTTACACATGTTGCGCCATGGTTGATCACTACTATGTCTTGGCCGATTTTGGTAGTGTGTATGAGACATGTAATTTTGTTTCTTGAATGGCGCTATATATGTATGTTCATATGCATTTCTATAATATTTATATGAGTGTTGTCTATACTTAGGTTCATAATAAGTTGGATGCATTTTATTATGTCTAGTTGCATTTGTATACATATATGCATAGTTTCTAGGTTGTCTAGATGCAATGTTTAGCCTAGATGTATGTTTATGCGTGTATGCTTTTATGGGCGTATGTTGCATTTTTGCCTTAGAATAAACAGAAGGAGTAGAAGAAGATTTAGCAGGCAAAGTTGTTTTTATATCTTTATAAGGGTGTTTAGTAGTTGAAGATACAAACGTTGTGTTTCTACCTACTTTGTCATCTTCTTCTTTGTAGCCTAAGCCGGTTTATCATTTCCATACTTTTGTGATGAGATAAGTGTATCTAACATATTAGCACCCGATTTAAATTGTTCTAACATTTTTTCTAAGTTAAGCTTGGAAGACTTAAGTTATACTATCTCATGTTCACAATTTTCCAACTTAAACTTTAACATATTATTTTCCATTTTTAACTTTTGTTCATCTTTCCTATATGATTCAATTTTATTCTCTAAAGAATCAAGAGTATTAGTAGACTCTTGTTTAAGAGATTCTAATTGATCAGAAAATTCCAAGTTGGACGTCTTCAACTTGTTATTTTCTTCAATTAGTTTCTTCTTTTCTTTAGAGAGCCTTTTACAGTGAGCATGCATTCTTAAGAACTCTTCATATATTTCATCAAATGTCATGTCACTATCAGAATCACTATCAGATGAAGAACATACCTCGTTTGATACGAAGAAGACTTGAGCTTCTTCAGTTTCGGATTCTTAGTCGGATGAGTTGCTCCATGTGCTCACCTTCATTGCTCGTTTCCCTTTCCTTGCCTTAGACTCCTTTGTCTTTGTCGTTTGTGCCTCCTTGTCCTTGGCTTGTTTATTATTGTTGTTATTATTATTTTTTTCGCGGGACAATCGTATGAAATATGTCCTTTTTGACCGCATTCATAACACTTTAATTCTTTATTATACCATTTAATTGTGTTATTTTTCTTAGATTGAGAAAAAGAAGAAGAAGAAGACTTACGTTGTCTATTCCTATTTGGACATTTGAAAAACTTTCTAAGTTTTCTGGCTATCAATATCAAGTCATCGTCCAATTCAGTATCACTGTTACTATCATCGTTACTAGCATGTTGTTTTGGTAGTTTTGAAAGCCATCGACTTACCGGATGACTTAGACGATCCAGACTTTCGTTGGTTTAATTTAACCTCGTAAACTTTAAGAGACCCAATCAATTCATCCATTTAAGTGATTGACTTTGTCTCCTCGATTGCAGTCACCTTTGGATCCCATTCAGCAGGAAGGCTTCGTAGCACCTTTTGAACCTTTTCACTGTTCGAAAATGACTTTAATAAAGCTTCAAGGGCATTGAAAATATTAGTAATCCTCAAATTCATAGATGTTATGGATTCGTTCGGCAACATTTTGAAAGTCTCTATTTCAGTCATAAGCATGTTTATTTTTGACTCTTTAACACCACTAGTACCTTCATGCTTTACTACAAGTGATTTCCACATGTCGTGTGCGCTTGTGCAATTCGACATATATCCTGCTTTAGAAGTTGTAAGTCCATTCAAAAGTAGTTGCATAGCTTTAGCATTCATGGACATTTTCTTTTTATCTTCCGATGACCATTCACTTTTATACTTTTCAACCTCCTGTGTGACTCCACTAACTTGTAGAACTTTAATTTGAATGTACGGCCCATCTTCAACTATAGTCCATAAATCGATGTCTATAGCCATTAAGAATAGCCTCATTCTTAGTTTCCAATGAACAAAATTATTTCCATCAAAAAGAGGAGGACGTTGTGTACACATACCTTCCAACTCACCTCTAAGTTTATACATTTACGGCACACATATATGGTACCATTTAGTGCATAGGAATATTAAAGTGAGTAATCTAACTTAAAATACAATGTTACTGTAATACTTGTTGGTAGACAGTGAGCAATTCAAAATAAAAATCAAATTATCTAAAATAAAAAGAAACTGAGATCTCACGTAACTTTTATACTAAATAATAGCATAGGTGGGTGGGGGAGTGGTTATCAAACATATGCAAGAATTAATTAGCATGTGATATGAGACCGTCTAAACAAAATCGGCCAGTTTCAATTTCAAAATTACCTTATAATTTCTCATACTATACACACACATGCATATATATCACGGCACACACATATAAATACACTTATATACGCAAGCATCTATTCAAACACATCTACAAATGCATGATAAAAATGAATACCAAAATAACGTATAGGTTTTGCAAAAACATAGCAAGTATAGGGAGATTACTTACCTAACTTAATATACTATACCGTATGATCGAATTTAGGATGGATGGTTGCACAAAATTGTTTCTCTCTTCTCTAAGGTTCTCGGCTGAGGCAAGGATGCAACACTTCTTTTTTCCTTTGCTTAGCCTGCTGCTGGCCAAAGGAATACAAGACAATAAAATGCTTGAGTTGCTTTTGGATGATGTCGCTGGAGTGGAGGATAGGAATCACGGCTTTTTTTTTCTACCAGCAGGGGGCGGAAGATGTTTGTAGAGTCTGTGTGTATAATATACTTTGATTAGGGTAATATATAGATAGGTATTACTTTAGATAACTAGGTGTATTTCAATTTGAAATAGGATTCCTTCCATGTAAATTCTATCCTGATTTACCTAATTCTATTTAAAATAGGAATCTATCCTAATTTTCCTTTTATTTAAATTTTCACCTTTTTTTTGTTTTTTCCGTTCATTGTAGTAATAATAATAATAGATAAAAAACCGTACGTAACATACTCCAGTCCCAAGGAACACCTTTCCTTGGATTTCACTATGATATAAACACAAATACAACAAGAACCAAGCTTGATCCTTGGGTTAAACACCAACCCTATTTAAGATTTGGATGAATACCTCTATGCAACTCTTGGTTGCAACATCTTTACCACATGTTGGTGTAGCCTTATAAATTTGGCTAACCAATTTTACAAATGAGACACTGGAGGCGTGTAGCTACTCAAGAAATATCACAAGAACACCTTGTCTACACAAAGAATGAAGCAAGAATGAGAAGAAGAAGATAGCAAGACAATAAGCTTCAACTTTAGCTTTCAAGTGTGTGTTCTTCTTCTTCATCTTTGCCTCCTATTTATAGTGTGAAATAGGCCTTGAAGATAAGACCTCGAATATGTCACCATCTTCATCATCAAGTCCTAGTAGTCTTCATATCATTGGTTGGCCACATAATCATCTTGTACACTTGGCAAAAACAACTCCATCTTCAGCCATAGCCGTTGGGTATCATTTTGAAAAATCCAAGTTGGCAACTTTTGCCAACTTGCTTCTTTTTGATTGGTCCACTTGTCATCAAATCATAAAATAAATAAATCATTATTCCCACCTGTAAATACACTTTTGGAGGGCTGTATATATGACTATCAACTCAAATTTTTGAAAGTGAAATCAACAAATAATAGTTGATAAGATTATGTCAACATATAATATCAAAATTTCCACAATTTCTCCTTGTATGTTGTGATGAACTTCACATCATTAACACCTTTAAAATATCTTCAAGATGATGAATAAGACTCTAAAATAACACGTATCAGAAGGTCTTCAAGAAAAAATAGAACGTGACATCGAATATTGTCACAGATCCTGCTACCGTCGATAATATCACCAAATAGAGAAAGAAAAACGAAAACCACCAAATAATCTTCAAGGTAATCATAAATCAACTCCAGAATAAATATAATAAGATACTTAAGAGATTCCTTGAGTACAAATACCAAAATAGCCCTTAAAGTAAAATAACCGAAATACCCCTGGTGGGAGAAAACTCCAAAAATGACCTCTATGGTCAGAAATAGAGATAATAACACCTTTGTGATGATTAATAAGAGATGAATGTGTCCTTGAAATATTTTCACCATGTCAAGTACCCACACAAACTCAAGATACCGATTTTGCCCTTTTTGTTAAGTTGTAGAAACTTGCAAGGCATGTTAGTCACAAGACATTTATAATCATCAAAAACACATAACAAAAACATGATTAACATATATAAATCATGTAAAAAATGAAAAAAACCATTTTATCACATTTAGAATAATATTTCTAAAAACTCTAGACATCGATCGATCGAAGTATCTTTGCTTCAGAGATCGATGTCTCATAGTAAATTTCAAAGTTTGCCTCTGACCTACATCGATCGATCGAAGTGAGGGTCCGATGTATACATCGATAGATCGATGTGTCTCAGGTTTAGAGATCTACGTGTCTCAGGTTTATATACTCTAAATGCCCTGCTATTTTGAGCATATCCTATAAAGATTCCTTCATCCGCTTTGAAATCGAGTTTATCCAAGTTATCATTGGTGTTAAGTATAAAACACTTACAACCAAATACCTTGAAATAACCAATATTTTGTACTCTACCTTTCCAAAGCTCATAAGGAGTCTTTTTGAGAGATGGTCTCAAGTAAACTCTATTGATTACATGACAAGTGGTGTTTACCGCTTCGTCCCAAAAATACTTGGGTAGCTCAAATTAATTTAGCATGGCTCTACACATTTCTTGAAGCATTCTATTTTTCCTTTCTACAACACCGTTTTGTTGAGGAGTTCTTGGAGCCGAGAAATTGTGTCTATACCCTTTGGATACACAAAATTCTTGAAACTCACCATCAAAATCACCACCTCTATCACTTCTAATTTCCTTAATTGTGTCTTCATTTTGATTTTCTAATCTTCTACAAAGTTTTATAAACTCTTAGCATGCATCATTCTTCTTAGCTAAAAACATTACCTAAGTGTACCTAGAGAAGTCGTCTACCAACACAAAGGTGTAATGTTTTCCACTAGACTTGCCATACCAATATCCCTATACAAATCCATATGAAGCAATTGTAGAGGTTTGGTAGTGGAGATTTCACTCTTGGCTTGAAGCTTGTTTTAACAAGCTTTGCCTTTTGACAAGTGTCACATAAGCCATGATTTTTGAAATTCAATTTTGGAAGACCTTGGACCTTTTCATTTTTGCAAATCTCTTTGAAATTTTTAAAACTAATATGTCCAAGTCGTCTATGCCATAGTTGAGTCAAATCATTTTTTGGCAACTAGGCAAGAAACATTTTGTGATATCAAATCATGTGGGCTAAATTTATAAACATCATTTTTCCTTATAGCCTCAAAAACAATTTTATCATTCTTTTTCGCAATACATTTTCTTTTCGCAAATTCAACTTGAAAATTAGCATCACATAGTTGGCTAACACTTATCAAGTTATACTTAAGCCCTTCAACATATAATATATTATTAATAGTAAAAGAATAGTTATCAATTCCTCCATGTCCAAGGATTTTGGCTCTCTCATTGCCAAAATGCATCATTCCACCATCTTGGAGTTTGAGCTTGGTGAACAAAGTTTTGTCTCCGGTCATGTGTGTTGAACATCCCCTGTCCATGAGCCATTTGGTTCCTTCTTCTTTGGCTACTCCAGTTGGACCGTGCACCTGCAATAAACACCACTAGGGGGGTGAATAGTGGTTAGCGGAAATTACACTACAACCCTTTGTTAAAATCCCCTTTGAAAACAGAATATGAGACCACTTCAGATTTAGAATCCATTTTTGGAAAAGTCAAAACTAACTGTACACAACTCCAAAAATTATGAAACTTTCCAGAATTTAACTTCAGTGTGTTAAAAAGACTCTATCCAAAAATCAGATAAAAATAAGATTGTTTGACCATTCAAACAAATAAAATGATTCAGATGGTCAATCTGTACAGAATTGGACAGAATGTTGCTGATTTTGCAAAACGTGTTTCTCTTTGAATATTCAACAAAAAGGTTGATCTTTATATCAAAACACTCCTTAGGATGTGTACATGATGTTTCCAAAAGGCCCTGACCTTAAACAACTCTTGAAAAATACAGAATTTAAGTTTTCTCAAAACTGGTCAGATTGCAGCCAGATTGGAGCAGTTATCTTGCAAAGACTGAAAGACTAACTTTTCCTTGCTCAAATCAAGTGATTTATGTTGCAAATGAAAGCTAACAGTCTGAAGTATAACGCCACAAAAAATTACAAATTTGAAAATGTTTAGCTATTTTTCCAAATTGTGAGAAGTTGTGTGAAAACTGCAGTCAAAAACTGGCAGACAACAGAAATAAATAAAGAAGAGAAAAACACTGAGGATTTATCCTGGTTCGGTCAATGTGACCTACTCCAGTCCCAAGGAACACCTTTCCTTGGATTTCACTATGAAATGAATCACCTTACAACAAGAACTAAGCTTGATCCTTGGGTTATACACCAACCCTATTCAAGACTTGGATAATCACCTTCTAAGCAACACTTAGTTGCAACACTTAGTTGCAACACCTCTACCACCTATTGATGTAGCCTTATAAGAATGGCTAATCAATATTACAAATGAACCTCAAGAGGCTTGTAGCATAACAAAAACAACAAGAAAACCTTTGCTACAAAGAATGGAACAAGAACAACAACAAGAAGAATATGACAGCTAGACAATTCAACAAATACTTGTAAGCTTCAAGTGTGTTTCATCTTCTTCACCATTGCCTCTATTTATAGTGTGATTTGAGCCTTGGAGATAAGACTTCCAATGTGTCACCATCTTCATCATCAAGTCCAAATGTCTTCTCATCATTGATTGGCCTTGTACACTTGACAAAATAAGACAACATAATTGGTCCACCTTGGTAACTCCATTTGGCCAAAAGTTTAAGCTCAAAAATGACTTGGAATTATCTTGAAAATATGAAGATAATAGCAAGGGATAATACTCCATTATCCCCTAAACTTCTTGGCACAAGAATAGGCATGTGGAATTCGAAGAATTCAAACAAAAATCATCTCAAAATTTCAGCATAGTAGCCATTGGCTACTTAACCCAATTATTCCAAAAAATAGCTTTGTTTATCCTTTGTAATTTGTAGATAATAAGAGAGGATAATACCACCAAAATATCCTCAACTCCAAGCACAACAATAGGACATGTGAGCGCTCCATTTGACTAAAAAATCTTCCAAGAAAAGCCGAGTAGCCATTGGCTACTTCTTTGAATTTTCCAAGTTAGCATTTTTGCCAACTAGCTCCTTTTTGATTTGTCCACTTGTCACCAACTCATAAATATGTACACCACCTGATTATACAATTTTTTGAGCATACAAAAATGTGTAGCAACTCAAATTTTTGAAGAAGAACTCAATAGATAATATTTGACAAGATTATGTCAACGTGTAACACCGAAATTCCTAATATTTCTTCTTATATGTCGTGATCATTTCCGCAACTTTACCACCTTGAACAACTCTGAATAATGATGATAAATATGCTCTTATAACATATATAAGAGGGTCTTCAAGAAAAAATAAAATGTGACATCTCAAATCGTCACATATCTTGCTATAGTCAATAATATCATCATGTGAGAGAATAAGATAAAGAATCACCATATTATCTTCAAGTTAATAATAAATCAGATCCAGAATGAAGATAATAATATGCTCAAGAGTCCTTGAGTGAAAATACCAAAAATACCCTCGGGGGCAAAATGACCAAAATACCCCTGGCATATGAAAACTCCAAAAATGACCCCGATGGTCAGAAATGAATATAATACCACCTTTGTCTTGATAAATATAATAAGAATCAGTTGTTGATATATATGCACCATATCATGTTCCTACAAAACTCAAAATACCAATTTTGCCCTTTTTGGTAAGTTGTCGAAACTTCCAAGGCGCGTTAGTCACAATACATTTAAAATCATCAAAATCACATAAGATTCACATAATGAGCATGTATAAATCATATACCAATGAAAACAACAATTTAAACACATTTTAGAAAATTATTTCTAAAACCCTAGACATCGATCGATCAAAGTGTCTCAGCTTCAGAGATCGATGTCTCACAGAAAGGTTCAAGTTTTGTCTCTGACCTATATCGATCGATCGAAGTGAGGGTTTGATGTACATCGATCGATCGATGTGTCTCAGGTTTAGAGATCGATGTCTTATAGTAAGGTCTTGAACTTTCACTGCCTTACATGGATCGATCGATGTGATAGATCTATGTACATAGATCGATCGATGTGCAACAACCTGAGAGATCGATGTCAACTTTTTCAACTTTTAACCACATATAACACCATGAGTGACATTTTTAAGCATCCACCACTTAAAATCATGACTTTGAAAATTATCCAAACATATTTCTCAACATTCTCCCCCTTTTGGATGATTTTCAAAATAACCTGACATGATTTTAATGTCACAACTTATAACCAATTGTTTATCAAACTTTGTTTTTAACAAACTTTTAAATAGTATGCTCCCCCTCAACTTATACTCTCCCCCTTAACCTATGCTCAACTTATACCAGTTAAAAATTAGCATATTATGACTTGACTTACCAACTAAAATCATGCTCTTATTCTATCTCCCCCTTTATTTTGCAAATCATGCAAAAAATAGAACTACGCAATGGTATCGTAAGTCATCATACCTAACTTGGCTCGTAAGTTTTCAAAAGTGGCTTGATTAAGGGGTTTGGTAAAGATGTCAGCTATTTGGTGATCAGTTCTTATATGGTTTATGACTATATCCTCATTTTGAACATGATATCGAAGAAAGTGGTATCGCACCTCAATGTGTTTGGCCTTAGAATGAAGCACAAGATTCCGTGAAAGATTGATCGCACTTGTGTTATCGCAGAAAATTGGAATCTTTTTCCTTTTAATGCCAAAATCACTAAGATGCTGTTTAAGCCAAAGTATTTGGGTAGTACATAAACTCAAAGCAATATACTCGGCTTCAGTGGTAGAAAGAGCTACACTAGCTTGCTTTTTAGAAAACCAAGAGATCAAGTTAGTTCCTATGAATTGACATGTACCGCTAGTGGATTTTCTATCTAACTTGAAACCACCATAATCAGCATCACTATATGAGTGTAATTCCAACTTAGCGTTTCTATCATAACGAAGTCTTAAGTGAGGTGTATGCTTAAGATATCGAAAGATCTTTTTCACTGTATTGTAATATGATACCTTGTACAAGATTGAAACCTAGCACACATGCACACACTAAACATGATATTAGGTCTTGATGCAATTAAGTATAACAGTGATCCAATCATAGACCTATAAAGTGTGTCATCAAAAGGTTTACCATTTTCATCCTTATCTAGTTTGGTGCTAACACTCCTGGGGGTAGTTGTAGGTTTCAACTCTTCAAAGCAAAACTTCTTAATCATATTATTGACATACTTAAGTTGGCTAATGTGAATTCCTTGAGGGGTTTGTTTGATTTGAAGGCCTAAGAAGTAGTTCAATTCTCCTGCCATTGACATTTCGAATTCTGACTTCATACACTCTTCGAAGTCTTTTACTAAGGTAGGGTTAGTTGAACCAAAGATAATATCGTCTACATATATTTGAATTATTAACAAGTCATTATCTTTTCTTCTTAGATATAATGTGTTGTCGATGGTCCCCCTTTGATAATTATTCGCAATAAGAAAGTTTGCAAATCTATCATACCAAGCTCTTGGAGCTTGTTTCAAACCATATAGAGCTTTCTTAAGCTTGTAAACATGGTTAGGATTCTTTGGATCTTCGAATCCAGGTGGTTGTTTGACAAACACCTCTTCTTGGATGTATCCATTCAAGAATGCACTCTTGAAATCCATTTGGAAGAGTTTAATATTGCTTAGACTTGCAATCACAAGTAACAATCTAATTGCTTCTAGTCGTGCAACGGGTGCAAAGGTTTCTTCATAATCTATTCCTTCTTGTTGATTATAACCTTGTGCGACTAGCCTAGCCTTATTTCGTGTGATGTTTCCTTGTTCATCCATTTTATTCATAAAGACCCATTTAGTTCCTATTATAGACTTGTCTTCAGGTTTAGGTACTAAGTACCACACGTTGTTCCTTGTAAATTGATTTAACTCCTCATGCATGGCATCTATCCATAATATGTCACCTAAGGCTTCCTTAACATTCTTTGGTTCTAATTGTGAGATTAAGCTATGTCTTTCAAGTTGACTTATATTTCTACGTGTTCTAACCCCAACACTTGGATCTCCAATGATTAGTTCTCTAGGATACCACCAATTCCTAGATTGACTAGGTTCACCCTCATCTTGTTCGAATGTTTCATTAGTGTGAACATTATCATATGTAATTTGATCATTAGTTGTATTATCTTCTAATTGCAAAGTTTCTTCATTTATTTAATCTAAGGGTTCATGCATGTCTTGTTCAGGGGGAGTTGGTTCTAGATGATCAAGTACAGGCTCAAGTATTACATCATCATCGAACATATTTTCAACATTATTCTCAGGTTTATGTTAAGTTTTATCACTAACTTCAAAGCATACATTTCATTGAATTTTACATGTATAGATTCAATTATCTTTCTAGATGCAGGATTATAACACCTATATGCTCTTGAGTTAGTTGAATACCCAACAAATATACATTCAATAGACTTTTGTTCAAATTTATCTATATTATCCTTAGTGTTCAGCACAAAACATTTACATCCAAATCCTTTAAGATAATCTATCTTAGGTTGTCTATTGTTTAGCAATTCATAAGGCATTTTATTTAATTTCTTTATAATAATAAGCCTATTTATAATATAGCATGCACAACTAACAGCTTCAGCCATAAATATTTAGGTAATTTATTTCACAAAGCATTGTCCTAGAAACTTCTTGAATTGTTCTATTTTTACGTTCAACAACTCCATTGATTTGTGGTGTTCTAGGTGGTGAGAATTCATGTTTGATTCCATATAGTTCGCAAAATTTGATTACGTCTTTGTTTTTAAATTCTCCACCTATATCACTTCTTATCCTTTTAACATTTTCTTCATAAATGTTTTCAAGTTTCTTAATAAGGGTTTTGATTGCTAATGGAGCATCGTCTTTGTGTGTTAAGAACAATGTCCATGTGTAGCGTGAGTAATCATCTACTGTGACACACATAGTAGTGTCCACCAAGACTTCTTGTCCTACTTGGACCAAATAAGTCTAAGTGAAGCAATTCTAGTACATGACTAGTACTCACTTCATGTTTCGGTTTTAAGGTTTCTTTAATGTGTTTTCCCTTAATACATGTTTCACACATTTGAAAATTATCTAAGTCTAACTTAGGCATTCCTCTAATTAAATTCTTCTGAGACAATTTCTTAATAGTTGAAATTCCTATATGGCCTAATCTTCTATGCCATAAATTTACATCTAAGTCATGTGATATTAGACACTTAACCTTAGCATCTAACATGTTATCTAAGATAAGAGTATAAATATTTCCATCTCTATTTCCTTTTAAAACCGTTTCTCCTTTTTCATTTATTATATCACAAGAAATGGAAAGAAAGGAGACATTATAACCACAATCTATAAGTTGAGAAATACTAAGTAAATTATAAGATAGATTGCTTACTAATAACACATTTCGTATTTGAAATGTGTTAGGGTCCCCAATTGTTCCTTTTCCAACAACTTATCCTTTGTTGTTGTCACCGAATGTCACTTTTCCTCCATTCTTGATATGTTCCACTTCGATGAATATTTTGGGGTTCCCCGTCATATGCCTCGAACATCCACTATCTAAAAACCATTTGGTTTTTAGATTCTTTGACTTTGCCTCCTTCTTGCATTCCTTGTGATTTTCCTACAATGGAGACAAAGTTTTAGGTACACTTTATTTGGGTCCTTGAATGTTAGGGGCATTATTCTTGTTTAGATAACCCTTAGGTATCCAAACTTGAACATACCTTTTAGGCACATTTTTAGCATGGTTATAATAAGAAGGATAAGCATATAGATGATTACTCCACATAAGTGAAGATGCATTGTTACACATGTTGCGCCATGGTTGATCACTACTATGTCTTGGCCGATTTTGGTAGTGTGTATGAGACATGTAATTTTGTTTCTTGAATGGCGCTATACATGTATGTTCATATGCATTTCTATAATATTTATATGAGTGTTGTCTATACTTAGGTTCATAATAAGTTGGATGCATTTTATTATGTCTAGTTGCATTTGTATACATATATTCATAGTTTCTAGGTTGTCTAGATGCAATGTTTAGCCTAGATGTATGTTTATGCGTGTATGCTTTTATGGGCGTATGTTGCATTTTTGCCTTAGAATAAACAGAAGGAGTAGAAGAAGATTTAGCAGGCAAAGTTGTTTTTATATCTTTATAAGGGTGTTTAGTAGTTGAAGATACAAACGTTGTGTTTCTACCTACTTTGTCATCTTCTTCTTTGTAGCCTAAGCCGGTTTATCATTTCCATACTTTTGTGATGAGATAAGTGTATCTAACATATTAGCACCCGATTTAAATTGTTCTAACATTTTTTCTAAGTTAAGCTTGGAAGACTTAAGTTATACTATCTCATGTTCACAATTTTCCAACTTAAACTTTAACATATTATTTTCCATTTTTAACTTTTGTTCATCTTTCCTATATGATTCAATTTTATTCTCTAAAGAATCAAGAGTATTAGTAGACTCTTGTTTAAGAGATTCTAATTGATCAGAAAATTCCAAGTTGGACGTCTTCAACTTGTTATTTTCTTCAATTAGTTTCTTCTTTTCTTTAGAGAGCCTTTTACAGTGAGCATGCATTCTTAAGAACTCTTCATATATTTCATCAAATGTCATGTCACTATCAGAATCACTATCAGATGAAGAACATACCTCGTTTGATACGAAGAAGACTTGAGCTTCTTCAGTTTCGGATTCTTAGTCGGATGAGTTGCTCCATGTGCTCACCTTCATTGCTCGTTTCCCTTTCCTTGCCTTAGACTCCTTTGTCTTTGTCGTTTGTGCCTCCTTGTCCTTGGCTTGTTTATTATTGTTGTTATTATTATTTTTTTCGCGGGACAATCGTATGAAATATGTCCTTTTTGACCGCATTCATAACACTTTAATTCTTTATTATACCATTTAATTGTGTTATTTTTCTTAGATTGAGAAAAAGAAGAAGAAGAAGACTTACGTTGTCTATTCCTATTTGGACATTTGAAAAACTTTCTAAGTTTTCTGGCTATCAATATCAAGTCATCGTCCAATTCAGTATCACTGTTACTATCATCGTTACTAGCATGTTGTTTTGGTAGTTTTGAAAGCCATCGACTTACCGGATGACTTAGACGATCCAGACTTTCGTTGGTTTAATTTAACCTCGTAAACTTTAAGAGACCCAATCGATTCATCCATTTAAGTGATTGACTTTGTCTCCTCGATTGCAGTCACCTTTGGATCCCATTCAGCAGGAAGGCTTCGTAGCACCTTTTGAACCTTTTCACTGTTCGAAAATGACTTTCATAAAGCTTCAAGGGCA
Source organism: Eustoma russellianum (assembly GCA_036186865.1). Taxonomy (NCBI): domain Eukaryota; kingdom Viridiplantae; phylum Streptophyta; class Magnoliopsida; order Gentianales; family Gentianaceae; genus Eustoma; species Eustoma russellianum. The sequence continues at coordinate 29,573,643 of AP025060.1, read as the reverse complement.
TTGAAAATATTAGTAATCCTCAAATTCATAGATGTTATGGATTCGTTCGGCAACATTTTGAAAGTCTCTATTTCAGTCATAAGCATGTTTATTTTTGACTCTTTAACACCACTAGTACCTTCATGCTTTACTACAAGTGATTTCCACATGTCGTGTGCGCTTGTGCAATTCGACATATATCCTGCTTTAGAAGTTGTAAGTCCATTCAAAAGTAGTTGCATAGCTTTAGCATTCATGGACATTTTCTTTTTATCTTCCGATGACCATTCACTTTTATACTTTTCAACCTCCTGTGTGACTCCACTAACTTGTAGAACTTTAATTTGAATGTACGGCCCATCTTCAACTATAGACCATAAATCGATGTCTATAGCCATTAAGAATAGCCTCATTCTTAGTTTCCAATGAACAAAATTATTTCCATCAAAAAGAGGAGGGCGTTGTGTACACATACCTTCCAACTCACCTCTAAGTTTATACATTTACGGCACACATATATGGTACCATTTAGTGCATAGGAATATTAAAGTGAGTAATCTAACTTAAAATACAATGTTACTGTAATACTTGTTGGTAGACAGTGAGCAATTCAAAATAAAAATCAAATTATCTAAAATAAAAAGAAACTGAGATCTCACGTAACTTTTATACTAAATAATAGCATAGGTGGGTGGGGGAGTGGTTATCAAACATATGCAAGAATTAATTAGCATGTGATATGAGACCGTCTAAACAAAATCGGCCAGTTTCAATTTCAAAATTACCTTATAATTTCTCATACTATACACACACATGCATATATATCACGGCACACACATATAAATACACTTATATACGCAAGCATCTATTCAAACACATCTACAAATGCATGATAAAAATGAATACCAAAATAACGTATAGGTTTTGCAAAAACATAGCAAGTATAGGGAGATTACTTACCTAACTTAATATACTATACCGTATGATCGAATTTAGGATGGATGGTTGCACAAAATTGTTTCTCTCTTCTCTAAGGTTCTCGGCTGAGGCAAGGATGCAACACTTCTTTTTTCCTTTGCTTAGCCTGCTGCTGGCCAAAGGAATACAAGACAATAAAATGCTTGAGTTGCTTTTGGATGATGTCGCTGGAGTGGAGGATAGGAATCACGGCTGCAATTTTTTTTTCTACCAGCAGGGGGCGGAAGATGTTTGTAGAGTCTGTGTGTATAATATACTTTGATTAGGGTAATATATAGATAGGTATTACTTTAGATAACTAGGTGTATTTCAATTTGAAATAGGATTCCTTCCATGTAAATTCTATCCTGATTTACCTAATTCTATTTAAAATAGGAATCTATCCTAATTTTCCTTTTATTTAAATTTTCACCTTTTTTTTGTTTTTTCCGTTCATTGTAGTAATAATAATAATAGATAAAAAACCGTACGTAACATACTCCAGTCCCAAGGAACACCTTTCCTTGGATTTCACTATGATATAAACACAAATACAACAAGAACCAAGCTTGATCCTTGGGTTAAACACCAACCCTATTTAAGATTTGGATGAATACCTCTATGCAACTCTTGGTTGCAACACCTTTACCACATGTTGGTGTAGCCTTATAAATTTGGCTAACCAATTTTACAAATGAGACACTGGAGGCGTGTAGCTACTCAAGAAATATCACAAGAACACCTTGTCTACACAAAGAATGAAGCAAGAATGAGAAGAAGAAGATAGCAAGACAATAAGCTTCAACTTTAGCTTTCAAGTGTGTGTTCTTCTTCTTCATCTTTGCCTCCTATTTATAGTGTGAAATAGGCCTTGAAGATAAGACCTCGAATATGTCACCATCTTCATCATCAAGTCCTAGTAGTCTTCATATCATTGGTTGGCCACATAATCATCTTGTACACTTGGCAAAAACAACTCCATCTTCAGCCATAGCCGTTGGGTATCATTTTGAAAAATCCAAGTTGGCAACTTTTGCCAACTTGCTTCTTTTTGATTGGTCCACTTGTCATCAAATCATAAAATAAATAAATCATTATTCCCACCTGTAAATACACTTTTGGAGGGCTGTATATATGACTATCAACTCAAATTTTTGAAAGTGAAATCAACAAATAATAGTTGATAAGATTATGTCAACATATAATATCAAAATTTCCACAATTTCTCCTTGTATGTTGTGATGAACTTCACATCATTAACACCTTTAAAATATCTTCAAGATGATGAATAAGACTCTAAAATAACACGTATCAGAAGGTCTTCAAGAAAAAATAGAACGTGACATCGAATATTGTCACAGATCCTGCTACCGTCGATAATATCACCAAATAGAGAAAGAAAAACGAAAACCACCAAATAATCTTCAAGGTAATCATAAATCAACTCCAGAATAAATATAATAAGATACTTAAGAGATTCCTTGAGTACAAATACCAAAATAGCCCTTAAAGTAAAATAACCGAAATACCCCTGGTGGGAGAAAACTCCAGAAATGACCTCTATGGTCAGAAATAGAGATAATAACACCTTTGTGATGATTAATAAGAGATGAATGTGTCCTTGAAATATTTTCACCATGTCAAGTACCCACACAAACTCAAGATACCGATTTTGCCCTTTTTGTTAAGTTGTAGAAACTTGCAAGGCATGTTAGTCACAAGACATTTATAATCATCAAAAACACATAACAAAAACATGATTAACATATATAAATCATGTAAAAAATGAAAAAAAACCATTTTATCACATTTAGAATAATATTTCTAAAAACTCTAGACATCGATCGATCGAAGTATCTTTGCTTCAGAGATCGATGTCTCATAGTAAATTTCAAAGTTTGCCTCTGACCTACATCGATCGATCGAAGTGAGGGTCCGATGTATACATCGATAGATCGATGTGTCTCAGGTTTAGAGATCTACGTGTCTCAGGTTTATATACTCTAAATGCCCTGCTATTTTGAGCATATCCTATAAAGATTCCTTCATCCGCTTTGAAATCGAGTTTATCCAAGTTATCATTGGTGTTAAGTATAAAACACTTACAACCAAATACCTTGAAATAACCAATATTTTGTACTCTACCTTTCCAAAGCTCATAAGGAGTCTTTTTGAGAGATGGTCTCAAGTAAACTCTATTGATTACATGACAAGTGGTGTTTACCGCTTCGTCCCAAAAATACTTGGGTAGCTCAAATTAATTTAGCATGGCTCTACACATTTCTTGAAGCATTCTATTTTTCCTTTCTACAACACCGTTTTGTTGAGGAGTTCTTGGAGCCGAGAAATTGTGTCTATACCCTTTGGATACACAAAATTCTTGAAACTCACCATCAAAATCACCACCTCTATCACTTCTAATTTCCTTAATTGTGTCTTCATTTTGATTTTCTAATCTTCTACAAAGTTTTATAAACTCTTAGCATGCATCATTCTTCTTAGCTAAAAACATTACCTAAGTGTACCTAGAGAAGTCGTCTACCAACACAAAGGTGTAATGTTTTCCACTAGACTTGCCATACCAATATCCCTATACAAATCCATATGAAGCAATTGTAGAGGTTTGGTAGTGGAGATTTCACTCTTGGGCTTGAAGCTTGTTTTAACAAGCTTTGCCTTTTGACAAGTGTCACATAAGCCATGATTTTTGAAATTCAATTTTGGAAGACCTTGGACCTTTTCATTTTTGCAAATCTCTTTGAAATTTTTAAAACTAATATGTCCAAGTCGTCTATGCCATAGTTGAGTCAAATCATTTTTTGGCAACTAGGCAAGAAACATTTTGTGATATCAAATCATGTGGGCTAAATTTATAAACATCATTTTTCCTTATAGCCTCAAAAACAATTTTATCATTCTTTTTCGCAATACATTTTCTTTTCGCAAATTCAACTTGAAAATTAGCATCACATAGTTGGCTAACACTTATCAAGTTATACTTAAGCCCTTCAACATATAATATATTATTAATAGTAAAAGAATAGTTATCAATTCCTCCATGTCCAAGGATTTTGGCTCTCTCATTGCCAAAATGCATCATTCCACCATCTTGGAGTTTGAGCTTGGTGAACAAAGTTTTGTCTCCGGTCATGTGTGTTGAACATCCCCTGTCCATGAGCCATTTGGTTCCTTCTTCTTTGGCTACTCCAGTTGGACCGTGCACCTGCAATAAACACCACTAGGGGGGTGAATAGTGGTTAGCGGAAATTACACTACAACCCTTTGTTAAAATCCCCTTTGAAAACAGAATATGAGACCACTTCAGATTTAGAATCCATTTTTGGAAAAGTCAAAACTAACTGTACACAACTCCAAAAATTATGAAACTTTCCAGAATTTAACTTCAGTGTGTTAAAAAGACTCTATCCAAAAATCAGATAAAAATAAGATTGTTTGACCATTCAAACAAATAAAATGATTCAGATGGTCAATCTGTACAGAATTGGACAGAATGTTGCTGATTTTGCAAAACGTGTTTCTCTTTGAATATTCAACAAAAAGGTTGATCTTTATATCAAAACACTCCTTAGGATGTGTACATGATGTTTCCAAAAGGCCCTGACCTTAAACAACTCTTGAAAAATACAGAATTTAAGTTTTCTCAAAACTGGTCAGATTGCAGCCAGATTGGAGCAGTTATCTTGCAAAGACTGAAAGACTAACTTTTCCTTGCTCAAATCAAGTGATTTATGTTGCAAATGAAAGCTAACAGTCTGAAGTATAACGCCACAAAAAATTACAAATTTGAAAATGTTTAGCTATTTTTCCAAATTGTGAGAAGTTGTGTGAAAACTGCAGTCAAAAACTGGCAGACAACAGAAATAAATAAAGAAGAGAAAAACACTGAGGATTTATCCTGGTTCGGTCAATGTGACCTACTCCAGTCCCAAGGAACACCTTTCCTTGGATTTCACTATGAAATGAATCACCTTACAACAAGAACTAAGCTTGATCCTTGGGTTATACACCAACCCTATTCAAGACTTGGATAATCACCTTCTAAGCAACACTTAGTTGCAACACTTAGTTGCAACACCTCTACCACCTATTGATGTAGCCTTATAAGAATGGCTAATCAATATTACAAATGAACCTCAAGAGGCTTGTAGCATAACAAAAACAACAAGAAAACCTTTGCTACAAAGAATGGAACAAGAACAACAACAAGAAGAATATGACAGCTAGACAATTCAACAAATACTTGTAAGCTTCAAGTGTGTTTCATCTTCTTCACCATTGCCTCTATTTATAGTGTGATTTGAGCCTTGGAGATAAGACTTCCAATGTGTCACCATCTTCATCATCAAGTCCAAATGTCTTCTCATCATTGATTGGCCTTGTACACTTGACAAAATAAGACAACATAATTGGTCCACCTTGGTAACTCCATTTGGCCAAAAGTTTAAGCTCAAAAATGACTTGGAATTATCTTGAAAATATGAAGATAATAGCAAGGGATAATACTCCATTATCCCCTAAACTTCTTGGCACAAGAATAGGCATGTGGAATTCGAAGAATTCAAACAAAAATCATCTCAAAATTTCAGCATAGTAGCCATTGGCTACTTAACCCAATTATTCCAAAAAATAGCTTTGTTTATCCTTTGTAATTTGTAGATAATAAGAGAGGATAATACCACCAAAATATCCTCAACTCCAAGCACAACAATAGGACATGTGAGCGCTCCATTTGACTAAAAAATCTTCCAAGAAAAGCCGAGTAGCCATTGGCTACTTCTTTGAATTTTCCAAGTTAGCATTTTTGCCAACTAGCTCCTTTTTGATTTGTCCACTTGTCACCAACTCATAAATATGTACACCACCTGATTATACAATTTTTTGAGCATACAAAAATGTGTAGCAACTCAAATTTTTGAAGAAGAACTCAATAGATAATATTTGACAAGATTATGTCAACGTGTAACACCGAAATTCCTAATATTTCTTCTTATATGTCGTGATCATTTCCGCAACTTTACCACCTTGAACAACTCTGAATAATGATGATAAATATGCTCTTATAACATATATAAGAGGGTCTTCAAGAAAAAATAAAATGTGACATCTCAAATCGTCACATATCTTGCTATAGTCAATAATATCATCATGTGAGAGAATAAGATAAAGAATCACCATATTATCTTCAAGTTAATAATAAATCAGATCCAGAATGAAGATAATAATATGCTCAAGAGTCCTTGAGTGAAAATACCAAAAATACCCTCGGGGGCAAAATGACCAAAATACCCCTGGCATATGAAAACTCCAAAAATGACCCCGATGGTCAGAAATGAATATAATACCACCTTTGTCTTGATAAATATAATAAGAATCAGTTGTTGATATATATGCACCATATCATGTTCCTACAAAACTCAAAATACCAATTTTGCCCTTTTTGGTAAGTTGTCGAAACTTCCAAGGCGCGTTAGTCACAATACATTTAAAATCATCAAAATCACATAAGATTCACATAATGAGCATGTATAAATCATATACCAATGAAAACAACAATTTAAACACATTTTAGAAAATTATTTCTAAAACCCTAGACATCGATCGATCAAAGTGTCTCAGCTTCAGAGATCGATGTCTCACAGAAAGGTTCAAGTTTTGTCTCTGACCTATATCGATCGATCGAAGTGAGGGTTTGATGTACATCGATCGATCGATGTGTCTCAGGTTTAGAGATCGATGTCTTATAGTAAGGTCTTGAACTTTCACTGCCTTACATGGATCGATCGATGTGATAGATCTATGTACATAGATCGATCGATGTGCAACAACCTGAGAGATCGATGTCAACTTTTTCAACTTTTAACCACATATAACACCATGAGTGACATTTTTAAGCATCCACCACTTAAAATCATGACTTTGAAAATTATCCAAACATATTTCTCAACATTCTCCCCCTTTTGGATGATTTTCAAAATAACCTGACATGATTTTAATGTCACAACTTATAACCAATTGTTTATCAAACTTTGTTTTTAACAAACTTTTAAATAGTATGCTCCCCCTCAACTTATACTCTCCCCCTTAACCTATGCTCAACTTATACCAGTTAAAAATTAGCATATTATGACTTGACTTACCAACTAAAATCATGTTCTTATTCTATCTCCCCCTTTATTTTGCAAATCATGCAAAAAATAGAACTACGCAATGGTATCGTAAGTCATCATACCTAACTTGGCTCGTAAGTTTTCAAAAGTGGCTTGATTAAGGGGTTTGGTAAAGATGTCAGCTATTTGGTGATCAGTTCTTATATGGTTTATGACTATATCCTCATTTTGAACATGATATCGAAGAAAGTGGTATCGCACCTCAATGTGTTTGGCCTTAGAATGAAGCACAAGATTCCGTGAAAGATTGATCGCACTTGTGTTATCGCAGAAAATTGGAATCTTTTTCCTTTTAATGCCAAAATCACTAAGATGCTGTTTAAGCCAAAGTATTTGGGTAGTACATAAACTCAAAGCAATATACTCGGCTTCAGTGGTAGAAAGAGCTACACTAGCTTGCTTTTTAGAAAACCAAGAGATCAAGTTAGTTCCTATGAATTGACATGTACCGCTAGTGGATTTTCTATCTAACTTGAAACCACCATAATCAGCATCACTATATGAGTGTAATTCCAACTTAGCGTTTCTATCATAACGAAGTCTTAAGTGAGGTGTATGCTTAAGATATCGAAAGATCTTTTTCACTGTATTGTAATATGATACCTTGTACAAGATTGAAACCTAGCACACATGCACACACTAAACATGATATTAGGTCTTGATGCAATTAAGTATAACAGTGATCCAATCATAGACCTATAAAGTGTGTCATCAAAAGGTTTACCATTTTCATCCTTATCTAGTTTGGTGCTAACACTCCTGGGGGTAGTTGTAGGTTTCAACTCTTCAAAGCAAAACTTCTTAATCATATTATTGACATACTTAAGTTGGCTAATGTGAATTCCTTGAGGGGTTTGTTTGATTTGAAGGCCTAAGAAGTAGTTCAATTCTCCTGCCATTGACATTTCGAATTCTGACTTCATACACTCTTCGAAGTCTTTTACTAAGGTAGGGTTAGTTGAACCAAAGATAATATCGTCTACATATATTTGAATTATTAACAAGTCATTATCTTTTCTTCTTAGATATAATGTGTTGTCGATGGTCCCCCTTTGATAATTATTCGCAATAAGAAAGTTTGCAAATCTATCATACCAAGCTCTTGGAGCTTGTTTCAAACCATATAGAGCTTTCTTAAGCTTGTAAACATGGTTAGGATTCTTTGGATCTTCGAATCCAGGTGGTTGTTTGACAAACACCTCTTCTTGGATGTATCCATTCAAGAATGCACTCTTGAAATCCATTTGGAAGAGTTTAATATTGCTTAGACTTGCAATCACAAGTAACAATCTAATTGCTTCTAGTCGTGCAACGGGTGCAAAGGTTTCTTCATAATCTATTCCTTCTTGTTGATTATAACCTTGTGCGACTAGCCTAGCCTTATTTCGTGTGATGTTTCCTTGTTCATCCATTTTATTCATAAAGACCCATTTAGTTCCTATTATAGACTTGTCTTCAGGTTTAGGTACTAAGTACCACACGTTGTTCCTTGTAAATTGATTTAACTCCTCATGCATGGCATCTATCCATAATATGTCACCTAAGGCTTCCTTAACATTCTTTGGTTCTAATTGTGAGATTAAGCTATGTCTTTCAAGTTGACTTATATTTCTACGTGTTCTAACCCCAACACTTGGATCTCCAATGATTAGTTCTCTAGGATACCACCAATTCCTAGATTGACTAGGTTCACCCTCATCTTGTTCGAATGTTTCATTAGTGTGAACATTATCATATGTAATTTGATCATTAGTTGTATTATCTTCTAATTGCAAAGTTTCTTCATTTATTTAATCTAAGGGTTCATGCATGTCTTGTTCAGGGGGAGTTGGTTCTAGATGATCAAGTACAGGCTCAAGTATTACATCATCATCGAACATATTTTCAACATTATTCTCAGGTTTATGTTAAGTTTTATCACTAACTTCAAAGCATACATTTCATTGAATTTTACATGTATAGATTCAATTATCTTTCTAGATGCAGGATTATAACACCTATATGCTCTTGAGTTAGTTGAATACCCAACAAATATACATTCAATAGACTTTTGTTCAAATTTATCTATATTATCCTTAGTGTTCAGCACAAAACATTTACATCCAAATACTTTAAGATAATCTATCTTAGGTTGTCTATTGTTTAGCAATTCATAAGGCATTTTATTTAATTTCTTTATAATAATAAGCCTATTTATAATATAGCATGCACAACTAACAGCTTCAGCCATAAATATTTAGGTAATTTATTTCACAAAGCATTGTCCTAGAAACTTCTTGAATTGTTCTATTTTTACGTTCAACAACTCCATTGATTTGTGGTGTTCTAGGTGGTGAGAATTCATGTTTGATTCCATATAGTTCGCAAAATTTGATTACGTCTTTGTTTTTAAATTCTCCACCTATATCACTTCTTATCCTTTTAACATTTTCTTCATAAATGTTTTCAAGTTTCTTAATAAGGGTTTTGATTGCTAATGGAGCATCGTCTTTGTGTGTTAAGAACAATGTCCATGTGTAGCGTGAGTAATCATCTACTGTGACACACATAGTAGTGTCCACCAAGACTTCTTGTCCTACTTGGACCAAATAAGTCTAAGTGAAGCAATTCTAGTACATGACTAGTACTCACTTCATGTTTCGGTTTTAAGGTTTCTTTAATGTGTTTTCCCTTAATACATGTTTCACACATTTGAAAATTATCTAAGTCTAACTTAGGCATTCCTCTAATTAAATTCTTCTGAGACAATTTCTTAATAGTTGAAATTCCTATATGGCCTAATCTTCTATGCCATAAATTTACATCTAAGTCATGTGATATTAGACACTTAACCTTAGCATCTAACATGTTATCTAAGATAAGAGTATAAATATTTCCATCTCTATTTCCTTTTAAAACCGTTTCTCCTTTTTCATTTATTATATCACAAGAAATGGAAAGAAAGGAGACATTATAACCACAATCTATAAGTTGAGAAATACTAAGTAAATTATAAGATAGATTGCTTACTAATAACACATTTCGTATTTGAAATGTGTTAGGGTCCCCAATTGTTCCTTTTCCAACAACTTATCCTTTGTTGTTGTCACCGAATGTCACTTTTCCTCCATTCTTGATATGTTCCACTTCGATGAATATTTTGGGGTTCCCCGTCATATGCCTCGAACATCCACTATCTAAAAACCATTTGGTTTTTAGATTCTTTGACTTTGCCTCCTTCTTGCATTCCTTGTGATTTTCCTACAATGGAGACAAAGTTTTAGGTACACTTTATTTGGGTCCTTGAATGTTAGGGGCATTATTCTTGTTTAGATAACCCTTAGGTATCCAAACTTGAACATACCTTTTAGGCACATTTTTAGCATGGTTATAATAAGAAGGATAAGCATATAGATGATTACTCCACATAAGTGAAGATGCATTGTTACACATGTTGCGCCATGGTTGATCACTACTATGTCTTGGCCGATTTTGGTAGTGTGTATGAGACATGTAATTTTGTTTCTTGAATGGCGCTATACATGTATGTTCATATGCATTTCTATAATATTTATATGAGTGTTGTCTATACTTAGGTTCATAATAAGTTGGATGCATTTTATTATGTCTAGTTGCATTTGTATACATATATTCATAGTTTCTAGGTTGTCTAGATGCAATGTTTAGCCTAGATGTATGTTTATGCGTGTATGCTTTTATGGGCGTATGTTGCATTTTTGCCTTAGAATAAACAGAAGGAGTAGAAGAAGATTTAGCAGGCAAAGTTGTTTTTATATCTTTATAAGGGTGTTTAGTAGTTGAAGATACAAACGTTGTGTTTCTACCTACTTTGTCATCTTCTTCTTTGTAGCCTAAGCCGGTTTATCATTTCCATACTTTTGTGATGAGATAAGTGTATCTAACATATTAGCACCCGATTTAAATTGTTCTAACATTTTTTCTAAGTTAAGCTTGGAAGACTTAAGTTATACTATCTCATGTTCACAATTTTCCAACTTAAACTTTAACATATTATTTTCCATTTTTAACTTTTGTTCATCTTTCCTATATGATTCAATTTTATTCTCTAAAGAATCAAGAGTATTAGTAGACTCTTGTTTAAGAGATTCTAATTGATCAGAAAATTCCAAGTTGGACGTCTTCAACTTGTTATTTTCTTCAATTAGTTTCTTCTTTTCTTTAGAGAGCCTTTTACAGTGAGCATGCATTCTTAAGAACTCTTCATATATTTCATCAAATGTCATGTCACTATCAGAATCACTATCAGATGAAGAACATACCTCGTTTGATACGAAGAAGACTTGAGCTTCTTCAGTTTCGGATTCTTAGTCGGATGAGTTGCTCCATGTGCTCACCTTCATTGCTCGTTTCCCTTTCCTTGCCTTAGACTCCTTTGTCTTTGTCGTTTGTGCCTCCTTGTCCTTGGCTTGTTTATTATTGTTGTTATTATTATTTTTTTCGCGGGACAATCGTATGAAATATGTCCTTTTTGACCGCATTCATAACACTTTAATTCTTTATTATACCATTTAATTGTGTTATTTTTCTTAGATTGAGAAAAAGAAGAAGAAGAAGACTTACGTTGTCTATTCCTATTTGGACATTTGAAAAACTTTCTAAGTTTTCTGGCTATCAATATCAAGTCATCGTCCAATTCAGTATCACTGTTACTATCATCGTTACTAGCATGTTGTTTTGGTAGTTTTGAAAGCCATCGACTTACCGGATGACTTAGACGATCCAGACTTTCGTTGGTTTAATTTAACCTCGTAAACTTTAAGAGACCCAATCGATTCATCCATTTAAGTGATTGACTTTGTCTCCTCGATTGCAGTCACCTTTGGATCCCATTCAGCAGGAAGGCTTCGTAGCACCTTTTGAACCTTTTCACTGTTCGAAAATGACTTTCATAAAGCTTCAAGGGCATTGAAAATATTAGTAATCCTCAAATTCATAGATGTTATGGATTCGTTCGGCAACATTTTGAAAGTCTCTATTTCAGTCATAAGCATGTTTATTTTTGACTCTTTAACACCACTAGTACCTTCATGCTTTACTACAAGTGATTTCCACATGTCGTGTGCGCTTGTGCAATTCGACATATATCCTGCTTTAGAAGTTGTAAGTCCATTCAAAAGTAGTTGCATAGCTTTAGCATTCATGGACATTTTCTTTTTATCTTCCGATGACCATTCACTTTTATACTTTTCAACCTCCTGTGTGACTCCACTAACTTGTAGAACTTTAATTTGAATGTACGGCCCATCTTCAACTATAGACCATAAATCGATGTCTATAGCCATTAAGAATAGCCTCATTCTTAGTTTCCAATGAACAAAATTATTTCCATCAAAAAGAGGAGGGCGTTGTGTACACATACCTTCCAACTCACCTCTGTGAGAAACAATAGCCATAGTATATACCTTGGATTTGAGACAAGCAGTATATAATGAATTGTTGTTTCTTGGCCTTGTATTGTTCGTATGGTGTTGAATCTTACTTCTTTTGAGTGGTGTTGGTCTGGCTCTGATACCAAATATTGGACCGTGCACCTGCAATAAACACCACTAGAGGGGAGTGAATAGTGGTTAGCCGAAATTACACTACAACCCTTTGTTAAAATCCCCTTTGAGAACAGAATCTGAGACCACTTTATATTCAGAATCTATTTTTGAAAAATTCAAAACTAATTGTACACAACTCTAAAAATTATGAAAATATCCAAAATTTAACTTCAATTTGTTAAAAATACTCGGTCCAAAAATCAGACAAAAATAAGATCGTTTGACCTTTCAAACAAATAAAAAAAAGATTCAGATTGTCAATCTGGACAGAATTGGACAGAATGTTGCTGATTTTACAAAACGTGTTTCTCTTTGAATATTCAACAAAAAAGTTGATCTTTATATCAAAACACTCCTTAGGATGTGTAGATGATGTTTCCAAAAGGCCCTGACCTTAAACAACTCTTGAAAAATACAGAATTTAAGTTTTCTCAAAACTGGTCAGATTGCAGCCAGATTGGAGCTGTTATCTTGCAAAGATTGAAAGACTAACTTTCCCTTTCTCAAATCAAGTGATTCTTGTTGCAAATGAAATCTAACCGTCTGAAGTATAACTCCACCAAAAATTACAAATTTTGAAAATGTTTAACTATTTTTCCAAATTGTGAAAGTTGTGTGAAAAATGCAATCAAAAAGGGGAAGACAACATAAATAAAGAAACAAGAGAACAACACCGAGGATTTACCCTGATTCGGTCAATGTGACCTACTCCAGTCCCAAGGAACACCTTTCTTTGGATTTCACTATGAAATGAATCACCTTACAACAAGAACCAAGCTTGATCCTTGGGTTATACACCAACCCTATTCAAGACTTGGATAATCACCTTCTAAGCAAGACTTAGTTGCAACACCTCTACCACCTATTGATGTAGCCTTATAAGAATGGCTAATCAATCTTACAAATGAAGCTCAAGAGGCTTGTACCACAACAAAAACAACAAGAACACCTTTGCTACAAAGAATGGAACAAGAACAACAACAAGAAGAAGATGACAGCTAGACAATTCAACGAATGCTTGTAAGCTTCAAGTGTGTTTCATCTTCTTCACCATTGCCTCTATTTATAGTGTGATTTGAACCTTGGAGATAAGACTTCCAATGTGTCACCATCTTCATCATCAAGTCCAATTGTCTTCTCATCATTGGTTGGCCTTGTACACTTGGCAAAATGAGACAACATAATTGGTCCACCTTGGCAACTCCATTTGGCCGAAAGTTTAAGCTCAAAAATGACTTAGAATTATCTTGAAAATGTGAAGATAATAGCAAGGGATAATACTCCATTATCCCCTCAACTTCTTGGCACAAGAATAGGCATGTGGAATTTGAACAATTCAAACAAAAATCATCTCAAAATTTCAGCATAGTAGCCGTTGGCTACTTAACCCAATTATTCAAAAAAATAGCTTTGTTTATCCTTTGTAATTTGTAGATAATAAGAGAGGATAATGCCACCAAAATATCCTCAACTCCAAGCACAACAATAGGACTTGTGAGAGCTCCATTTGACTAAAAAATATACCAAGAAAAGCCTAGTAGCCGTTGGCTACTTCTTTGAATTTTTCAAGTTGGCATTTTTGCCAACTTGCTCCTTTTGATTTGTCCACTTGTCACCAACTCATAAAATATGTACACCATCATATTCACCTGATTATACACGTTTTTGAGCATACAAAAATGTGTAGCAACTCAAATTTTTGAAGAAGAAATTAATAGATAATAATTGACAAGATTATGTCAACGTGTAACACCGAAATTCCCAATATTTCTTCTTATATGTCGTGATCATTTCCGCACCTTTACCACCTTGAACAACTCAGAATAATGATGATAAATATGCTCTTATAACATATATAAGAGGGTCTTCAAGAAAAAATAAAATGTGACATCTCAAATCGTCACATATCCAGCTATAGTCAACAATATCATCATGTGAGAGAATAAGATAAAGAATCACCATATTATCTTCAAGTTAATAATAAATCAGCTCAAGAATGAAGATAATAATATGCTCAAGAGTCCTTGAGTGAAAATACCAAAAATACCCTCGGGGGCGAAAAGACCAAAATACCCCTGGTATATGAAAACTCCAGAAATGACCCCGTTGGTCAGAAATGAATATAATACCACCTTTGTCTTGATAAATATAATAAGAATCCGTTCTTGATATATATCCACCATATCATGTTCCTAAAAAACTCAAAATACCAATTTTGCCCTTTTTGGTAAGTTGTAGAAACTTCCAAGGCACGTTAGTCACAATAAATTTAAAATCATCAAAATCACATAAGATTCACATAATGAGCATGTATAAATCATATACCAATGAAAACAACAATTTTAACACATTTTAGAAAATTATTTCTAAAAACCCTAGACATCGATCGATCGAAGTGTCTCAGCTTCAGAGATCGATGTCTCACAGAAAGGTTCAAGTTTTGTCTCTGACCTATATCGATCGATCGAAGTGAGGGTTCGATGTACATCGATCGATCGATGTGTCTCAGGTTTAGAGATCGATGTCTTATAGTAAGGTCTTGAACTTTCACTGCCTTACATGGATCGATCGATATGATAGTTCTATGTACATAGATCGATCGATGTTCGACAACCTGAGAGATCGATGCCAACTTTTTCAACTTTTAACCACATATAACACCATGAGTGACATTTTTAAGTATTCACCACTTAAAATCATGACTTTGAAAATTATCCAAACATATTTCTCAACCAAGAGATTTATGCATTGGTACCTTTGATAGTTCGGTCCTTTAGGGTTAGCTTGTCGACCCTTAGGCTTCTAAGCATACATACTACCAAATCTAGTTTTACACGCACTCTTCACATGTCCTACTTTGTCACAATGAAAACAAGTGGGTACATGCCTTGGTTTATAGGATGATGAGTCATGTTGTGTTTTTCTCTTATTTACCTTTTTCTTTAATTACTTAGGCTTAGTGGAAGAATGTGATGAATTAAATCGTAAACCAGATTTATCCTTACCAATTCTTTGGTTTCTAAGCAATTTGTCTAGATTGTTTTTACCATCGGTTAGTCTTTGTAAGGCTAACCTTAGTTTCTCACATTCTTTCCTAATTTCCACATTTTCAAGAGCTATGATTTTATGCATGGTGAGTATGATGTCATGATCTTGAAACATCAAAATATTCTTATCATGCAAGATCTTGTTTTCTAATATGCATCTTTTGAATTCTTTCTTTAAGTGCTTGTTTTTTAAATTTAGTTTTACAAACTCATCTTGCAAATCTCCTATTTCATCTTGCAAATTAAAAGAGTTAGAGTTTACCTCAAGGTCATTCGCGATTGCCATGAGACAAGTATGTTGTGCTTTTGGATTCTCATTTATTGCAACAAGTCCAACATCTTAGGCTTCACTTTCTTCTCCCTCCGATTCGGAGAGGAGATCATCCCACGTAGTTACCTCCGCATTAAGAGCTTTCTCTTTTGAGGAAAGACCTTCTTTTCTTGTTTTTAAGGCTCCTTGATGTGGCAATCGGCAATGAAATGACCGGGTCGACCACACCAATAGCAATTTTCACTTGCTTCTTTTTCTTTTGGTGCTCTTTTGAAAAACTTCCTTGTTTAGGCCTTATTTCTTGTGGCCATTCTTCTATATTTTCTTACTAGTAGAGCAACTTCGTCATCTGATTCATCAGACTCTACCACCAATCCTTTGTGTGATGCTTGTGTAGTCTTGATAGGGTTCATCCTACTTTGTTCATCAATAAGGATTTCATGAGTAACAAGATTACCAGATAGCTCATCAAGAGTAAGAGTCTTGAGATTCTTTGATTCGGTGATGGCGGTGACTTTAGGTGTCCATTCTCTTGGCAAAGAGTTGAGAAGTTTTGAGACAAGGTCTTCATTTGAGATTTTCGTGTCCACCATGGAAAGTTGATTCACTATTCGTGTGAATCGGTTGATTATCTCCTCAATCTTTTCATCACTTTTCATCCCAAACATTTCATATTCCTTTATAAGCATAAGTCTTTTGGCCATTCTTACTTGCTCAATCCCTTCATGTATCATTTCCAGCCTTTTCCATGCTTCATGGGCTGTTTGAAGACCTTGAAGTCTTATAAGCTTGGTGGTGGTAAGCGAACTTGAAAGAACATCAAATGCTTTGCCATTGATGGGGAAGTTTATCTTCTCTTCATCGGTGTAGTCATCATCATCTTTGAACATTGATTCTCCTTTTTAGTTGGTAACCATAGGAACTTCAATTCCTTTGACAACGGCTCTCTATATATCAAATCCACATCCTTCAAATGATTGAACATTCAAAATTTCCACAAAGAATAGCTTTGGGCATCAAACTGTAGGATCTGCAACGCACCACTAGAAGGTTGGATTGAATAGGTGGTGCGGAAAGTGTGGTTTTTAAAATTTGTTTGAACCTAAACAATTTAACTTCTGAAAACAAATTATGTTTTTAGGACCAGTTTTAAAACGTTTTTAAAACTAGGTTAGAGGTCTCCAAAAATTATGAAATTTTGAGAGAACATAGCCTCAGATGTTATGAGGGTCCCCTAAAAATTTCAAATTAAAATTCAACCTTTAACCCCTTCAAAAACCGTTGGTACTCAGATTGCTTGAATCTGCCAGAAACGGTAGATGGTTTTGAAAAATTTATTCCTATTTGTGTGAACGTCCAAATGCTCTGAAAATTTAACCATTAACTCCTTATACACTATATTTAAATGGGTTGAAACAGTTTTGAAAAATTCTTTTGGGAAGTAGGTCAACCACAACCAAAGTCTCAACCTTTGCAAGTCTGAAAATCAGACTGCACTAGTCTCAGAACTTTTGATGTTTGATTGACTTATACTTATTCAAAAGGGTTGCAACTTATGCCAAATTAACCCTAGAATGTGTGAGTATATTTCTGGAAATTTTCGTGATTTTTGAAATTCGTTAACTATTTTTACGAATGCGAACAAGAAGGGTAATCAGTGCAGTAACTGAAAAGTAAATGCAGAAAGTAAATGGCACCAAGAATTTTATACTGGTTCGGTTATAAACAACCTACTCCAGTCTTCAAGGAACACCTTCCTAGGTTCACACTAATCACACACATGCAATATGCCTTACCACAGGGTTGATAGAGTTACACCTAACTCTAACCCTTTACAAACCTTGTATGACGAGTACAATTCACACGAACACCACCATCTCGCAAGAATGAATATTGATCACACATTGATCAATCTTTTACAAACATATATAATGAGTGGTGGTCTATGTCAAGCCTATTCAAGATTGAAAGATATGAATACAATATGCTTACAAGAAGAGAGAAAGAAAGAAGATGTAGAAGAAGAAGAGCTAGGCTTTTTGATCACTTTGAATTGCAATGCTTGTGCTTGTTTTAGTTTGCTCTCTTCTTTCCTTTTAACATGGTCCAGCTGTCCCCTTGGGTAGCCTCCCCCTCTTGAAAATTATCTTTTAAGTCCTTGAGAGAGTGTAAGACATCATTGTGACAATGTCTTGCTTACTTGGCATCTTCTTATTGGATGATCATTTAAGCTTCGCTTACTTGGCACCTTCTTATTGGATGAATGTTGTCATCATTGATGACTAGGAAAAATCTGAGAATTTCACTTAAACATGTGTCAAAAATCGTCACAAAATAACTTCCATAAATCATAAGATATATCACATAAATCGCAAGATAAAAATCCTTCCCAACTTAATGCAAAAATCGGCCAACTAGTGATATTGCCATGCTGAAAATTCAGCATGTGCATCATTTAATTTTGTTCAAAATAATGCCCAATTTACCTTGATTTTTCTTTAAAAATTGAATCACCAAGTTATGGTAAGTATTGCTATCACATAAGAAATGAACTTGGACACCATTTAGCTCATATGTTCGGCCACACATGTCTCACACATGCTGAAAAATTTTCAGCATGTGTGATATATAGAATATCACACTTTATTAAATTTAAATAATATTCAAATCGTTTTCATAACATCCTCAATTAATCCTCATGATTCAAGATAGTAAAATATGGCATTTCTTAGTGCTAAAAATCGGCCATTATACAACACACATGCTGAATTTTCAGCATGTGTCATATATGTGACATAGTTTGAAATGTTACCTTTTGTAGCTCCTTCCTTTATGTCACCAACATTGTGTGATTGATTTTTGACAAATCAAGATGCCAACAAGGCTCCACATATGCTCCAAAATGGCTGTTGTAGGCGTTGGAAATGATTGTGCATGTGCTGAATTTTATTTTTGTAAACTTTGTAAAATAGTGCACATTTAATAATACACACATGTTATATTCCAATCAGCCCTTAACTTAATTTTCTAGAACACTTTAAGATGTATATCATATGTAAAAAGTGTCTAGATACGTGTCACATGATGTACCAAAAACGTTCCATGTGTTGTGTGCGTAGAAAACCGAATTTTCGATATTTATCGATTACCCGATTTTTCTCTAATTTAAATTCCAAATTTTGCACATGCTATATATATTATGTTATACATAATATATATAATATATACTTTAAATCTCAGCACTTGGCTGGTCTAGAGTGGTACCATTAACATGTGACAAAATTAAACTTGGAATATTCACATTTTGGCCTTAATGTGGGGTGATTTGTGTGTGCCAACATGGAAAGTATTTTTGGCTGAATTTTCTGTCATGTGCACGAAATTTTCATCAATTTTTGAAGTATAGGGGCTGGCCATTTATTTATGGCAAGTACGTGACACGTTGGTGAAGTTTCGGTATTCGCCCGATAAGACAAATTTCGGTTTAGAAACTTTTATCGTGTCGTATTTAATTTGTCATCACTATATCTTATATCATATGATATAAGACCTGAATATACTCATAAATATGAGTTAAGTATAGTGGTGTGACATTAACGTACGTACGTTAAATATATAACGTGTCGGTAGTACGTTGGAATATATGTGTATGTGCCTTTATTCAAAAAATCTGAAAATATGTGTAATATATATGTATATAGGCGTGTGTATTTATGAAGGGGAGGAGGAGAAAGCTTTCCTTCCTTAGCTTTGTCGCCTTTGTGCCTTTTCCAAATGTGGCTTCCTTTAATGAACTACTTAGTTTAATAAACTAAGTACTTCACTTAATGAACTAGTTTAGTTCATTAATGGTGGCACCTGAAAATAGTATAAACACAACAAATGTTTGCCACATGATGTAAGCTTTAACGCTTCATGGCTTGTTAGTACGGCAACAAAATATATAAGCTAAATAAGGCAAGTAATGGCAAAGTATCATGCATACATGTACACGTTTATATATATCATGCATTTAAATCACTTATTTTGAAATCACTCAAACCCCCTTATCTCTACAATCTTCCCCTTTTGATGATTTTTAAAATAACTTATGCACATAATTTAAATGCTAACGCTCCCCCTTGAAATATGCACAAATTTGAAATTTGAATTTCAAATTTCAAATCCGGCTCCCCCTTGATTTGTGCAATTAGTATCAATTAGTCTCTCTCTCTCCCCCTTAAATCATGCTTTTCTCTCCCCCTTTATTTTGGAAAGTAAATCAAAAGATTCCTGTCAAAAAAGAAAGTAAATCAAATCACGTCAAATCAAATCATATCAACGGGAATCATGCCTAATTTAGAACGAAGAGATTCATACGTGGCTTGATTTAAGGCTTCTGTAAAGATATCCGCTACTTATGCTTCTGTGCGTACGTGATCTATGACAATATCACCATTGTTTACGTGATCACGAAGAAAGTGATAGCGTACTTCTATATGCTTAGCCTTAGAATGTAACACAGGATTCTTAGACAAGTTAATTGCACTCATACTATCACAATATATAGGAATTTTATTTACGGTAATTCCAAAGTCCGAAAGTTGTTGTTTTATCCACAACAACTATGTGCAACAAAGGCTAAGAGCCATGTACTCAGCCTCAGTAGTGGACAAAGCAACACTTGCTTGCTTTTTGGAAAACCATGAAATAAGTGAATTTCCTATAAATTGGCAAGTTCCGCTCGTTCTTTTTCTATCTATTTTGCAGCCACCATAATATGCATCAGTGTAAGCATGTAAGTCAAATGTAGAATCCTTATCGTACCAAATTCCTAAGGTGGGCGTGTGCTTAATATAACGGAATATCCTTTTTACCGCATTGAAGTGTGACACCTTAGGTTGACTTTGAAAATGTGCACACATGCATACGCTAAACATGATATCAGGCCTACTAGCAGTTAAATATAGCAAAGAGCCTATCATAGATCGATATAATCCATTATCAACGTCTTTACCATGTTCGTCTTTGTCTAATTTAGTAGTGACACTCATAGGGGTGGGGGATGGTTTCAAATTTTCAAAATTAAACTTTTTAATCATGTCATTAACATATTTTGCTTGACTTATATGAATCCCTTGACTCGTTTGCTTAATCTGCAAGCCAAGAAAATAATTAAGTTCACCAACCATAGACATTTCAAATTCATATTTCATGCAATTTTCAAATTCTTTAACAAGTCTATGTGAGGTAGAGCCGAAAATAATGTCATCTACGTAGATTTGAATAATAAGTAAATCTGATTTTTCTTGTTCCAAAAATAGTGTACTATCTATAGTACCACGTTTAAAATTATTTTCTAAAAGAAAAGTAGCAAAACGGTCATACCATGCTATCGGTGCTTGCTTTAGGCTGTATAGTGCCTTCTTTAGTTTGTACACGTGATCGGGATGTTTCAAATCTTCAAAATCGGGTGGTTGCTTCACGTATACTTCTTCTTGTATGAATCCGTTTAGGAAAGCACTTTTTACGTCCATTTGATATAATTTAAAATCTTTCATGCAAGCAATAGCAAGTAATAGTCGTATAGCTTCTAAACGTGCTACGGGTGCAAATGTTTCATCGTAGTCAATTCCTTCCTCTTGATTATATCCTTGTGCTACAAGTCTCGCTTTATTTCTAACAACATTTCCTTCTTCATTCATTTTATTCCTAAACACCCACTTTGTGCCTATTATAGTCTTATCTTGTGGTCGTGGCACTAAATCCCATACATCGTTTCTAACAAATTGATTAAGTTCCTCATGCATAGCATCAATCCAAGAAGAATCACTTAAAGCATCATGCACATTTTTGGGCTCAATTTCAGAAATCATAGAATGAAATTCATTTATTTCATCCGATGTAATTCTTCTACATGGTCGCACATCGTGAGTGAGGTCGCCTATGATGAGATCATGTGGGTGATCTCTATGCCATCTTGGTTGATTATTTTCTATGTTATCATGCATTTCTATGTGATCATGCATTTCTAGTGTGTCATTCATATCATGCATATCAAAAGAACCATCATCTTCATTCAACACGGGTTTCAATTCAAAATCATCTTCATATTCCTTATCTTTATTAATCTCACCAAATTCATTGAATTTCACATGAATGGATTCCATGATTTGCCTAGTAAGAGGATCATAACATCTGTATGCCTTCGAATTTATAGAATATCCAACAAAAATGCACTCAATTGATTTGGATTCAAATTTATCTGAATTATCTTTTGTATTTAAAACAAAACATTTGCATCCAAACACACGAAAATAGTCAATCTTAGGCATGCGATCATTCAAAATCTCATAAGGCGTCTTGTTTATTTTCTTTCTTATAGATAGGCGATTTACAATATAACATGCACGATTTACGGCTTCCGCCCACAGAAATCTAGGCAATTTATTTTCGCATAACATAGTTCTAGCGATTTCTTGTAATGTGCGATTCTTTCTTTCTACTACTCCATTTAATTGTGGAGTTCTATGTGGCGAAAACTCATGCTTAATTCCTTTTTCTTCGCAAAACGAAATCATCTCTTTGTTTTTAAACTCACCGCCTCTATCGCTTCTTATCTTTTTCACATTTACACCGTATTGATTTTCGAGTTGTTTAATTAATTTTGCAATCTCAACGGCGCTATCATCCTTATGTGCAAGAAATAAGGTCCATGTATAACGAGAAAAGTCATCAACAATCACGCATGCATAGTGGCGCCCACCAAGGCTTGTAGTGCGACTAGGACCAAACAAATCAATATGCAATAGTTCTAAGATTTTAGTCGTGCTTATTTCGTTTTTAGGCTTAAGTGACTCACGTGTTTGTCTGCCTTTTATGCAAGATTCACACAACTAAAAGTTGTCTAAATCGAGCGTAGGCAATCCTCGTACTAAGTTCTTTCGTTGAAGTTTTTCTAGTGTGGAAATGCCAATGTGTCCTAAACGTCTATGCTATAAATTCACATTAGGTTCATTTGATATAAAACACTTAACTTTAGCGTCTACTACATCATCCATAGAAAGCGTAAAAATATTACCTTCTCGTTTTCCTTTTAAAACGGTTTCTCCATTTTTATTTATTATATTGCAATAAGGGTAAGTAAAACACACATTTAAACCATTGTCAACAAATTGAGAAATGCTAAGAAGATTGTAAGATAAGTTGCTTACCAAAAATACGTTGGAGATTTGGAGAGTGTTTGGACTTCCAATCGTACCTTTTCCGATGATCTTGCCTTCGTTGTTGTCTCCAAAGGTCACGGATCCGCCTTTTGTGACCTTCTTTAATTTGGTGAATAGGCTCGGGTCACCCGTCATGTGTCTCGAGCATGCACTATCAAGGTACCACTTTATAGATGTATCTTTCGATGTGTGGGCTCCCTGCAATGTGCAAAGATGATTTAGGTGCCCTTTTAACTTTGGGTTCTTTCGAGTTAGTTAATCACCTCTTGGTAAAAGTACCTTTCGGTACCCATACTTGGGTGATCCTTCTCGGTCTATCAAATGGCAAGAATGTAGATGAAGGTGCGATATAGTAGACATGTGGTGCATGCACTTTGGGCCTTTGCCCAAGGACTCCCTTATACTCATTAAATGAAGGACGTTTTTGATATGTCCTTGTGTGTGTGTGCGCAGTGCGTGGATGATATGAATTTTGTGTATGCATTATTCTCTTCTTTTCATATCTATAAGGTACAAAGTTATATTTCACATGATATGAAGAAGAAGTGGGGCGTGATGAGGAAAGGGGCGCTTTTTGCGTCATCTTAGATGCCATTTGCGGCTTAGGGGTGTCTACTTTCTTAGACACAACAAACTTGGTTGGTTTGGTTGATACTTCGTTACTATCAACGTATCCCAGTCCAGTTTTGTCGCTGTCATGCTTTTGTGATAATATAATGCGATGCAGCATGTTGGACCCTGTATCAAACTGTTTCATCGTTTTCTCTAAATCGGTATTCCTTGATTTCAAATTTGAAATCTTGGATTTCATTTCATTATTTTGAGTGGTTAATGATGAAATCTCTGTTTTTAATGCAGTAATGACGCATGATGACTCTTTCTTTGAATCGCTTAATTGAGCGACAAGATTCTCGTTAGAAGATTCTAACAGTTTCTTGTCTTCAATTAATCGTTTCTTTTCTTTAGCGAGAGTCTTGGTGAATTTATGCAATTCTAGATACTGACTAAAAAGATCATCATAAGAAGGTTCAGAGTCAGAGTCAGAATCAGATGATACCTCATTAGATGCTTTGGATGCAAAGCACACTTGTGCGGTCTCCTCTTCGGTCTCAGTTTCAGAATCTGATGAATCAGTCCAGGTGGAGGCCTTTAGAGCACGTTTCCTTTATTTGGTTTCTGAGACGAGTCTATTTTTGTTCCGCTCCTTGTCAGGGTATTTAGTAGTTTCCTTTTCTTTATTTGGGCAGTCATATGATAAGTGTCCGAGTTTGCCACATTCATAACATTTAACGTCTTTATCGTTTGACTTGTTCTTATTTCTCTTAGTCATAGTACCCTTATTTTTGTTTCTAAATGACCTTGTCATAAATTTTCTTAATCCTTTAGCCAATAGAATTAGGTCATCATTATCTGATTCGAAATCACTATCATCTACGTGATCAGAGGGAGGGGAGACGTATTCATTTGATTTGAAAGCAATAGCTTTACCTTGTTTAGATGATTCCGATTTCCGTATGGTGAGTTTATTCTCATAAACTTTAAGTGATCTGATTAGTTCTTCCATCTTTATTGATTTAGTTTCTTTGCATTCTTCTATTGCGGTCACTTTAGGGTCCCATTCAGAAGGAAGGCTTCGTACGACTTTCTGTACCTTTTCCTGTGTAGTAAAAGCCTTACCAAGAGACTCAAGAGAGTTGTAGATGTTAGTCAGACGAAGATCCATATCTACAATAGACTCATTGGGCAATAATTTAAATGACTCAAGTGTGGACATAAGCATGTTAATTTTTGACTCTTTCACTTGACTCGTGCTTTCGTGTTTCATTTCTAGTATCCTCCACATTTCTTGTGCACTCGAACAGTTTGACACATAACTAGACTCACTTTTACTTAATCCGTTTAAAAGCAATTGCATAGCCCTAGCATTCATACTAAGTTTCTTTTTATCATTACTCGTATATTCTTGTCTAGTTTTAACAACTTCTAAAGTGACTCTGTCTACGTTGGATACCTTAGATGGGACATAAGGACCATCTTCAATGATTGACCAAAGATCTATATCTATAGCCATAAGAAAAAGCTTCATCCTAAGTTTCCACTGAATAAACGACTCACCGTCAAAAAGTGGAGGCCTTTGGCTCGACATACCTTCTTGCTCGGTTTTGAGATTTGTGGATGCCATCTCACTGAATCGTTGGATTCCTTGAAGTGAGTGTTCCTGTGCTCTGATACCACTTGTAGGATCTGCAAGGAACCACTAGAAGGGAGGGGGTTGAATAGGTGGTGCGGAAAGTGTGGTTTTTAAAATTTGTTTGAACCTAAACAATTTAACTTATGAAAACAGATTATGTTTTTAGGACCAGTTTTAAAACGTTTTTAAAACCAGGTTAGAGGTCTCCAAAAATTATGCAATTTTGAGAGAACTTAGCCTCAGATGTTATGAGGGTCCCCTAAAAATTTCAAATTAAAATTCAACCTTTAACCCCTTCAAAAATGGTTGGTACTCAGATTGCTTGAATCTGCCAGAAACGGTAGATGGTTTTGAAAAATTTATTCCTAATTTTATGAACGTCCAAATGCTCTGAAAATTTGACCAGTAACTCCTTATACACTATATTTAAATGGGTTGAAACCGTTTTGCAAAATTCTTTTGGGAATAAGGTCAACTACAACAAAAGTCTCAACCTTTGCAAGTCTGAAAATCAGACTGCACTAGTCTCAGAACTTTTGATGTTTGATTGACTTATACTTATCCAAAAGGGTTGAAACTTGTGCCAAATTAACCCTAGAACGTGTGAGTATATTTCTGGAAATTTTCGTGATTTTTGAAATTCATTAACTATTTTTACTAATGCGAACAACAAGGGTAATCAGTGCAGTAACTGAAAAGTAAATGCAGAAAGTAAATGGCACCAAGAATTTTATACTGGTTCGGTTATAAACAACCTACTCCAGTCTTCAAGGAACACCTTCCTTGGTTCACACTAATCACACACACGCAATACACCTTACCACAGGGTTGATAGAGTGACACCTAACTCTAACCCTTTACAAACCTTGTATGACGAGTACAATTCACACGAACACCACCACCTCGCAAGAATGAAGATTGATCACACCTTGATCAATCTTTTACAAAGATATATAATGAGTGGTGGTCTATGTCAAGCCTATTGAAGATTGAAAGATATGAATACAATAGGCTTACAAGAAGAGAGAAAGAAAGAAGATGTAGAAGACGAAGAGCTAGGCTTTTTGATCACTTTGAATTGCAATGCTTGTGCTTGTTTTTGTTTGCTCTCTTCTTTCCTTTTAACATGGTCCAGCCATCCCCTTGGGTAGCCTCCCCCTCTTGAAAATTATCTTTTAAGTCCTTGAGAGAGTGTAAGACATCATTGTGACAATGTCTTGCTTACTTGGCATCTTCTTATTGGATGATCATTTAAGCTTCGCTTACTTGGCACCTTCTTATTATATGAATGTTGTCATCATTGATGACTTGGAAAAATCTGAGAATTTCACTTAAACATGTGCCAAAAATCATCACAAAATAACTTCCATAAATCATAAGATATATCACATAAATTACAAGATAAAAATCCTTCCCAACTTAATGCAAAAATCGGCCAACTAGTGATATTGCCTTGCTGAAAATTCAGCATGTGAATCATTTAATTTTGTTCAAAATAATGCCCAATTTACCTTGATTTTTCTTTAAAAATTGAATCACCAAGTTATGGTAAGTATTGCTTCACATAAGAAATGAACTTGACACCATTTAGCTCATATGATCGGCCACACATGTCTAACACATGCTGAAAAATTTTCAGCATGTGTGATATATAGAATATCACACTTTATTAAATTTAAATAATATTCAAATCATTTTCATAACATCCTCAATTAATCCTCATGATTCAAGATAGTAAAATATGGCATTTCTTAGTGCTAAAAATCGGCCATTATACAACACACATGCTGAATTTTCAGCATGTGTCATATATGTGACATAGTTTGAAATGTTACCTTTTGTAGCTCCTTCCTTTATGTCACCAACATTGTGTGATTGATTCTTGACCAATCAAGATGTCAACAAGGCTCCACATATGCTCCAAAATGGCTGTTGTAGGCGTTGGAAATGATTGTGCATGTGCTGAATTTTATTTTTGCAAACTTTGTAAAATAGTGCACATTTAATAATACACACATGTTATATTCCAATCAGCCCTTAATTTAATTTTCTAGAACACTTTAAGATGTATATCACATGTAAAAAGTGTCTAGATACGTGTCACATGATGTACCAAAAACGTTCCATGTGTTGTGTGCGTAGAAAACCGAATTTTCGATATTTATCGATTACCCGATTTTTCTCTAATTTAAATTCCAACTTTTGCACATGCTATATATATTATGTTATACATAATATATATAATATATACTTTAAATCTCAGCACTTGGCTGGTCTAGAGTGGTACCATTAACATGTGACAAAATTAAACTTGGAATCTTCACATTTTGGCCTTAATGTGGGGTGATTTGTGTGTGCCAACATGGAAAGTATTTTTGGCTGAATTTTCTGTCATGTGCACGAAATTTTCATCAATGTTTGAAGTATAGGGGCTGGCCATTTATTTATGGCAAGTACGTGACACGTTGGCGAAGTTTCGGTATTCGTCCGATACGACAAATTTCGGTTTAGAACCTTTTATCGTGTCGTATTTAATTTGTCATCACCATATCTTATATCATATGATATAAGACCTGAATATACTCATAAATATGAGTTAAGTATAGTGGTGTGACGTTAACGTACGTACGTAAAATATATAACGTGTCTGTAGTACGTTGGAATATATGTGTATGTGCCTTTATTCAAAAAATCTGAAAATATGTGTAATATATATGTATATAGGCGTGTGTATTTAAGAAGGGGAGGAGGAGAAAACTTTCCTTCCTTAGCTTTGTCGCCTTTGTGCCTTTTTCAAATGTGGCTTCCTTTAATGAACTACTTAGTTTAATAAACTAAGTACTTCACTTAATGAACTAGTTTAGATCATTAATGGTGGCACCTGAAAATAGTATAAACACAACAAATGTTTGCCACATGATGTAAGCTTTAACGCTTCATGGCTTGTTAGTACGGCAACATAATATATAAGCTAAATAAGGCAAGTAATGGCAAAGTATCATCCATACATATACACGTTTATATATATCATGCATTTAAATCACTTATTTTGAAATCACTCAAACCCCCTTATCTCTACACAAACATAGGTGCTTTAGTGTTTGACTCTGAAAATAGTGCAGTTAGCTTGGAAGTTGAGGTGTGAGATGAAGAGGTTGTCATTGCCATGATCTTTAACCTTGCTACTTGGAAAGATTAGCCAAGCAATCAAGGTTAGGCTCTGATACCAATTGTTAGGTCCGTAACACAATCTAGAGGGGGTGAATAGAGTGTTTGACAATTTTGCAAAATTTTCTTTTATGGCTCAACTCAAACGAAATTCAAAATCAAAGAAAGAATGGGAGATGAGAAATAATGAATGAGTACACCAGATATAGAGTGGTCCGATACGTAAATTATTCTACTCCACTACCACTTTGTTGCCAAAATGGATTTTCAACAACTAATCTTCTTATTAAAGATAATAAGGACAGCCACAACAACACTTACACTAACACCTTAGTGTAAGCAACCAAAACAACAACTTGTTGCACAAAGTACCTTTTTGCAACTACAACAACTACAGCTCTAAGCAAAAACAACTTCTTGATATCTCACAACTTCAACAAAGTTCTCTTCAAGAACTTTCTCACAGCGGGTTGAAGAAAATAGTAGGATTCACCCTTTCTCACTAGTCTAAACACAAGCAAGAGATCAAATATTTATGGTTCCTCTTGTGTTAGACTCTCTATCTCTCAATATACAACAATGAAGAACAAAGAAAGGCTTAACAAGCTTTAAGCACTTCAACAAATGTGAGAGAAATATACAACAATGAATAATGAAGCTTGATGATTGTTAAAGTGTGTTTTAGCCTCATCCAAGCTTCATCCGTTTATAGGAGTTCACCATGTTTTGGAGCCTTCACCATGTCTTCAAGTAAATCTCCAAGTCCTGAAAAATTGAAAATAGCCTTTAGCCACCCTATGGAGTTATTTGATCTTCAATAGCCACCCTAGAGAATCTTGGACATAGATAAAATATTCAAGGAAGCATGTATTATGCCGGAGTAAAAAATTTAAATTCTAGGGGACGTCGATTGATCCATGTGCCTGTGCTGAGAGATCGACGCCCTCTAGAAAGTTTGCAGTTTTGAAACTATGGTACATCGATCGATTGATGTCTCTCCTTTGAGAGACTGATATATATCGATCGATTGATGTCCCCTGACCTGAGAGATCGATGTCTTCCAGAAACTTTTTGGATTTTAAACTGCCTGACGTCGATCGATCGACGTCTCTTCCTGAGAGACTCACGTGACATTGATCGATCGATGTCCTTCTGGCTGAGAGACCGACGTTGGACAGAAAGTTCCAAACTTGCACAATCTCCACATGGATCGATCCATGTTTCTTCTTGAGGGACTGATGTATACATCAATCGATCCGTGTGAGAGATTGATGTCTCACGGTGTGTTTTTCTCATTTTGCTTCAAACTCCAAGTGTGAATTCCATTTTAACTCGCTCAAAACATCTTTTATTATCATCAAAACATTTCATATCACAATAAAAAGAGGGAAGAAACTTTGCTATTTTAAAGTATAAGTCCAAGAACAAGGCAGGTATTCTTCTTGGTGTCTTCATGTATGTTCAAAAATATAACATTTAGGTTCATCTACAAACTTGGGTCATACATGCATTATGTTCAAGAGATTTTCTTCTATGAATTTTTAAAAAGTGTTCTTCCATTCCTCTTATGTGAAGACTTATGTGTGATTCTTGAATGTATGCATTCATATTACTAAGATGATATGAAAAAGTATCATGCATGTGAAGTTTAAGACATGTAGAGGCCTCATATGAAGATGCATGTCACATGTAGTGGATGATTAGGCATGCATGTCTCCTATCTTGAAAAAGTGTTGGTTGCATGTCACAATTTCTTGAAAAAGTGTCCTAAGAACCATACTTTTAATCATATTCTTATATGTTTCCATGATAATCATCACATGTATGTTTCTTGATGATATGTAATGTTCATGCATTTTGATGGTCTTGATTTAGCGTGATTGTGATGTATCATAATTTTTGCTATAATGCATGACCATAAAAGATGTTTGTCGATGATCATTATGCCATTTTATGCATAAACATCTATGGATTATGCTTTTTTGGGCCGCCATCTTAGTCATGCTTCATCATCTTCATTATGAAGTGTAATCTTGATGATCATGTCCTAAGGATGTACATTTCATGGTTTCCAATCATCCTATGTGTTTCCATGTAATGTTCACCATGATCATCATCATGATTATGACTCTTAAAGTCTTACTTATAATGTAAACTAACATACATGTGTTTAACAGTGTTGGAATCAAAAGTGTAATCTATGATCATGAAGAAAAGTGTGTATGTCAAGCATGTTACATGTCACATGTGACTGCATCAAGTTTGCATGTTCATGATCATAATATGTTAAAGTGCAAAAAGGGTACTATCACCATACATGCATATAAAAATGGTTAAATTGAAGAATCATGTGTGTATGGCCAATGTGTAAATTCGGCCAATTCGTCATATATGTGTACCAATGATGTTGTTTGGATATATACTTGGTTATATGGGATTACAAATATGTTTATCATGTATTATATAAATTACTAAATGAATGACGTGTCAAATAAATGGATTAAGGAATCGGTAATAATTGACAAAGCCCAAGAAGGGGTTGTTTTTAGTTGACATGGCAGAGAGCCCCAAAGAGAGGTAAATATGGTATTTTCTTAAGTTTAAAACATATAGAAAGTGGGCAAGTGATGAATATGGGATGATGAAAATTTAGAATGGGCATAATTTGTAATTTAAATAAGTCCATGATATGTAACATGAGCCAAGTGTGGAATATATAGGTGCTGAAATTTTAGATGATCAAACGAGCCAAACCGAGCCTACATGCATGCATAAATAAATAGAAATCATGAAAAAAAATGTTTTATTACGCGATACGTTTTTACGAAATATTTTTATCACGCGATACGTTTTAAAAAGTATTTTACCGCATAACGAATCGTAGCATGAGAAGAATGATTCCAACGACTTATATATGGTATGTTTTAGGACGTCATGATACCACATGTTATTTGGTGCGTTGGCCTGACATCGTTACCGGAGTGGTAGGTGTAACGGGCATATATGTTTTACGTTATGGCCAAGTGTAACACCTTGTCCGGGACACGGTATCTCTGTCATAAACACGTCACCGTTAGATCCATATACATATGATGCAACACTGTGTCTGGAACACTGGGATACATATTGATACATACGACTATATGGGGAGTCACTTGGTACGTCGTGTCTTACCGTTCGTACGTTATGAAAAGTGCTATAGCTAACTTATGAAATGCCATGTTTATAAATGTTATGAAAATGATACGAACATGTTATATTTTTAAATGTTTTATGAGAAATGAATCATGTCACGGTATTTCACGATCATATGACATAAACCCGCAAGCTACCATCACTGATACACCCATTGGCTGTTGGTATTATTAAGTTGAACGACTAGAAAGTTATGCATGATATAAACATAAGGAATTGCGACTTAGCACGAGATATGATTTGAGAAATTAAGATTGCATAAGTGATAGCTGATCTCCCATAGATTTAAGAAAAATACAAGTTGTGATTTTATTTTTACGCAGTGTATATGATTGATGCTTATTCTATTTGCACCATTTGTTACTTTATTTGTGAACAGAGACGAGCTACATTTCATTATTATACTTGTATTTATTTTATCACCCCTTCTCCCATACATAATCCACATGATAAACAGGCGGACACGATTCATTATCGCTCACCCTTTATTTTTACCATCACGCAGAGCCCTGAGAGCAGGATAGATTTTATCGAGGACGAGGCTAGGGTAGGATATACGTGAGGAGCTTAGTGGGCCCAGCTGTTATATTCTGTACTTTGCCATTTCAGAGATGT
>AP025060.1:29519396-29541253 GCA_036186865.1 Eustoma russellianum | reverse complement strand
ACTTTGCCATTTCAGAGATGTATGCATCCTTCTTTTCGTACTGATGATACTCATGATGTACTTGGATTTAGATTATGATGTATGTTGCATGTCGATAATGCTTTGTGTCATTTATGATGCTACCGCTATTTCAATATATGTTTATGTCAGAATGCGTCTAAATGGTATCGGCGCCTCGTACATCTCATAGCAAAGTACGGCGGGTGCATCGTTCCGATACCTTAGCCTAGGCCAGGGCGCTACATGATAAGCAACCCAGGATGATCTTCTGAGTGCAGATCATAGAGAGATATAGTTTTGTTGTGTTGAGAGAGTTCAGCCGCCATGTCTGGAGGGTAGAAGAGAGGTGACGACAAATTTAGGATGTCGTGGCTCTAATGTCATACCCCGTAATTTTCAAGTTGGGTTTTTAATAATTAGAGAACAACTTAGAATATAATTTCATTAAATGTATAGGTTATGAAGTTTAATTAAATAAAATGTAGGGGGAAAAATAGACAAAAGTAGAGATTGAAGGAATTTGGCCAAAATGTCAAAATTGCCCCCAACTACATGTGGGGGAGTTACAGAACATTTGTATAACTCCCCATTAGGCAGCCGTGGGTTAGAGCACCAAAAAGGAGAAGGGAAAATGCCTGGAGAAAGAGGAAGAAGAAGAGAAGAGGAAGCGGAAGAAAGAACGGCCAAACTAGGTTCAACCATTTCTGAAATCCTGCAGTACATTCGTAAGACTAACTAGAAACAAAGGCAAGTAATCTTTCTATAAAACTGATACAACTGGCACTATGTTCTTATAAAGATAAAATCGGATCACACATTAGTAACCTTGATTTGTTTATGTTACATGCTCTGTTGTATGTACTTGTGTTGTTTGCTTGATTTAAAGTCATGTGCTTTGGGCCTAAATGTGAAAGTATTCATGTTGTGCTTCATTGTTGTTAAACATTCCCTTAAAGTGTCATCTTTGTTGTAAATATTGTTTGTGGTACTTAGTATGTTTCTAGAGGTTGCTTTAGATGATTTGAGATTAGATGAAGAAGATGTGAAGAGATAGAGGAGATGTGATGTAAGTTGAACATGGGGTAGAAGATTGATGATACATCTAGAGATAGGAATAATAGAAGGCTTAAGGTTGATGCAAACTGCTAGAGGTACGGATCAAACTGCGTTTGTGGTGTGTTGTGCATGATGGAGATCAGAATGTAAGGTTGAATTTGAGGTGTTAAGATGAAAGAAGTGAGTGAGGAAGATGGAGGGAAGTTACTGCAAAAAATTGTAGTTTTGGAACCGTCAGAACACTTCGAACACCTACTTTATGCGCTTCATGTCACATTAGGCGCCTAAAGTAGGCGTTCAATGTGTCACAGCACATTCCAGAACACCTCAAACACCTACATTAGGCGCTTCATGTCACATAAGGCGCCTCATGTAGGCTTTCGATGTGTCACAGCACATTCCAGAATACTTCAAACACCTCCAAAGGCGTTCGATGTCACATAAGGCGCTTCATGTAGGCATTCGATGTATACCAGCACATTCCAGAACACTTCGAACGCCTAGTATAGGCGCTTTATGTCACTTTAGGCACCTCAAGTAGGCATTCCAAGTGTACTGGAAGCCTTTTTGACCCATTAGGCGCCCTATGTATGTGTAATAACTCTATTCTCTTCCTTTGATCATAAAATGCAAGGTTATTTGAGGTGTACTTGAGGAATAGATGTTAAGTATGATTAAGTAACGATAAGATTGGATCCCAAGTGAGTTGGTGATACGAACGGACTTAGAAAGGTACGAGCAAGGAGTGCTTGAGGTGCAACATCATGTACTTGATATGTAAGATGTGTGTGTATGTTTACATGTTTGATATGAAGTTGCATGAGCATCCTGCATCACGACATGAACATTGTTCAATTTGACATGACAATTTCTTTGCGAAAGAACATGTGTTTACAAGAGAAGATTAAAGTTTTCGAAAGGCAACAATGGTTGCTGGTCAATCGCAGGGTATAAAAGTCACGCCTGCGAAAGCACTGTATAAAAGCGTGATCTGTGAATCAGCAGCAGGGTATAAAGTATTTTATGGGGCCGTGGACCTATCAGCACGGATATAAGATATATGTAATGGGACCGTGGACCTATCAGCACGGATATACGCTATATGTAATGGGGCCGTGGACCTTTCAACACGGGGTATAAAGTTTTGTTTGCTGTGGACTGATCATCCACAGGGTATAAAGTTCTGCTACGCGAATAATATGATAAGAAGAATTATGAAATGTTTTGTGAAATGACACGCATGACATGTTTACGAAAGAAGACATATGCATGGGTGTTGTGTGTAGTTTTTAAAGAAGTACATGCATCATGTTACACGAAGCATAAGATTTGACATGCAAGAAATGTTACTAGAACTTGTCTGTTTATGTAGTATGTTGGCTCTATATGTGTTGGTTTCATTTTGTTCGTCAAATATGTGGCTTACTTGAATATGATGAATTGTTATAAAAATGTCATTTTCCAACCCGAGCACCTTATTTTGGACATTGATTTATATACTGGTGGCTCGTCGTGTGTGATCCCGTAAGGTGTATAGCCGGGTTACTTGGTGGCAATGTTTTTCGCTAAGAATAGATACTCCATGTTCTTTTCATGTGAGCTAGAATACGAAATGATACTTGTCGAAGACGATGGCGAGTAGGCTCAATGGGATGTTGGTCATGAAAGTAGATAGATTTATGATCATTCTCTTTAAGTTGAAAGACTCGATGTTTATCACGTTGTACTGGAGGATATGTTAGACCATTAACTGAAGACATTTTTTTTCCGCTGTATTTTTTTGGCTACATTGATGTTGGTGAAGTTTTAAATTTTATGACTTTTCCGCTGATTTATCTTACGTCATGAATGATGTGCGCTTGATCTGCTTTGACGCTTCATAGTCCTCGTAGTAGACTACGGCGGGTACACTGGTTTAGATGCCAGTATCGGGCTGGGGCGCTACAGGTGGTATCAGT
The DNA here is from genome assembly GCA_036186865.1 of Eustoma russellianum. Lineage (NCBI taxonomy): Eukaryota > Viridiplantae > Streptophyta > Magnoliopsida > Gentianales > Gentianaceae > Eustoma > Eustoma russellianum. The sequence goes on along the minus strand of AP025060.1, from coordinate 29,538,239 downwards.
GCCTAGGCTTCAGATCTATCTCAGAAACTTAGGTTCATGATCTTTTAGCTATTTAAGATATGATTTTCCCTTAAGTTTGATCCTTAGTTATAAGTGCAGATTTCTCTAGAGTTTAAGCATGATCAGGGTTGGGGGTGTGCGAGCGCGTTTATAATCTAATTTTGTATTAGTAGTTTATTTTAAACCCCACCCGTTCTTACGCATTCAAGTTTTTAGTAACATCTTGTATCAACTGATTGCTAATGGAACACTGACCTTTCAGAGAAAATGCCTCCAAGAAGAGATAATGCAGGAAACTCTGACAACAGACAGGAGAACCAGCCACCGCAAGTGGTTTTACCCCAGGTGCTCACAGATACACTAACAGTGATTGCACAAGGGTTTGCTCAGTAGCAGCAGCCTCTGCCTCCTCCACCACTGTAGCACAATATCCAGTTCTTCTACGGAGAGATGAGGAAGATGAGAGTTCCAGAGTTTGGAGAATGTACTGACCCTGAGGAGGCTCAGCACTGGTTGACTGAGGTAGAGAAATGTTTCCGGTTAGTGCAAGTGCCTGAAGAGATAAAGGTAGATGTGGCCACACCCCTTCTATGTGGCAAAGCTAGCAAATGTTGGGCCGGAATGGTGTTGTGAATGACCCCACCTATCTAATGGGCCCATTTCTATGATGTTTTCCTAAAGTACTACGTGCCGGAGACTGCAATATTGGACAAGATAAGGGCGTTTGACAGATTGGAGCAGGGAAGGATGACTGTGTCAGAGTATGCGGATCGTTTCCATGCCTTGGGTAAGTTTGCCCCTACGATTATGTTTGATAATCGCCTTAAGATGACGAAGTTCGAGAGGGGTTTGGACTCAAGGATACAGTCGGCAATAGTGAATGCGGGAATGAAAAGTTACAAGGACATGTTAGATGCGTGTTTTCGAGTTGAGAGTGACTTTCGCAGGGTGGCAGCACGAGCAGCTAGTGAGGGGTCGTTTGATAGAGGCAAGAGGACAAGAGAGGAGGTTAGAGTTGGTGGCAGACCTGGACGTTGGGTCAATATTCCGAAAAGGGGTCCAGTTGGGAATTTTCAGAGACCTCCAGTGCAAAATCCAGTGATTCAACAGGCTGTGAGAGTTTGCCCACACTGCAATAGGAATCATGTCGGCAAATGTAGAAAGCTTACGGAAGCGTGTTACCGGTGTGGACAGGTGGGTCATATGACTAGGCACTGTCCGGAGATGAAAAAAAATACTCCTGGGAGAAGCGGCTCAGTCGCCGAGGGTGAAGCCACGAGCAAATGCTCCTATACATCTCATGACATACACTGATGTGTAGGAGGCTACCGATGTAGTAGCAGGTACCATGTAAATTAAGTTTAAATCCCTATTCAATTAAGTATTTACGTGCTTAACTCTCTGTGTTAAACTTGATATGGTCTTATGTGCAGTTTTAGTAAATAAGATACCTGCCAACGTGCTTTTCGATCGCGGCACAAGCCACTCCTTTGTAGCAAAGAGATTCACTAAGAACCTTGGTAATTTGCCTGAGTGGTTAGAAACTCCGTACCATGTTCAAGCGGCTGAAGATCAAATTATGTTTTCGTATCAACAGTACGAGGATTGCGAGTTAAAGTTTGAAGGACAAGCGTTCTCAGCCACACTGATCCCTATTCAGATGTATGACTTTGACGTTATATTAGGAATGGACTGGTTTGCCAAGTATCATGCCAACATTAATTGTCGATTGAAGCAAGTGACAGTCAAGAGTGCTAAGATGGAAGAGGTAATGTTTTAAGGAGATGCGGAATGAAAGAAAGTTCCCAAGATGGTATATATGTCCGTTGCACAAGCGTGCAAGGCCTTAAGGAAAGGTGCTGAGGGATTTCTAGTGTATGCCATGGATGTTACTCAGGAAGTACCATATATTGAGCAATTCCAGTGGTTAATGAGTTTCTTGATGTGTTTCCAGAGGAATTGCTAGAAGTGCCGCCTCCAAGGAAAGTCGAGTTCGAGATAAACTTCATTCCAGGAGCTAAACCCATCTCTAAAGCCCCTTATAGAATGGCTCCGGCAGAGTTGAGAGGCTGAAAGAACAATTGCAGGAGTTATTGGACAAGAAGTTTATCTGCCCTAGTGTGTCACCTTGGGGAGCACCCTTTTTACTTGTGAAGAAGAAGGATGGTAGTATGAGGCTTTGTATCAACTATCGTGAGTTGAATAAAATTACCATCAAGAATAGCACCCCTCTTCCGCGGATTGAGGATTTGTTTGACCAGCTCAAGGGTGCCAAGATCTTGTCTAAAATCGACCTCAGATCAGGGTATCATCAATTGCGAGTGAAGGCCGAGGACATCGCAAAGACAGCCTTCCGCATGAGATATGGCCACTACGAGTTTTTGGTGATGCTGTTTGGATTAACAAATGCCCCTGCAGCCTTTATGGACCTTATGAATACAGTTTTCCGAGAACAATTGGATAGGTTTATGGTGGTATTCATAGACGATATTCTAGTGTACTCTTCTAATGAGCAAACTCACGCTGATCATCTGAATCGTTCTAGGTATCTTAAGGCAGAAACAACTGTATGCTAAGTTTAGCAAGTTTGAGTTTTGGCTAAGAAGTGTGGCTTTTCTGGGTCACGTGATATCTAAGGAAGGGATTGCTGTGGATCCGAAGAAGTTGGAAGCTATCACGGAATGTCCCAGACCAACTAATGTCACCGAAGTGCGAAGTTTCTTGGGTCTAGCGGGTAACTACAGAAAGTTTGTCAAGGGATTCTCAAGGATAGTATAGCCTCTCAGTCGCCTTACTCAAAGAAGTCTATGTTTGAGTGGACGGCGGAATACGAGCAAAGCTTCACGAAGCTTAAGAAGAGATTAACCACAGCTCCAGTATTGGTTCAATCCTCTGGAACTGATGGGTTTGTGATTTACAGCGATGCATCGAAAAATGGTTTAGGTACGTAAACTGTAGCATAAGGTTATGATTTTGTATACCGATTAAGTTTAGTCTAATCCCTTATTTTTAGGTTGTGTTTTGATGCAAAATGAACGAGTCATCGCATATGCCTCAAGACTGCTAAAGCCTTATGAGCAAAACTATCAGACACGCGATCTTGAACTCACCGCAATTGTGTTCTCTTTGAAGATCTGGCGGCATTATTTATATGGAGAAAAGTGCGCAATATTCACGGGTCATAAGAGTTTAAAGTATTTATTCTCTCAGAAAGAATTAAACATGAGGCAGCGGAGATGGTTGGAATTGCTAAAATATTACGATGTAACCATTCATTACCACCTGGGAAAGGCTAACAAAGTAGCGGATGCTTTAAGAAGGAAATCCAGCCATGCACGGCAATCAACACTGGAAAGAGAAATAGAGGAATTTTGTTTTGATTTGGTGGAGTCCACGGTGAATGTTTTGACAACTTTGACCATCACACCGGGCTTGATTGATCGGGTGAAATAGGCTCAGAAGAATGATAAGACTCTAAGTGAGATAACGGAAAGGATGAAACATGATCAGGTTGAAGGATTTCAGATCAAAGAGGACGGGAGCCTATGGCTCAGAGGAAGATTGTGTGTACTTGATGTTGATGAACTTAGAAGGGAAATTTTGCAAGATTCTCATATCTCAAGGCTCTCAATACACCCTGGAAGCACCAAGATGTATAAAGATCTCAAGTTGTATTATTGGTGGTCTGGAATGAAAAGGCATATTGCGGAATTTATAGAGAGGTGTTTAGTTTGGCAACAAGTCAAGGCAAAACACCAACGGCCTGGTGGATTATTGATGCCATTAGAGATACCAGAATGGAAATGGAAACATGCCACGATGAATTTCATAGCGGGTTTACCAAAGACGAGAAGTGGACATGACATGATTTGGGTCATTATTGATCGATTAACCAAGTCTGCACATTTTCTACCCATCGCAAGTGAATCGCCTCTCGATAAGTTGGTAAACCTATATATGGATAGTATTGTAAGCTTGCATGGAGTTCCCATGAGTATAGTGTCTGACCGAGATCCACAGTTTACATCTAAGTTCTGGACAGCATTTCAGAAAGCCATGAGTACAAAATTAAGGTTGAGTACGGCGCATCATCCCCAAACCGATGGACAGTCTGAGCGGACTATTCAGACCTTGGAAGATATGCTAAATACTGGACAAAGTAGGAGCTTTAGCATATAGGTTGGCATTACCCTCCGGTGTTGGCGCAAGTTCACAACGTATTCCACGTGTCGCGATTAAGAAAGTACATGATGGATCCAAGCCATGTGCTTGAATCCCAACCTTTAGAACTCAAGGGCGATGTTATATACGAAGAGATACCCGTGAGAATTGTAGATCAAAAGGACCAAGTGTTGAGAAAACGGTTGATCCCTTATGTGAAGGTTCAGTGGAGTAACCACAGGGAACGCGAGACCACATGGGAACTCGAAGAACAAATGCAGGAGAAGTATCCTCATCTCTTCAACTAAGGTACATATGTTTCGAGGACGAAACTTTTTGTAAGGAGGATGGAATGTCATACCCCGTAATTTTCAAGTTGGGTTTTTAATAGTTAGAGAAAAACTTAGAATATAATCTCATTAAATGTATATGTTATGAAGTTTAATTAAATAAAATGTAGGGGGAAATAGACAAAAGTGGAGATTGAAGAAATTTGGCCAAAATGTCAAAATTTCCACCAACTACATATGGGGCAGTTACACAACGTTTGTATAACTCCCCATTAGGCAGCCGGGGGTTATAGCACCAAAAAGGAGAAAGGAAAACGCCTGGAGAAAGAGGAAGAAGAAGAGAAGAGGAAGAGGAAGAAAGAACGGCCAAACTAGGTTCCACCATTTCCGAATACTGCAGTACACTCGTAAGACTAACTAGAAACAAAGGCAAGTAATCTTTCTATACGCTTTACGCAAATTTTGATACAACTAGCCCTATGTTCTTATAAAGATAAAATTGGATCACACATTAGTAATCTTGATTTGTTTATGTTACATGCTCTACTATATACACTTGTGCTGTTTGCTTGATTTAAAGTCGTGCTTTGGGCCTAAATGTGAAAGTATTCATGTTGTGCTTCATTGTTGATAAACATGCCCTTAAAGTGTCATCTTTTTTGTAAATATTGTTTATGGTACTTATTATATTTCTAGAGGTTGCTTTAGATGATTTGAGATGAGATAAAGAAGATTTGAAGAGATAAAGGAGATGTAATGTAAGTTGAACATGGGGTGAAGATTGATGATACATCCGAAGATATAAATAATAGAAGGTTTAAGGTTGATGCAAACTGCTAGAGGTAAGGATCAAATTGCGTTTGTGGTGTGTTGTGCATGATGGAGATCAGAATGTAAGGTTGAATTTGAGGTGTTAAGATGAAAGAATTGAGTGAGGAAGATGAAGGAGGGAAGTTACTGCAGAAAATTATAGTTTTAGAACAGTCATGACACTTCGAACACCTACTTTAGGCGCTTCATGTCACATTAGGCACCTAAAGTAGGCGTTCAATGTGTCACAACACATTCCAAACAACTTTGAACACCTACATTAGGCGTTCATGTCACATAAGGCGCCTCATGTAGGCGTTCGATATGTCACAACACATTCCAGAATACTTCGAACACCTCCAAAGGCGTTTGATGTCACATAAGGCGCATCATGTGGGCGTTCGATGTATACCATTGCATTCCAGAATACTTTGAACGTCTAGTATAGGCGCCTTATGGCACTTTAGGCGCCTCAAGTAGGCGTTCCAAGTGTACTGGAAGTCTTTTTGACCCATTAGGCGTCCTACGTATGTGTAATAATTCTATTCTCTTCCTTTGATCATAAAATGCCAGGGTATTTGAGGTGTACTTGAGGAATAGATGTTAAGTATGATTAAGTAAGGATAAGACCGGATCCCAAGTGAGTTGGTGATACGAACGGACTTAGAAAGGTTTGAGTATGGAGTGTTTGAGGTGCAACATCATGTACTTGATATGTAAGATGTGTGTGTATGTTTACATGTTTGATATGAAGTTGCATGAGCATCCTGCATCACGACATGAACACTTTGCATTTTGACATGAGAATTGCTTTGCGAAAGAACATGTGTTTAGAAGAGAAGATTAAAGTTTTCGAAAGGCAACTATGGTTGTTGGTTGATCGCGGGGTATAAAAGTCACGCCTGCAAAAGAAGGGTATAAAAGCGTGATCTGTGAATCAACAGCAGGGTATAAAGTATTTTTTAGGGCCGTGGACCTATCAGCACGGATATAAGATATATGTAATGGACCGTGGACCTATCAGCAGGGATATAAGCTATATGTAATGGGGCCGTGGACCTTTCAGCATGGGATATAAAGTTATATGTTATGGGGCTGTGGACCTATCAGCACGGGGTATAAAATTTTGCTGTGGTCTGATCATCCACAGGGTATAAAGTTCTGCTACACGAATAATATTATAAGAAGAATTATGAAATGTTTTGTGAAATGACACGCATGACATGTTTACGAAAGAAGACATATGCGTGGGTGTTGTGTGTGGTTTTTAAAGAAGTACATGCATCAGGTTACACGAAGCATAAGATTTGACATACGAGAAATGTTACTTAGCACTTGTCTGTTTATGTAGTATGTTGGCTCTATATGTGTTAGTTTCATTTTGTTCATCAAATATGCGGCTTACTTGAATATGATGAATTGTTATAAAGATGTTATTTGCCAACCCGAGCACCTTATTTTGGGCATTGATTTATATACTGGTGACTCGTCGTGTGTGATCCCGTAAGGTGTATAGACGGGTTTACTTGATGGCAATGTTTTTCGCTAAGAATAGATACTCCATCTTCTTTCAGGTGAGCCAGAGTATGAAATGATATTTGTCGAAGACGATGGCGAGTGGGCTCAATGAAATGATGGTCATGGAAGTAGATAGATTTATGATCATTCTTTAAGTTGAAAGACTCGATGTTTATCATGTTGTACTGGAGGATATGTTAGACCATTAACCCGAACACATTTTATTTCTGTTTTATTTCTTTGGTTACATTGATGTTGGTGAAATTTTAAATTTTATGATGTTTCCGCTGATTTATCTTACTTCATGAATGATGTGCGCTTGATCTGTTTTGACGCTTCGTAGCCCTCGTAGTATACTATGGCGGATGCACTGGTTCCGATGCCAGTATCGGGCCGAGGCGCTACAGGTGGTATCAGAGCCTAGGCTTCAGATCTATCACGGAAACTTAGGTTCATGATCTTTTAGCTATTTAAGATATGATTTTTCCTTAAGTTTGATCCTTAGTTATAAGTGCAGATTTCTCTAGAGTTTAAGCATGATCAGAGTTGGGGGGTGTGCGAGCGCGTTTATCATCTAATTTCGGTAGGTGAGGTCAGAGTTAACAGAAACGAATGCAAGGAGAGAACCATCATAGTGGTAACAAGTTACATTTTCTTTCTCTTTTTTAGGAAGTTGAATTTAGCTTTATAATTAGGGTTGTTATTGCCAAAGTGGATTCAATAAGTTGTATATTTAATCTTAGACGATGAATCCATGCCTTATACAAGATGTACTATCTGTGATTAGGTTTCTGAATTTGGAAGAAAAGCTGCAATAACTTTCAATGCTGATCAATAAGGTAAGGGAGGCTACAGTTAATTGGTCAATGACATTATGAGTATCTCATTTCGTTTTCATGGATTGTGACTTTACTAATTGTATATTTTATTCTGTTTTTTGCAATAGTTGGTATTTCGATTGCCTAAATGACACACTGATGACATGTATGGTTTTTGTCAATTTAGTAAAGCAATTGCGTTATTTTATAGTTGCACAAAACCTTTCTGGTATTTTATCAAATTGGGCCGACTTTAATAAATTTGAAATCTCTTGAACAAGCATGTGGTTATGGATGATAATTATAGGGGTATGCCAAAGCATCTAGTTAGATAATTAAACATATCCATTTTGATATCTAGGTTTTAAGTTAGGAAGCTGAACATGATGTTTAAGCGTTGTATCTTCACTGTTATGTTTCAGTTTCTTTATAACGACCTACGAGACGATATCGATGTTTTGGGATATATTAGACGATGTCGATGTTTTGGGATATTATGAGATGAAAGGGTAGCTATCGAGGTGAAATAGAAAACAATGGATATGATAAAATTAGTAGCTGAGGTGAACCTATGTTGACCAGATAGGAATACTGTCTCGTCAAGGTGATCTAGGCCAAAGACTGATGAGCCGAGGTGAATAAAGCTAGAAGAGCTGGACTACATGTGTGCTGAACCGAGATGATGAGGTGAAGACGCAACCACTTATGTAGTGAAGCTAGCAACACTTAGTCTACATGTTACATGAAAATATAGTAGACGAACAGTAGCCACTTTACAAGTTGTAGAAGAATAAAGCTGTTAGAGACGATAGAAAATACTATAAAAGGAGAATAACTATGTTAATTTGATTCAAACTTGAATGAATTATAAATTTTTTTCAATCTCCACAAGAGAAAAGAAAAAAAAAAAGATGTTTATTAACTAAATAACGGAGCATTTGAAAAATACGAAATAAACATTACTTGGAAACCGTCTGTTCCCAAGTGTTATTTTTGAACCAGAAAAGCAAATCACATGTAATTTTTTTAACGGGGAAAAAAATGTAAAAGTGAGGAAGTAACCAAGTATACATCACTCACTGAAATTAGAAACTCTTACGCAATTAGGCAGTCGAAACCGCATGAACTCAACAGACCCAAGGCGGAGACCACCCGAAACATGTTCAATGATTAAACACAACAGCACAATGTGGCAAAAAAAAGAAAAAAGAAATAGCAATCGCAGCTCTTCATTGGGCAATCATCATCGTCGAAGCAAGTGTGCTCATCACAGTCAGCTGGAGAAGGAATGCACTGTGATATGCTACCCAGGCACTCACAGTCATCTGGACAGGAAAAAGGAAACCCCTTGGTGCAAGGGTAGTCTTCACATGCAACCATTTTTCTTAGTTTAAAAGCTTGCATGGCCCCTCTAACTCTAGCATATCTTGGGTTTCCATTCACATTTTCATCCGAGCTATCAATAACTTTAGCTTCAATAAAAGTGGATTAAAATTAGTTTTCCTCAGAAAACAACAATTGTACATGGTGTGCCAAAATATCTTACTCTAATCTCTCTCTATTCTAAAAATTTTGTTACAATTGACTTATGATTGCAACAAGGTTCCTTGCTTACGTGAACCAGAAAAAGGTTCCAAAACTTTGAACAACATTCACAGAGTAAATAAAATTGACTGATGATTTTAGCCTAAACAGAGGAAAAACCCCCCAGTATTATCTCAACATCAAAGTTTGAACGCTAGGAAATCACATACTAATGAAACCACAGTAACATTAAAAGTATGAACACTATGAATTCATGCACTTATGAAACTATAAAAGAAGCATTCAAAGTATGAACATTTTCAGATAATGCACATCTTCAAATACGCAACACTGACCTGATAGAAGCAGCATAATATAATAATGAAGATACAATGATTCGCCATCTTGTTCATCTTTATAATGGAAAAAAAAATTAGATATCGAATAGATGCATTTAACGGTGCAAATGGGTTCCAATTTTATGTGGTCATTTTTGTGTTTGCACAGCCGACCAATGATGCCCTCTGAAGGAGTTTTGGAAAATAGATAACATACTTAATTCATTCCAAGTTGGCATTGGGAGCAGCTTTATGATTGTTGGGTTTTCTAATGCAGAATAATATGACCTTAGGAGCAAACCAACAAACAATATTCTCAAATGTGGAAAGCATTCTTGTAATGTTAGAATCTTTTTAGCTGAACCACAGGAGAAAATATTTGCAAATGTGTATTGCCGTTTGGAAGCATTCAATGCACCTTCCGTTTTGTTACCATGCAATGCCAGGGTTTCATTGGAGACTGCTTCTGGTCTCTCTTGTTATATAACTGTATCTTTCAGACTTTGATGATAAATTATAATATAGACATTATACAATTTACATGCAGAGTTAGTGTTACCCTGTCCTAGTTTGAAGCGATCACATGATTTTTACTAGAACCATGTTTTTTAACTGCACATACTTAGATATGATTTATAATCGGTTTTTTCTCTTTTATATTTTTATCTTACAGAAGAATTAATTGTTAGGCCCCTTAGAACACACTAGAAGGGGGGGTAGAATAGGTGTTTCACCAAGTATGGATATTTTATGGCTATTTTTCGTTTTGAAGTGCAACCAATACTTGGGTGTGTTCTTTAGAAGGAATAAAGACTTGCAAGAAAATAAAGAACACAAAGTATGTATAGAGGTTCAAGTCAAATGACTCTACTCCTCTACCTTCTTGATGTTTCACAAGAAGGATTTTGAAATGGGGATTGTTATTTCTTTTGGGGGAAACCAACAATCAAGAACAAAATCCAGAAAATAGAAAAACTAGGCACCTTGCCTAGACCACAACCAAGAAGTCTAACCCTTTGAAGTTTAGCCTCAAAGATCTTCTTTGCCCTCAAAGAAATCTTGTAGGGAGAATAGTGCACCACACACTATCAACTAACCCTTCAAAGTCTAGAAATCTCAAACAAGAAGCACCCTTGCTCCTTGACCAACAATCTACCAATCTCTCACAATATGATCTCACCAAGAAGAAGACTCTTCTTCTCCTTACAATAAACACTCTCAACAATAAAGTAAATATACAAATATTACAAGTATTTTGAGAGCTTGAGCTTGAGAGAATTTGAGAGCTTGCCAAAGTAGAAAGTTGGAGAAGAAATGGAAGAAACCCTATTTTATCATCTTCAAAGTTTCTTCCCGTTTGAAAACCCTCTGCACTGACATAATGGGTTTTTGGCATCATGTGGTTGGTGTGAGTCCTCATCATTGGAGATCTCCCTTTGGCATTGTAGCAACATTCTTGGAGAGATTTCAAAATGAATGCCAAGAAAGAACCTGAAATCTTCAACAGAGAGGAACCTGTAAAAAAGACACTCTAAAAGGGGAGGGTACAAAGAGTCAACTGATGTAAAAAGTGAAGTTTAAGACCTTTGTAACGTTGGTCACATGAAGCGCCTAATGTGCTAAAAGCACAGGCGTTCGAAGTGACATCGAGCGCTTGATGTGAAAATGAACAGTCGTTCGAAGTCACATCAAGCGCCTAATGTGGGCTTCTTAAGTCGTTCGAAGTCACATGAAGCGCTTAATGTGGCACTTCATGCTTGTTCGAACTAACTCTGACTTTTACTCAGAGGAAGTACTTAGGAGTACGTGCCCAACCAGGGGAAAATACTTGGCATGGTGGACTGCATAAAGCGCCTAAAGAGGCGTTCAAATGTTCGCACTTTTCAACAGGTCACATAAAGCGCCTAATTAGGCGTTCAAAGTGTCCTGTTTTTAAAACACACATGAAGCGCCTAATCTAGGTTCGAAGTGTTCGTAGATCCAGACACTTCACATAAAGCGCCTAATCTAGGCGTTCGAAGTGTACTGGACTCCACCAAGGTACATTAAGCGCCTAATGTAGGCGTTCGAAGTATACTGACTTCAAACACACACATGAAGCGCCTAATCCCTTGTTCAATGTGCCAAAATGTGCAAATCATCAAAACTCAACATATTCTAACATTCTCCCTCTTTTTGATGATTTCACAACATGCATAGCTTATCAAAGCTCCCCCTTAGCATATGCTCCCCCTCACTAGGTGCAACGAAAAATAACTTGAACAAAATAAGTGATGAGACAATTTAATGAACATCAACAATAAAATCAAGTTATAAAATTTCATTAACCTAGCATGAAAATTCTCCACCAACAACAATAAGAAAATTTACATAGCACCACCACTTGGTGGTGTAAAGCCACTAAAGCCAAAACCTACACTAGCGGCAAAATCAGTGAATCCACCCATGGATCCTCCAACATCTCCCGAGCCACCAGCATCACCACCACCGCCAGCACCGCCACTGCCACCAGCACCACCACCACTTTCTCCCCCTAAATCATCAAAATTAGGAGGAAGAGCCCATGGACAGACTTGCATGAATGCATTGCGAAATGCGGTCATGCGAGCTTCATTCCGTACATGCCGAGCTTCATGCTCAGCATCACGAAGATGCAGCTGTTGAACAGTCTGTTCAGAGCAGCAATGCGTGATAGTAATTCAGGAGAATTACTACCACCAGCAGCATCTTGAGGTCCCTCCGCGACCTCGTCATCATCAGGAATGGTGGTGGCCTTGCGTTTTTGCGAGTCAATGGCCTGGGCGATATTGTAGTGATCATAGACGTCAGATTTGGCAACTGGGGTCAAATCATCATCAGAAATATCAACACCTTTTGATTTTACAATATTGTGACAATATTGGCAAAAGGTAAAGCTTTCGACCCTTTTCGGAGAGCTGCAAACATGACTTCTATGAAAATCCAGGCGAGATTCAGCTGGGTCAGATGTTTGAGACGGTAAGATACATAGAAATCCATGTTACTAGGATTTCTAGTAGCCTTACCATTGATGCAGTAGGTGACCACCGCTAGCAAGATGCGATCCACCAATGGCATGTTCTGAGTCTTTTTGGAGGGGAAATACCCCAAGTCGAATTTAACGTCCTGCTCATGGACGCCGTATTTGACACTCCAGTCAAACACGGAGAAATCAGTCAACCCTCGTTCGGATTCTCAGGACTTCACAAATTTCAGGAATAGTGAAGCTGAGAGGAGTACCATCAATAACAGTGTTGAGCGAAAAAGGTTGAGACTCAGATTGTGGAGTGACCCACAAATTTGAATAGAATAGCCGGGTGTGTTCGCGGGAGTATTTTTGCATATCAGGCCTGGACCAAAGAGATGTCCAGCCCTGATGTTCCAACAAGGAACAACTTCAAACGCAGTGCTCGTCTCAGGAAGATTGCTGAGATTGAGCAGTTTCAGAGGGATAATAAGACGATTGGATGCTACCCATTCTCGGAATAGCATCCCGGAGTAGTAGGAGACATGAGCACCTTTGTCAATGGTGCGTGGAGGCTTCTTGATGTCAGGCTCAAATTTCTTCAACCAAGGAAAGTTGTCTTTGGTGAGCCCTTCACGAATGGTTGTGATTTCAGGCGGCTCAACAATTCCTTGTCCAGCCGTTTGTTTTCGCTTTTGAGTGCGTGGACGTTTGGAAGGACCAGCGGAAGCCATTGGATGAGGGGTTGGGAGAAAAAGAGAAAGGTCTTGAGAGGAGAAAGGTGAAGTGAAGATGTGATGAGGAATGAAGAAAAAGGTTTGGTTTTTAAAGGGTGAAGAAAGGAAGATGAAGAGTTGATAGAGTAATGGTGGATTGATGGGAGTGGAGTGGGAGAGAAGTTTGAGAAAAGATGAAAGATAGTGAATGGGAAGAGGAGAGGACAGAGGCGGCAGAGAATTGATGTCCTTGAATGGCGCGAAAACAGAAGAGACGGCGGAAATGACAGTGTAGAAATAGGGTTGAAGCGCCTAATGTGACTTCGAACGACTTCACAATAGAGGATGAAGCGCTTAAAGTCACATTGAACGGCTGTAGAGATGCAGATTGAGCGCTTAATGTCACTTTGAACGAGTGAACAACCTTAGATAAAGCGCTTAATCCTACATCGAACGCCTTTGTAAAGGGACATAAAGCGCCTGATGTCACTTCGAACGAGTGACATCCTTAACATCAGGCGCTTGATGTGACATCGAACGCCTGAAGCAAGTGTGATGAAGCGCTTTATGTGCACTGACTTGAAAATTTTTGAAATTTTCGAGCTCAAAACTCAAGATGGTTTTATCAACCCATGTTGAGCAACCCCAACCTACTTCTTATGGATACAAAGACATCACTAGGTAAGGGTTTCGTGAAAATGTCCGCTAATTGGTCTCGTGTAGGAACGAATTCCACACTTACCAAGTTCTTTTGTACACAATCACGGATGAAATGATACCTCACTTCAATGTGCTTGGTCCGACTATGTTGGACGGGATTTTGTGCAATATTAATGGCGGACGTGTTATCACACAAAATTGGCACCTTGAGAAGTGAATGTTATAATCATTTAACGTGTTTGTCATCCATAATAATTGTGCACAACACGAGGCGGCCGACACATATTCGGATTCCGCCGTAGAAAGAGACACACTGTTTTGTTTCTTGGAGAACCAAGAAACGAGACAATCTCCAGAAACTGACAAGTTCCGGAGGTGCTCTTTCTATCAACTAGACTCCCCGCATAATCGGAGTCACAATAACCTCTTAAATCAAAACATGCATTCTTAGGATAAAATAAACCAAATTTCAAAGTACTTCTAAGGTATCTAAGGATGCGTTTTACCGCAATAAAATGCATCTCCCTAGGATCACTTTGAAATCTAGCACATAAACATACTGCATGTAAAATATCGGGTCTACTAGCCGTTAAATAAAGTAGACTACCTATAATGCCACGATACAAGGTTACCTCGACATGCTTTCCCTTTTCATCCTTGTCAAGCTTTGCACTTGTGCTCATAGGAGTGTTCACCTCTCTTCCTTCACCAAATTGTACTTTTTGAGCAAATCTCTTGTGTATTTGGTTTGGGAAATGTACACGCCATCTTCGGTTTGCTTGATTTGTAATCCAAGGAAATAATTTAGTTCGCCCATCATGCTCATCTCGAACTCACCTTGCATAAGACTAGCAAATTGCTCACAAAGACAATTGTTAGTAGCACCAAAAATAATATCATCAACATATACTTGAACAATTAAATGATTCCTACCTTGTTCTTTTATGAACAAAGTAGTGTCAACTTTACCTCTTGAAAACCATTATTAAGAAGAAAAGTACTTAACCTCTCGTACCAAGCTCTTGGAGCTTGTTTGAGGCCGTAAAGAGCCTTTTTAAGTTTGAAGACATGATGTGGTGAATCATGACATTCAAACCCGGGAGGTTGTGCAACATACACTTCCTCTTGAATAACACCATTCAAGAAGCGGATTTAACATCCATTTGGTAAAGTTTAAAATCCCTATAACAAGCATATGCTAACACATCCTAATAGCTTCAAGCCGTGCTACGGGTGCAAATGTCTCATCAAAATCAATACCTTCTTCTTGACGGTATCCTTGAGCAACTAACCTAGCCTTGTTTCTAGTGACATTACCTTGATCATCCATCTTGTTACGAAAAACCCATTTCGTACCAATAATAGGATGATCGTGTGGTTTGGGAACTAACTCCCAAACATCACTTCTTTCAAATTGGTTTAATTCTTCTTGCATAGCCAAGATCCAATTTTCATCAAGAAGTGCATCTTTAATATTTTTAGGCTCTATAAGAGAGACAAATGCATTCTCTCTATATTGCCTTCGTGTGGTGATACCCTATTTAATCACCTATGACTAACTCTTGAGGGTGAGAACTTTTGTGCTTAAATGATCTAGGAAGATTGGAGACATCACCTCCAACTTCCTCTTGATCATGTTCCGGAAGAGATGAACCTTCATCATCAACATGAACCTCATGTTCCGGAAGTGTGATGCATTTTACATTTTGTGTATCAACATGAGTATGAGAAATATTTCTATTTGACTCACTAAGTTCATTCACACAAGGTGGAGGAGTACCTTCAAGAGGTTCAACTCTCAAATCAATGAAGATGTTTCCATTTGGAGGATCATCAACGATCTCTCGTTGAGGAACAACCATAGGAACATCCTCAAGAATTTCTTCTTGAGGAGTCACATCTTCATCCTCTTCACAATCCTCATTAAGTTTAGGTTCGTCACTAAGTGACTCATTAAACTTAACATGGATTGATTCTTCCACCTTTTGACTCCTTTTGTTGAAAACACGAAATGCTTTACTATTTGAGGCATAACCTAAAAAGATACCTTCATCCGCTTTGAGGTCAAGTTTGTCCAAAGTATCTTTGGTATTAAGTATAAAACACTTGCAACCAAAGACTTTGAAATACCCAATGTTGGGAACTTTTCCATTCCAAAGCTCATAGGGTGTCACATTTAGGTATGGTCTCAAATAGACACGATTGATCACATGGCAAGCGGCATTTACCGCTTCGGCCCAAAAATACTTAGGCAAACCGAACTCATTCAACATTGCTCTACACATTTCTTGTAGAGTTCTATTCTTTCGTTCGGCCACACCATTTTGTTGAGGAGTTCTAGGTGCCGAAAGGTCATGAGAGTATCCTTTGGATACACAAAACCTTTCGAAATCACCATCGAACTCACCACCACGATCACTACGGATGGTTTTAATGGTGTCACCCACATGATTTTCCAATCGTTTACTTAGACTTATAAACTCACTACATGCATCACTTTTCTTAGCTAGAAACATCACCCACGTATAACGAGTATAGTCATCTACTACCACGAAGGTATGTTTACCACCCAAGCTTTTGTTCCAACATCCCCATACAAATCCATATGAAGCAATTGTAGGGGCTTGGAGGTGGAAATATTTGTCTTGGGTTTGAAGCTTGTTTTCACAAGCTTCGCCTTTTGACAAGTGTCACATAAGTCATGGTTTTCGAAACTCATTTTTGGAAGGCCTCGGACTTTATCATTTTCGCAAATAAATTTAAATGTTTTGAAACATACATGTCCGAGACGTCTATGCCATAGTTGCGTCAAATCATTCTTAGCAACTAGACAAGATACATTTTGAGAAACCAAATCATTGATGCTAAGTTTGTAAATATTTTTGAAACGCAAAGCCTCAAATAAGATCTTTTCTTCCTTTTTCACAACACACTTTGTTTTCAAAAACGTTACCTCATAGTTAGCATCACAAAGTTGACTGACACTTATCAAGTTAAACTTAAGACCTACAACATATAAGACATCACTAAGAGAGAAGGAATCGTTACCCACAATACCATGTCCTTTGATTTGGCCTTTGCTACCGCCAAAGTGGACAACTCCTCCGTCTTGCATAGTGAGTCTATGGAAGAGACGTTTGTCTCCCGTCATATGGTTGGAACACCCACTGTCCACGACCCATTTGACCTTCTTGTCTTCGCTTTCTCCATTGAGTGCTAGGGCCTACAAAAGAACCATATGAAGTTGGTACCCTTTTTGTTTTGGGTCCTTGAAGGTTAGTTACCTTCATTCGCCTTTCGGCACCCACACAAGACTTATTATTTTTGACTCTACACACTCTCTCTACATGGCCCTTTCTATTGCAATAAAAACATGTGGATTGTTTTGATTGTTATTTTTGCTCTTTGTGTTCATAAAAGATAGTGTGTGTAAAAGAGTGTTGATTGTTTTAGCTCTACACACTCTTTCAATATGACCCTTTTTATTACAATAAAAACATGTAGGTATATGTTTGTGTGAATAAGAGTGTTTTATCGTTTTTAGTTTTGCACATTCTTTCTACATGACCCTTTTTATTGCAAACAAAACATGTAGGAATGTTGTTTGTGTGGATAATGATGATAATCATGCTTGTGTGTTAACACGTTCCGTGATTCCCGTTTAGGGACAACATTCTTTGGCATCAAAGAGGATTATTTTTCACGGAATCAAACAAGACTTAGGCACCTTGGTTTGCTTTGCCTTGCTATTAGGCATGTGCCTTTGCATCTTCAAGGGAGCTTGAGACTCCTTGAAGTGTGATGCTTGTTCATTTGTTTTTCCCTTTTTAGATGCATACAAAACGCTAGATTTAACCTTAGGTTTCATACTCGATGAGGATGCATCTTTGACTATCATAGTTTTATTTGCACTTTTTTTTGAGAATTCTTATTCTCAACGGTTTTATGAGAGATGCTTGATTTTATCAAATCGTGCTTCTCCTCTAGTGCAATCATATGCATAGTTAGCAAAATTTCATGCTCGAGTTGTAATGCAATATGATTTTCTACCGTGTCATTGTATTCGTATATAGATGCTTTAAATTCCTTTTTGACACGAGTGTATTTTAGTTCTAAGAGGTCAATTTCTTGCACTAAGTCATCTCTTTCATCTATTAATCTATAATGTGAGGATGTAGTGCATACCTCCATGTCGTCTTTGATGGCCATAAGAGAATAAAACTCCTTGTTGAGATCATCGTCACTGATCTCCGTGAGAGTTAGTTCTCATGATCATCACAATCGCTTTCAGATCCAGACAATAAGCATTCCCAATGATCTATTTCTTCTTGTAGAGCCTTCTTCTTTTGGTAGAAGGCATTTGTCTTTTGGGAAGCTCACATGGTCAAACGTGGGTACTTTGACCTGTACACTTGAGATAGAAGGGAGTAGTGACTCTTGTCTTCTTCTTCTAGAAGCATCACTACTTGGAGAACTTGCATCAACAAAACTGAAGGGATCCATACTATGAAGATCAAATCTTGTATTTGGACTCAAATAAGCAAGATGTGGCTTTGATACCAATTGTTAGGTCCTTAGAACACACTAGAAGGGGGGGTTGAATAGTGTGTTCACCAAGTATGGATATTTTATGGCTATTTTTCTTTTGAAGTGCAACAATACTTGGGTGTGTTCTTTAGAAGGAATAAAGACTTGCAAGAAAATAAAGAACACAAGTATGTATAGAGGTTCAAGTCAAATGACTCTACTCCTCTACCTTCTTGATGTTTCACAAGAAGGATTTTGAAATGGGGATTGTTATTTCTTTTGGGGGAAACAACAATCAAGAACAAAATCCAGAAAATAGAAAAACTAGGCACCTTGCCTAGACCACAACCAAGAAGTCTAACCCTTTGAAGTTTAGCCTCCAAAGATCTTCTTTGCCCTCAAAGAAATCTTGTAGGGAGAATAGTGCACCACACACTATCAACTAACCCTTCAAAGTCTAGAAATCTCAAACAAGAAGCACTCTTGCTCCTTGACCAA
>AP025060.1:29496156-29517231 GCA_036186865.1 Eustoma russellianum | reverse complement strand
GAAAGGATATAGCTTGCAGGCATGCACCAGTATGCAGTATTAAGTATTTTGCATATACATATATAGACACACACACATATATATGTATACACATGTGCACATACATCCATATACATATATATACACACAAAAACCACATATAAGTAATACGAATACGCACGTATATGCACACATATGAACGTATGTTATATACGAAATACACACGGCATGCATATATACTCATACATAAGTGAACATGTATGTGTGAATACATATGTGTATATATGCATCAAACCATATGCATATGCATTTAGTTATAATAAACATAGTTTTGGCAGTTTTTATGTAATTTTTTAATGCCTGAACTTTTGCTAAAATTTGAAAATTTTGACATCCGGGATAATCATATTTTGTCTACAAGTATTTTGTTAAAACTTCAAAATTTTATCAAGTCTTTTATCCCTTGTACTGGACAAGAAGAAAAGGATGAATAACTGACTAACAGAGTGAAAGACAAACTGGAATACATTACTATCACTGGCAGGCAAGTATAGTGGTAGGTAATTGTGGGTTCTGCCACACCTGATTCCCGATAAACGAGAAAACATTACACTGCCGTGATCCACTTGACTACATCCGCTTCTAGATTTAGTAGATTAAGTTAAACCATTTGCTCCTTTCTCATCTAGCTCACTCTACTTCGATCTATATTAATTCAGTCTTTTTTCTCATCTAACTCACTTTACTTCGATGATGTGCGTCAATATTGTTATGTGTCAATTCAAGAAGAATCATTCTCCCAGAATTCTTCCATCTTTAAATCGATTTCCAAGAGCATTATTCTGGAATAATCTTTTTAGGAGGGACATTCAGAAGTTGCTCAGTCTGGAATATTTTTAAGCAAATAAGAAGAGAATAAGCGCGCCTAATGCAGGAGTTCGAAGGGTTCGGGCGTCCACACACTTCACATGAATTGCCTAATGTACGCGTTCAAAGTGTACTGGATTCCACCCAAGGCACATGAATCGCCTAATGTAGCGTTCGAAGTATACTGACTTCCAGCCACATCACATCAGGCGCCTAATCACCGTTCGAAGTACCAATTTGTGCAAATCATCAAAACTTAAACTAACAATCTTCCTCTTTTTGATGATTTCACAAATGCATAACTTTTAAAGTTAGCTCTCCCCTTAACTTATGCTCCCCCTCGCAATATGCATAACTTACTCTTCTAGTAGAGAGACACAAAAATAAACAATTTTATGCATATGTCATAGCATGAAATGGATTTACATTAAAAAAATACCTTCAGCAAAGTTAAGATGATTTCAATTTTAGAGAGACAACATCAAGAAAAGATAGTCAGCGATCAAAAGAAACAACACATTTCTATCCACCAAAAAAACTAAACAACACATTTCTATCCACCAGAAAAACTTAATCATTCAACTGTCCACTTCCAGAACCAGCACCACTTGCACCAGGAGGAAAATCACCAAAACCAAATCCGCTTGTTGCGAACTCTGCAAAACCACTCATTTGCCGACCACTTCCGCCAGCCTGCCCACTTCCACCACCTGCAGCCTCTGCACCTCCAGCACCTTCAGCAGCATGTTCTCCCCCTAAACCATCAAAATCAGGAGGAATGTAGACCCAGGGAAATTGACTGAGAAAGGCTGTTTTGAGGACTCCGAAATGATATTCATGGCGTGCATCCTTGAGTTGTAGTTGCTGAACCGATTGTTCTAATGACTAAATTCGTGCACGCAGCTGTGATTCAGTGCTTGGACCTTCACCTTCCTGAGGGCCTTCATCTACTTGATCAGCAATATCAGGCAGGGTAGTGGCTTCGCGTCGTTGAGAATCGATGGTTTGGGCAATGTTGTTGTTATCATAGAAGTCCGTCTTAGCCACCGTAGTCAATCATCATCAGAAATGACAATACATTTGGACTTCAACAATATAGTAACAATATTGGCAAAAGGTAAAGCCTTAGAACCTTTCTGGAGAGCAGCAAACATGACTTCTACAATAATCCAAGCAAGATTTAGCTAGGTCTCATGTTTGATTCGGTAAGTGACATAGAAATCCATGTTGCTTGGATTTCTAGTAGACTTTCCATTTACACAATACGAGACCACAGCCAACAAGATGCGATCCATCAGAGGCATATTCTGAGTCTTCCTTGAAGGAAAATACCCCATATCAAATTTAACATCTTGTTCACAAACTCCGTATTTATTGCTCCAGTCAAATACGAAAAATTCACTCAGCCCTTCGTTTCTTATTCTAAGGACATCACAGATTTTTGGTATAGAAAAACTGAGAGACATACTATCAACGACAGTGTGCATAGAGAATGATTGAGACGCAGACTATGGAGTAACCCACAAGTTGGCATAGAACATCCTGGTGTGTTCTCGAGAGAATTTTTGCATATCAAGTCTGGACCAGAGAGAGTTCCATCCTTGATGTTCTAGGAAGGAGATAAGCTGGTCCGCATTGCGAGTCTCAGTTAAATCACTGACACGAAGCAACTTGAGTGGAATGATAGGACGGTTGTTTCTGTGCCATTCTTCAAAGAGCAGATTTGAGTACATTGACACACGCACGCCCTTGTCAGCATGACGAGGTGATTCTTTGATGTTTGAATCAAATTTCTTTAACCAAGGAAAGTTTTCCTTGGTGAGCCCTTCACGAATGGTTTTGATTCCTTGTGGTTCCACAAGCCCAGCAGTTTGCTTGCGCTTGTGGCTGCGAGGATGTTTAGACAGTCCTGCTGATGCCATGAGGGAAAGGCTGTTTGAAGGTTGGAGAAGAGGAAAATAAAAAGAAAACACAGGATGAAGAGAGATGTAGTGAGAATAAGGATGGATTTTAAAGGAGAGGAGGGAAGAGGAAAAATCTTGGATGTTAATGGTGGGAGGAAAATGGAGGAAAGGGAGTAAATGTTTGAATAGTGGAGAAGATGAGAAGTTTAAGAAGGTGAAATGTTGGGAAATGGAGAAAATGATGAGACGTGGGAAGAAAGTGGGAGGAGGGAATGGCGGGCAGGAATTGATGACTCTTGATTGGCGCAAAAAAATGAAGAGACAGCGGAGAATGACAGTGAAGATTTAGGGTTTAGGCGCCTAATATGACTTCGAACGACTTCATAAACAGAGATGAAGCGCCTTAAGTCACTTCGAACGGTTGTGGATAATTATATTAAGCGCTTAATGTCACTTCGAACAAGTGAACTCATTTTGATAAAGCGCTTAATCCAACTTCGAACGCTTGTGATGAGGGACATAGAGCGCCTGATGTCACTTCGAACAAGTGACATCCTTAACATCAGGCGCTTGATGTGACATCGAATGTCTGAAGTAACTGTGATGAAGCGCCTTATGTATACTGACCTTGAAAATTTTCTTGCTCAAAACTCAAGATGGGTTATTATCAACCCATGTTGAGCAACCCCAACCTACTTCTTATAGATGCAAATACATCACTAGGTAAAGGTTTCGTCAAAATGTCTGCTAATTTGGTCACGTGTAGGAACAAATTCTACACTAACCAAGTTCTTTTGTACACAGTCACGGATGAAATGATATATCATTTCATTGTGCTTAGTCCGACTATGTTGGATGGGATTTTGTGCAATATTGATAGCAGACGTGTATCACACAAAATTGTCACTTTGGAGAAGTGAATGTTATAATCATTTAAAGTGTTTGTCATCCATAACAATTGTGCACAACAAGAGGCGGCCGACACATATTCGGATTCTGCCATAGAAAGAGACACACTGTTTTGTTTCTTAGAAAACCAAGTAACAAGACAATCTCCAAGAAACTGACAAGTTCCAAAGGTGCTCTTTCTATCAACAAGACTACCCATATAATCGGAGTCACAATATCCTCTTAAGTCAAAACATGCATTCTTAGCATAAAATAGACCAAATTTCAAAGTACATATAAGGTATCTAAGGATGCGTTTTACCACAACTAGATGCGTATCCTTAGGATCACTTTGAAATCTAGCACAAAAGCACACTGCATGTAAAATATCGGGTCTACTAGCCGTCAAATAAAGTAGACTACCTATAATGCCACGATACAAGGTTACCTCGACATGCTTTCCCTTCTCATCATTGTCAAGCTTGGCATTTGTACTCATAGGTGTGTTTAGCTCTCTTCCTTCACCAAAATTGCACTTCTTGAGAAAATCCTTTGTGTATTTGGTTTGGGAAATGTACACGCCATCTTCGGTTTGCTTGATTTGTAATCCAAGGAAATAGTTTAGTTCTCCCATCATGCTCATCTCGAATTCACCTTGTATAAGACTAGCAAATTGCTCACAAAGACAATTGTTAGTAGCCTAAAAATAACATCATCAGCATATACTTGAACTATCAATTGATTTCTACCTTGTTCTTTTATGAACAAAGTAGTGTCAACTTTAGCCCTTGAGAATACGTTGGCGAAGTTTCGGTTGTCACCCGATACGACAATTTTTGGTTTAGAACCTTGTAACGTGTCGTAATAATTTTGTCATCACCATGACTTATATCATATGATATAAGACCTGAATATACTCATAAATATGAGGTAAGTACAGTGGTGTGGCGTTGACGTACGTTGACCATACCACATTGTATCCTCTCTTGATACGTATTTTATTGCAATATTCCACCGGATTGCAGTGATCCGAAATGGCGGATGCGCCATTGCAGAAGAAAACGTTCGCAGAAGCACTAGCCCCTACTCATATGGAGTCCGCCGCAACAATCAGACCCATATCACGCTATAAAGGTATGCCTTCTATCACATTCACAAACGAGGAAGTAGATCGCTACTCTATTCCATTCAAATATACTCTCGTGGATCTTTCTGGCATGGCCGACCCAATATGAAGCAATTATCATCCTGCATGGAAAGAATTGGTTATAAACAGACTCCTAAATTAGGATTGATAGATGATCAGCATGTTATCTTAACCTTCCATCATCCAGAAGATTATCATCGGTGTTTCTTACGTCGTTCATAGGGCGGTTAATGGATATACTATGAGGGTGACGAAATGGACACCGGATTTTGATCCCAAGATTGATAAACCGATAGTCCCTCTATGGGTATCCATTCGGGGGATGCCATTATACTTACAAAATAAATCCGCTTTATGGGATATAGCTCACAATGATTGGATTGCCGTTAAAAATGGACTCAGCAACATCTAATGGATTACGCCCATCGGTTGTACGATTGTGTATTGAAGTCGATATTTCCAAATCGTTACCAACCCGATTGCATATTCAAGGAGGAGATCATGTCATACACCCAACGGTTGAATATGAAAACGTACCCCTTTTCTGCAATACCTGCCGTACACTCGGACATGAAGCCAAGGATTGCAGTCCAACAAATTATAATCAGCATGAACTAGAAAACCATGCAGCTCCTATCCAAACACGAGTACTAAAACAACCTAAACGATAGACTCCAAAAAAGAAAAAGTCAGAACACACCCAGTTGATTGACGAGGACAATGAAGAAGATTTGCATGCTGAGGAAGATGATGATTTACCAAAAAATAACGAGCCTTTTCCGCTGCCACATGATAATCATATAATACAAGAAGACTCCGAAGCAGTTGCATGATGAGCCTCATCCCCAAATGCTGACTCAAGAGATACAACTCTCTTAACGCTAATATCCGACAAACAAGACTTGTCCAAGATAGATGCATCCTTAGGTCACGCACAAGATGAAGGTGATGATATTGTAGAAGCCACAAACTCAGATTCAGAAATTTACATGCATCATACTGAGCAGCTCCCTGAAAGCACTCCAAACACCTGTTATATTACAGCCACATATTCCCTCACATGAAGACCCATGCAAGGCAGACGACCCAAAGTCATCTTGCAGATGACACTGATGGCTGTTTTGGCTGCCCAGAGTAGTTCTTACTCATACCACGGCTCAACTGATAAATGAAATGGCAGACCCCATGCCCATCTCCCGAAGGCGCCGCACAAACAAGAGATGTTAGGTACATACAATCAGCCTTCAGAACGTCAGACAAGATCTTCAAACTTACCCTCCTCCTCCTCTCAATGAATTGTCTCATATGGAATGTCAGAGGAATTGCGAACTCCTTAGTTCGCATTCGTAAGCTTATCAGAACACAAAAACTACAGTTGTTAGTTCTAATAGAGCCCAAAAAAAGATCCTACACATTTGGCTCAAATTCAATGCAGACTGCATTTTTCCCATTCGGACGTAATTTGTAGGGACAAAATTTGGATTTTTTTGGTCACAGGATTCACTCCGACATTTATGTACGATATATGATGAACAATGTTCGCATTTCAAGTTTCAAATTGTGGGCACGGAGATTGTTCAGTGGCTCACACCAGTTTATGGAATGCACACTGTGACTGATCGTCGTAGGCTATGGCATTCATTACAACATCACCATGCTACTAACAATGAGCCTTGGTTAATAGGTGGAAGATTTCAACACTTTTCTCTCAGTTCGCGGAACATGCTGTGACTCTCTACCCCATACTAGGTCTTCATTGGATGACTTCAATGACTATGTGTTGTCTTGTCAATTAATAGATCTTGCCATATAAGGCTCTACCATATAAGTGGACAAGTGGTCGTGGGCTGGGCATAGTTCGCAGAAGGATAGATCGTATTGCTATGTTCAGAGTCCTATAACAATCTGTCACTAGTCTGAGGGTTTAAACACCTTCCACGATTAACATCTGATCATACTCCGCTGCTCCTGCAACTCGTCACTAACACCATCCAATGGTCCAAAATCTTTTCGTTTTCAGAATATGTGGGTGGAGCATAAGGAATTTTCATATATTTGTCAAGTCAACATGGGATTCATATCCCACCACAGTTGGCATGCGAGGACTATATAATTAAGCTGCAATCTCTGAAAAAAGATTTGCACAACTGGATTGTCACAGTGTTTGGAAATGTCTTTGATCAACTATCACATCTGGAGCGGGAACTAAAATCAGTGAGGCCGCCTTTGATGCGCAACCTTCATCAGAAGCACGCACAAAGTACCATGCTATACAGGCGGGAATACAAATTAGCAGAACACAAAGCAGAGTTATTTTGGTCTCAGAAAGCACGTCAGAAATGGATTGCAGCAGGAGATGCCAACACCTCCTATTTTCACAACATAGTAAGGGGATACGACATATCCGCCAAGCCATCACAAAAATACATGATACGCAGGGCACAGTTATTGACACACAGCAAGGCATTCAACATGCTTGTGGAAGTATAGTACAAACAGTTATTTACAGCGGATACACATTGTTGACGGATGACACTATTCTACAATACATTCTCAAACTTGTGACGGATATCAGAGATCATCAACAATTGACAGCCTTGCCAACTCACGGCAGAGGTAAGGAAGGCAGTTTGGTCGTTGGATCCAAAAGTGCGCCTGGTCCATGATGCTTACTAATGGTTATTTTTTCCGTACATGTTGGGGACATGTTAAACTGATGTTCACAAAGCTATGCAGGAATTCTTATTCTTGGCCTTCCAATGCCAAAGCAATGGGAAGTACCGTAATTGTCTTGCTGCCAAAGGCACCCACACCATGCACATTCTCTGATTACAGACCCATTAGTCTGGAAAATTTTATATCTAAACTGGCTACGCGTATTATTGCAACACGCAATCCAACCCTCTTCTGTAAAAGCTCATAACGGATGAAATGCACAAGCTGGGTTTGTAAAAGGAAGAGATATAGCTGACCAGATTGTATGGCTCGTTGAAATGATTCATTTGCAGGACACCAAGGTCAGAGGCTCAAATACGATAATCAAGCTGGACATGATGAAGGCATTTGATAGAGTCAGTTGGACATTCCTAGGAAAACTGCTAGCGGAATTTTGGTTTTTTCCAGTGGTTTTATCAAACTGATATTCAATCATCTCAGAGGGACATATATTTCGGTATTGATCAATGGCATCCCATCCGGTTTTTTTCAGCCTTCGAGAGGGGTTAAACAAGGTGACCCCTTGTCACCTATACTACTCATTCCTAGCTTCGAAGGCATTTTCAAGGGGTCTTAATAGCTTAGTCTCAAGGGGAATCATATTGCCTTTCGCTGCAGGTAGATTCCAAAACAATATCCCATTTGGTTTTTGCGGATGATCTCTTAATATTCAATCAATGGTGGATTACGCAATTTAATAAAGTTTTAGAACTTTCTTGCAGCAGTATCAGGTAGCATCGGGTCACGCGGTTAATTTCCAAAAGAGCCACTTTGTTCCAGCATCTTACTTGTCACATGCACAGATTCACATAATGGAGCAAAGCCTACATATGATGGCAGTCTCATTGCCAATCAAATATTTAGGTGTTCAGTTGCACAAAGGCAAAGAACGACTCTCCCCATTTTTGCTAGTCTGCTCTCGTCAATCCAAGCTAAATTATATATGTGGCAAAATAAATTTCTCAATCACGCTGGCCGTTTGATATTGATCAAACATGTTTTGGCTTCCATCTATTACATGTCCTATCAGTTTGTAGGTTGCCTCAAAGTTTACTACGCACCATTACGCGCTGGATGGTCAAATTTTTTTGGGGTAGCACAACCGATCAAACTCGGTGTTCTTGGGTCTCAAGTGAGCAACTATTTGGACCAACAAGTGAGGGAGGTCTTGGGCTAAGGAAATTGGACGATATGCAGTTTGCTTACTCTTGCAGGTTATGGTGGAAATATCAACAAAATAACCCTTTATGGAGCAAGTTCTTTCATTCTCGTTACGCTAAACGCAGCTCATATATCTTTCGGATCACAGACTCCCCAGTTTGGAAACGAATTGTAGAATACACCCAATATGCGACCAAGGTTGGCCACAGAACAATACACCATTCGTGCAGCGTATGATCATGTACGTCATGTGCGGAATACGCGCCTCTCATACAAATATATCTGGAATAAGCATATACCTCCAAATATATGAGTATTTCTATGGCGTTTATATCACAAGGCCATCCCTCTGCCTAAGAATCTACAAAAGTTTGTTTGCATTCATCCAACTCAATGTCCATTTTGCCTACAAGCACGAGTCACATCGGACCATATACTCTTGGATTGCCCAGAAGTTGCAGATGTCTGGAACGTGTATACTTCCTATTTTGATGGTCCTCCCACCACAGCAAAAACAATACAGCAGCATCTCCTTCAATGGTGGATATCAACTAAAGGTAAGACACTTAAAGGCATCTTACGAATCGTGGCACCTTCTTACATTGTTTGGGAACTATGGAAATGCTATACTTCCGATTATGTATGGGGATGGACATTGGAGAAAATTGACTGTAATGGAAACCATACATCGAGGAATATATGATTGGGTATCCGTTCAAAAGGCAAAAAATTTGCATACTCAGACAGCGGGCTGATTGCAATGGGATTAAGCCCCAACCATCTGCACTCCTAGAGTCAAGATAATCAAATGGCATCAACCTCCATCGGGTAGATTGAAGTTAAACACGGATGCAGCACATGGTATGCACACGGCAGTGGCAGGAGCAATTTTGCGTGACAGCAACGGTGCATTCTTAGGAGCGATAGCGTTTCATCTACCATTATCATCACCAGCAATTGTAGAGTTTCAAGCAGCATATTTCAGTTACCTATTCTTTGCAGTGCAATGGGCACCAATGGATATCGAGTTTGACGTTCAAGGAGTCCTATCAATGGTCCACAACGCAAATCAGCAGCATGCCTTCTTATTCAAATCTCTATTGATATCAAGGACATCGGAGATAACATATGTTCCTAGGGAGGCAAATCAGCCGGCACATTTCCTCGCCACAATACGGTCAGCTTCATCAGCAACTTACCATATTCACAACAGTAGCTGCCCTACCACCATTAGCTCGTGCAAGTTATCAAACTGAAAGTATTCCACATATTCGACATGGCCACAGCTCTTGATCAATATAATTGCCCATATCATATGATATGGGCAACGCGGGTACGCATGATCTCCTCTATCATACTTCTTCACTGCGTTATACTTCTTCCACATATTGCATACTATATAACATCGTTACCCATATCAACCGATATGGGTAACCTGGGTAACTTCTCCAGCACAAAAATTTGCTACAATTTGCAAGATATTACTGCTGTTTCATATAGCTTTTGTCACAATCCTAATCATTATTATGTTTGTGCATGGAACCTGGGATGCAATGGCAACATCGGAGGAACATACATTGGCGAATCCAACAGCGACTGCAGCATGTTGCACCCTCTAAACTTACGGACACAACACGCTTATCTTTTTTATATTCATGCAATTACACCAATCATATAAATATGTACGCTTTTTCCTTCGCCAAGGTTCTATCCACAAGGGTGGTTTTACTTGGCAAGGTTTTTAATACGGCATATCGTATATGATTGGAGGCATCAACTTATATGCTCGCTATACTATTATTTTGTTTTCATTGATGCTCATTGTAATATGGTTTTCCTCCGCCATAAGTGAGGCATAATAAAATTATCCTTTTTCGATTAAAAAAAAATATATATGTAAAGGTGTGTGGTTTGAGAGGGAAGAAGAAGACTTTCCATTCTTCAATTGGTTGTCTTAATGCCTTTTTCATATATATCTCCATTTAATGAACTACTTAGTTCATTTAAACTAAGTACTTCAGTTAATGAACTAGTTTTGTTCTTTAATGGTGGCACCTGCAAATAGTTCAAACACAACAAATGTTTGCCATTTGACGTAAGCTTTAAAGATTCATGGCTTGTTAGTACGGCAACATTATATATAAAGTGTGTAAGGCAGGTTTCTTGTAAAAAACGTGTCAAGTCACAAAATATATCATGCATTTCTTTAGCATGCGTTATTTAAATCATGCATTTTGTGAATCAATCAAACCCTTTTTCTCAACAATCTTCCCCGTTTGATGATTTACAAAATAACCTATGTTCATGATTTAAATTTAGTCGCTCCCCCTCCAATCGTGCACAAATTCAAAATTTTTGAATTTTAAATTTTGAATTCTCTCCCCTTTGATTTGTGCAATCAATCTCTCTCTCCCCCCTTAAATCATTCATTCTCTTCCCCTTTATTTTGGAAATAAATCAAAAGTGCATAAAAGAAAAAAGAAAAAATCGCATGCATTTAGATTTTGTTCTTAAGGGTTACTCATTTAACCCTTTGCAAATGTCCCTTTTGGTACCCAAATTTGGGTGACCTTTCTAGGTCTTCCAAAAGGTGAGAAAGGAGATGAAGATGCAATATAATAGACGTTTGGTGCAAATCCGTTTGGCCTTTTGCCGACAATGCCATCATGCACATAGTATGATCTTTGTTTTGATAAGCATTTCGGTTGCATGCACGGTGCGTGATCTAGATGTATTTTTATGATAGGGATTTCTTATATGCATCAATGGCTTCTTTTCATATTTGTATGACGCAAAATTATATCTCATATGATATGAAGATGAAGTATGACGAGATGAAGGGAGAGGGGGGCCTATGCGTCATCTTAGGCGCCATGTATGCCTTAGGTGTGTCTATTTTCTTAGACAAAATGAATTTGGTTGGTTTAATTGATGTTTTGTTTTTCTCAATGTAACCTAATCTGGTTTTATCACTATCATGCTTTTGTGACAAAATGATGCGATCTAGCATGTTAGTTCCCGTGCCAAATTGTTTCATTATTTTCTCTAAATCCGTATTCCTTGATTTCAAATTTGAAATCTGAGATTTCATTTCGGTGTTCTCGGATGTCAATGAAGAAATTTCAGACCTTAATGAATTTACGATGCAAGACGACTCTTCTTTTGAATCGTTTAATTTAGACACAAGATTTGTGTTAGAAGATTCTAACAATTTCTTGTCATCAATTAAGCGTTTCTTTTCTTTTACAAGAGTCTTAGCAAACTTATGAAATTCAAGATATTGAACATACAAATCATGATATGATGGTTCAGAATTGGAATCGGAATCAGAATGTACCTCACTATCAAGAAGTAGAGGCCTTTGGCTTGACATACCTTCTTGCTTGGTTTTGTGTCTAGTGGTTGCCATCTCACTAAGATAGTTGGATCTCCTTGTCGTGACTGTGCCTGCGCTCTGATACCACTTGTAGGACCTGCAATGCACCACTAGAGGGGGGGGGGGGTTTGATAAGTGGGTGCGGAAAATTTGGCTTTTAAAATGTTTTTGAACCAAAAACCCAACTTCTGAAAATAGTTTCTATTTTCAGGACTTGTTTTTCAATGTTTCAAAAACTAGGATACAGGCCTTCAAAAATTCTGAAATTTAGAGGGAATTTAGTCTCAGATGTTTTGAGTATCTCCTAAAAATTTCAGATCCAAATTCAATCTTTAACCCTTTGAAAAATCGTTTGTGGTCAGATTGCGCAAATCTGCCAGAAACGATAGTCTGACTTGAAAAATTGATTCCGATTAAACCGTGACTCCAAATGGACTGAAAATTTAATGACAAATCCCTTACTATGTTTATTTAATTGGGTTGAAACAGTTTTAAAAAATTCCTTTGGGAAGTATGTCAAATCCGTTCAAAGTCTCAACCTTTGTAAGTCTGAAAATCAGACTGCACTAGTCTCAGAACTATTGACGTTTGAATGACTTATACGTGTCCAAAAGGGTTGAAACTTGCGCCATATTAAACTTAAAACGTGTGTCTATGTTTCTGGAAAGTTTTTTGATATTTTAAATTCGTTTGATATTTTTGCTACTGCAATGAAAATGATGCACAGTGCTGGAAACTGAAAGTAAAATGCTGAAAAGAATAACACCGAGAATTTTATACCGGTTCGGTTAACACAACATACTTCAGTCTTCGAGGACACCTTCCTCGGTTATCACTAATCACAAAAAAACACCTTACCAAAAAGGGTTGCTGGAGTTACACACCAACTCCAACCCTTTACAAACAATACAAGTAATCACACCTTTCACGAACACCACCACCGAACGAATGAAGGTTTGATCACAGCTTGATCAACCTTTTACAACAATGAATGTATATGGTGGTCTATACAAATCCTATTCAATATATTTGAATATAAGAACAATAGGCTTGAGAGAGAAGAAGAAAGAAAGGTAGAAGAAGAAAGTGGAAGACACTTTTTGCTCTTGAGAGAATATGAGAATTGTCTTACTTTTGTTTGGCTCTCTTCTCTTCTTTTTAATCCATCTTGGCTGCCCCCTTGGGCTTTCTCCATCTTGAGAATTCTCTTTTAAGTCCTTGGAAGAATGCCTTGTGTAAATGTGACATCAACTTGCTTACTTGGCACATATTGATTTGATGAATGTCTTGGCTTTGCTTACTTGGCACTTCATGATTGGTCCAATCTTGTCACCATTTAGTGTGCTGTAAAAATATGAGATTAACTTGAAAAACATGTACCAAAAAGAATCAAAACGTGTCCATTGCTTGGTGTTCTTTGCATGTAAACTAACACTACCAAATAATCACCATTCAATCCCTTCAATTTTCGGATGCAGATTAAAGACAAATGAATAGTAAATTCGGCCACTATTCACATGTGCTGAATATTTTCAGCATGTGTTGCACTTTTGAAATCTTTCCTTGTGTGTTTCCCTCTTCAAAGTCACCCATCATGTGTGGCTTATTGTCCACCAATTAAAGTGCCAAATGAGCTCCATCTAGGCACCAAAAAAAGCTGAAAATGGTGTGTGAAATTCCTGCACATGTGCTGAATTTGCTTTGTAAACTTTGTCAAATAATGCACAATATTCACACATACATGGTAAATTATAATCAGCTCTAATTTGAATTTTCTAGAACACTTTAATATGTATTGAATATGTAAAAAGTGTCTAGATACATGTTACGTGTCATGCCAAAAACGTTCCATGTGTTGTATCTGTAGAAAACCGAATTTTTGACTTTTGTCAATTACGGGATTTTTCTCCGATTAAATTCAAACTTTTTGCACATGTTATATATATTATGTCACACATAATATGCATAAAATAAATTTAATATTCAGCTCATAAGGGCTGAGACATAGGCACCCACATGTGACAAAATAGGTTGAATTTGAAATCTCCACAATTTGGCCTTAATTGGGGGTGATTTGTGTGTGCCAACATGGAATGATTTTATGGCTGAATGTACCATGTAAGCCACGAAATTTGTGACCATTTTTGAAGTGTAGGGGCTGGCCATCTATATATGGCAAGTACGTGACACGTTGGCGAAGTTTCGGTAGTCACCCGATACGACAATTTCTGGTTTAGAACCTTCTAATGTGTCGTAATAATTTTGTCATCACCATGACTTATATAATATGATATAAGACCTGAATATATTTATAAATATGATGTAAGTATAGTGGTGTGACGTTAATGTATGTTCGTAATGTATATAGCGTGTCGATAGTTCGTTGGAATATATGTGTATAGTGCCTTTTAAAAAATCTGACTATATATTTTTTTTGTCTTGGCCGCATATCATTTTTTTTATTGAACGGATATTTTATTAAGATACCTCTCTTATGGTGGAGGGAAACCATATTACATGATTACATCTTGAAACGCATAAAAGTAGTATAATGCTTCTATTATTTGTAGTCTCCAGTCATATATGATATGTCGCATTAAAACCTTGCCAAGTAAAACCACCCTTGTGGATAAAACCTTGGCGAAGGAAAAAACATCGACAACCATGACTGCTGCGCCTTCATTCGCCGCAGTGGTCGCAGGATCATCAACCACACCGATATCCATCTCTCCTAAGACAGCAACGCGTTATAAAGGTATTCCACTGGTTTCATTTCTTGATTCGGAAATTGATGCATTGGCTGTCCCTTTTCGGTACTCTTTAGTCGGTACATTTTGGTATGGGCGCCCCCACCCTAAAGGTCATACGCGATGTTTTTGAAAAGATTGGTTTTCACCACGACCTTCGGATTACTCTCATTGATCAAATGCATATATTGCTGAATTTTACCAATGAAGCAGATTATTTGCGATGTTTTTATCGTCGTTCTTGGCATATTTCTGGTTGTCACATGAGGGTCACAAAATGGACAGTGGATTTTGATCCTTCCTCTGATGTCCCAATTGTGCCGGTTTGGATTGCACTACCGGCATTGCCGATTCACCTACATAGGCAGGAAGCTTTGTTCGAAATAGTGCGCACAATCGGTTTGCCTCTTAAATTAGACGTAGCCACCTCTAAAGGCTTACGTCCATCGGTAGCTCGTGTATGTGTGGAGATTGATGTATCACAGGAGCTGCCGCAAAAAATTTATCTACAAGCTAAAGGTCGTTTAATTCTTCAGTCTGTTGTTTATGAAGATTTGCCATTGTTCTGTACTGACTGTCGTAGACTGGGGCATAAACATGCTGATTGCACATCTAAAGGTGAGACTGGTATTCCGCCCCCACCTCCTCCACCCCCGAAATCTCGTCCATCCAAGACGCGATGGACTCCAGTAAAGCCCAACCAACCTGTTCCGAATGCACAGCATCCCACTTCATTGGAGGATCCATCGCCGCTCTCAACTGATCCGGGGCAGGGGGTCCTGTCATAGGGGAACCGATCTCTATACTGGAGCAACATTCTTCCGATAATGCCATACACGATGCGTTTTGTGCTGCAGCAGACTTTCCTACAGATACCATGCCACACGATATTGGACATGTATCGGACAATTATTTGCCAACTGACACTTTAGTAGAGGACATATCGACGGTTGATCCATCACGCGTTCCAGACACTCTGGATGAAGCATCTGACACCCCGCAACACCCTGTGCATACTGTTGACCTATCTGTATCGCAGATTTTCTCTAGGTTGACTGCAGATTTATGTCCGGTACTGGTAGTGCCGCCTACATTGGAGTTTCACAAGCAACAGGATCCGCAGCACACAGATACACCTACACCATCTCCGCCCTTGGAGATTTCATACACGGCCATACAACATGCTCATGAGATGACCTCACCATCTGAAGTGGCTCCGGAAGTCCAAATTCAATCCATTCAAGTTGAATTTCGGTTCCATTAGCGATAATGCCAGCCCATGACCAGCCTGCTTATGATCCCTTAGTTGAACAATTCTATCAAGATCACTTTCGTGAAGAGGAAGAGGAAGTGGCTTTGGCACTAGGTTCGGACAATGAAGCTTCTCTCTCATATACTCGCCGTAAAGGGACTGAATATGATGATCTACGCGATAGTTTGATCATTGCGGGCGATGATTTGGATTGCAGGACATCGACTAGGGGCGGGACTCTTTTTGGTGGACTATCTCGGAAAAAACGCAGGTCTCGGAAGGATCTTCCACCACCTCCACCGTCCTCAATGGTTACTAGACGGCACAGCCATCGTTCTTTTGAAATATAGATAGCTTAGCAGTCCCACGACTGATCATTTGGTTTCTTTTTCTTTTATTTTCGCTTGTACTCACGGCTACCCTCGGCCTTTAACGCGGGATATGATATATAAATAAAAGCTGGAAGGTATCCTTCCGTTTATAAAAAAAAATATATAAACGTGTGATAAGAAGTAGGAGAAGACTTTCTATTCTTCAATTTGTTGACTTCATGCCTTTTCCAAATATATCTCCATTTAATGAACTACTTAGTTCATTTAACTAAGTACTTCACTTAATGAATTAGTTTAGTTCATCAATGGTGGCACATGAAAATAGTTCAAACACAACAAATGTTTGCCATTTGAAGTAAGCTTTAAAGCTTCATGGCTTGTTAATACGGCAACATTATATATAAAGTATATAAGGCATGTTTCTTGCAAAAACGTGTCAAGTCACAAAATATATCATGCATTTCTTTAGCACGCGTTATTTAAATCATGCATTTTGTGAATCACTCAAACCCCTTTTTCTCAACATATTGCACAAAATCTGGTTCACCACAGTTGGACTAAACACATTGAAGTGAGATATCATTTCATCCGTGATTGTGTACAAAAGATTTGGTTAGTGTGGAATTTTTCCAGCACATGACCAATTAGCTGATATTTTTACAAAATCCTAGCCTAGTAATGTATTTGCATTTATAAGAAATAGGTTAGAGTTACTTAACCTGGTTTGAAGGTGATCCATCAGGAGTCACAGCGAGAAAATATTCAAATTTTCAAGCTTGGCTCACATAAAGCGCCTTATCTGAAAAGGTTAGGCATTCAATGCTACATCAAGCGCATGTTCTGAGCTAAGTCACTCGTTCGAAGTGACATCAAGGGATTTATGTTTCTTAAACAGTCATTTAATATATCATTAAGCTCTTTATAGCAACTGTCTCACTCGTTCAATGTGACAATTAACGCTTAATCTCTTCAACCGCAGTCGTTCAATGTCACTTTGAGCACTTTATCCTGTTTTTAGAAGACGTTCAAAGTTGCATAAGGCGCCTAATCCCTATCTCTTCCTTGTCAAACCATGTGACCTTTCACTTTTTTCGCGCGAATTGAAGGATTGGACCAATGGCGCCGCCTTTTTCTCTTCCCGCGACGTATGATCTCCACTTCCTAACATCGTGGGCCGCTGTTTTTCTCCCTCCTCTTCATCTTCTTCAGGATTCCTTTCCTTTATACATGGAAGATTCTTCTTCTTTTTCAAATCCATACTATTCCTCCTCTTCTTCAAGCCTTCCTTCTCAACCAAAAATCTCTGCAGCCTCCTCTTTCTAATACTCTCAAAATTCTCTACAATCCAACGAATTTTTACTCAAAATCTATAAAAATTATTAATCCTCTCGTCAACAATGGCTTCTCATGGACATATACCTGCTGGACCTTTAATGCCTGTCCCAAGGGGAGACAAAAGAAAGCAAACTACTGGGGTGGTTGAACCAGAAAACTTGTCATCCATTCGGGAAGGACTAACCAGAGACAACTTCCCATAGACGAAGAAGAAACCTGATTCAGATGTCAAGAATCCCCCAACTCACACATCAAAAGGTATCCATCTTTCTATCCATTCGCATATGTTATATGAAGAATGGAGGAGTAGCAATAGACTAGTGGTACCTTTAAAACTGATTCAAGTGAGTGACTTCACGAAAGATCACAACGCGAATCAAGTTATTGCCCTCTCGATCGTCAAGGCTGGACCCATCTTTGGTCCAGAATTGACATAAAGTCTTTCTCAAAAAGATATGCCAGAATGTTCTACGCCAACATGTCGATGACTCCCAAAACCGAGTCTCAGGAATTTTCCTTTCACACTATCATCAATGGTATGCTCATGAGTTTCTGAATGTAGGAAATGTTCAATGCAATAAGAGTAAGAAATGAGGGACTGAGTGACTTCTGTCTTTGTCTGGAGTGATAAATGCGGAATAAGTGACCAGGAAGTTAAGTTTGATTTGGAGTATTTTCTGTCCAAAAAGATTCAAAATATACCATTGGTGAATAGAATTCTGTTGGCTATGGTGACTTACTGTGTCAACAGCAAGGCAACTAGGAATCAAAGCAACTTGGATTTCTATGTCACCTACCATATTAAGCATGAGACATAGTTAAATTTGGGATAGATAATGGTGGAACTGATGATGGCTGCTCTCCGGAAGGGATCAAAGGCCCTGCCCTTTGCCAATGTGGTTACTCTTTTGATAAAATCCAAGAATATTGAAATACCTGAATGATCAATCACCAAGGTGGCAAAGACGGACTATTTCAATATTGCCCAAGCAGTCGACTCACAGATGAGAAAGGCCACCACAATTCTGACATTATGGATGAGGTCGATGAAGGACCTAAAGATGGTGAGGATGGTAGCAATGACCCGGAATTGCTATCATGAATTTAGACACTGGAACAAACGGTTCAACAGTTGGAGCTCCGTGATGCATAGCACGAGGCTCGGCTACACAGAGCGAATAGCGTATGACAGTTTTCAAGAACGCCCTCTTGCAACAGATGTCGTGGATGCAGTCCCCATTTGATTTTGATGATTTAGGGGGAGACACTGGTGCTAGAAGTAGTGCTGGTGGAGCTGGTGGTGGTACAGGAGGAGCAGACAGAGCTAACAAAAGTGGTTCCGGCGGCTCAATGAGTGATGATTTGTCTCGTTTTCTAGTGATTGAAATTTGTTTGTTCATGATGACATTAGAACATTTTTTTGTGCTATGTGATGTGAATATAAATGAAATAGATTTACGTTGCTTTTGTTGGAATGTGATGATGAAAATTCTGCTTATCATTACATGCATCAAAAATTTAATTCATCATTTCCACTTAAGAAAAGTGTCGGAATAATGTGAGGGGAGCATAAGTTAAGGGGGAGCTAACTTTAAAAGTTATACATATTGTGAAATGATCAAAAGAGGGAGAATGTTAAAATACGTTAAGTTTTGATGATTTGCATAATTGACACTTGGAATGCCTAGATAAGGCACCTCATGCGAAGTGTTTGGAGGCTAGTACACTTCGAATTCCTGCATAAAGCGCTTCATGTGAAGTGTCTGGAAACCAGAACACTTTGAACACCTAGATAAGGCGTCTCATGTGTCAAACATAAAGCATCACACTTTGAATGTCAAACTATAAAGTACGTAACAAAGCCCAATTGAGTGCGTAACAAGGTCCAATTAGGGATTAGTCCAAATCCAAAATCGATGATGCAACTTTCCAAATATGCAATGTCAAAATGTCCAAAATAAAAGGCCCAAAATTTCCAAAGTCCAAACGCCCAAAGTTTCCAAATCCGATTTAGCCGGTCTAAAGTCCAAATCCAAATCCGAGTCCAACTCGGTCAAAAATAACCAAAATCTGGCTAAAACGGTCCAAAACAATGCAACAACTATAGCACTCTCCCTACAAGTGACTTATACCGTAAGACTTACGAATTGTTTCCTCCACAACCCAAATACACTATAGACACACTGTCCCAGACAAGGTCGTTACGTCTATAGGACCAAATACATGCCTTTGCTCCCTGTCCCAGACTAGGTAGTTACGTTCAGGTCCGAAATATGCATACAGAAGCCCTGTCCCTAGCGAAATAGTTATATCTGCAGCAATCCAAATAGGCATACAAAAACCCTGGTGCAACCCTAAGTGCCCTAGTGTCATGCATGTTTTACATGCATTTTATGTTTCCATTTATCGCGTGTTTTTGTCTTGGTGAAACTAATATCGGTCAAAAGTTGTGTCAAGATGGTTTATACAGTTTTTTTGGAGGTTACTTGACCAGCAAGAAAACTTGGAGACATTGGCATCACCCATGCTGAAAAGTAGGATTTCAGCTTGACACAGTCTCGGTATTTTGGTTATATCTTTTCAACGGATGATTAAAATCATCTGATTCTAGCGCCAAATGATATTTAAGAGATATATCTACAACTCTTATCCCTAGCACTTTTCTCAGATCGGAGTCTAAGATGCCCAGAATTCCTGATAAATTTGAGCATAGCTGACAGTGAGTATTTTGCTGACACCTGAAATTCAAACAGCCGTATCTCCTTTAATAGTCATCCAAATCAAGTAGTATCGATGGCTAAAGTCAGGGAAATTTTGTGCTCTACAACTTTGAAGAAGGGCACAAGAGCTAATTCGGTCCATATCCATGACTAAAATCGTATGCAAGATAAAGCTATACAAGAAAACAAGATTGTCATTATCCATTTTAGAACTTATCTTTATTTTTTTAATATTCATATTTGAACACATTTTGAAAGTTAGGATTGCTGTAATTTTATTCTTTTTAAAGGCCCTTGGCCGAAAGAAATTAGGGGAGATCGTTTTGATTAAAAATTTGGTGAATTCATCACTTTTCTTCACAATAGAGTTTCTTGTGTTATTTTGTTTCAATCCAAGGTTAGATCCATATCAAAGATTGAGCATTCTTTGAGGGAGGATCGAATTTTTCAAGAGGCGAACATGTCCTTAGGTGTTAATTCACCTAAGATCATGAACAAGTCAATTCTTTAGAAGCATTGCTCATTGAAGAACACGTTCTTGGATGTTAATCTATCCGAGGTGACGAACAAGTCCTCACCACACGAATGTTAAAAGGAAGATCGGGCCACACTTGCGTCATACTCGCATCAATTTGGTATCAGAGCCAAAGGG
>AP025060.1:29448607-29496146 GCA_036186865.1 Eustoma russellianum | reverse complement strand
TCCACCGATATCGATTCTATAAAGAAAATCGTTTGCATATTTCATTTTCCAAGAAAGCAATTGAATATTGTCACAATTGGCAACTATTTAAAATCCACATCAACTTGGTTCCGTAAGAAAAATGAGGCCGTTAGTTTAAACAAAAAAAACTTGGACTTTGGATAACTGTTTTTCGTAGATTTATTCAGCCTTTATTTATAAAGCTAGTCCACCATCTAAACATGCTACCTGTGTCACATATAAGTCTTGTTGCTAACGAAGTTATTAGTTGATTTTTAGACTTTGTGTGACATTGTTTGCATTTGTGCTTGATTTTGGTTGCAAAATATTGTGTTCCAATGCTGTTTTAACAAATACCATACACGGCCATATAACCCAACGGCTTCCTTGCACAACCTACCATATAAACACCACATCCTACCCATGAAAGCACCACGGAAAAGCTCTTTATATATCTATTTTTCTTTTGCTAATTTCCGCCCTCAAAAGAAAACAAAATAAAGAAAACCAAAAAAAGTTCCAGACATCTGAAATTAGGATTTGATTACTACGGAATTTCTATTCAAAAGTGCCTTCTTTACTGGAACATGAATTACGTGATGGCCCAGTACCTGACCCTCGTCAATATTAACTTTTGCTGAAATTGTGATTTTCTTTGGGCCGTCGGTGAAAAAAAAGAGGCTTTGCACTACGAACAGGGCATTGCTCGATTAAAAGAAAAAAAAGCCGTATACATACATAGCTACACAAACTCTAATTGTCACCCTTTTGTTCCTTGGACACTTGATTTTTGACTTAATCAAACATCATTGTAAACAACTAGCATAAAGGCTAGGATCAGCTAAAGATTGCCCAGGGCAACCCCTTAGTGTTTCTTTGGCTCAGCCTTCAACATCACGTTTGGTTTCTTATTGCTTTTTGATTCTTTAGTGTGTCCAAGTTTTGTGTGTCAGTTATATTAGTTTACTCTCTGTTGTCGTGCTCTTTTAGTACAATCGAAGACTTGGCTATAAATTGGTGGTTGAGGACACCTCATTGATTTGCTCTCTTTGATTGTCTCTAACTCAAGGTCTTGATCCAGAAACACAAGTAGTGAGATTGAGTGGCTATACACGAGAGGGTGATGAATACATATACGGATTTCATTTTCTACTAACGTGACATTGTCTCTTCCGTCTTTGTGTTAGTTTTTCTCTTTTTTTCGTTTTAGTGTTTCGTTTCAGGCTCTAAGTACATGGCTACATCACATAAGAGTACCTCGAGATCTCAACCACCATTGGAGGAGAAGAGCGGTACCATACACACGACGTCCCTACAAGAGCTTGTATGATAGACTTGATCAGTTTCAAAGGACGTAAGACCGACTTGTGACCACTGTAGACCAACTCCAAAGATCTCAACTAAGAACTGTGGATATAAGTGGACCCACAGTGTAGAATGATACTGCTCCACCTCCACCAGTTAGAGGACGTCGCATACACAGAGGAAGAGGGAGAGCGACCCTACGACATGTCCCAATGCAACCTCTAGGTGATATGCAAGATGAGTATGAGCCGAATCCTAACATTGAGCATGAAGATGTGTTTGGTTATGCGCCACCCCCCGAGCATGTGTACTTTGGCCAGAAGCGAGGTCATCCCCTGCTTCGTCCTGATTATAATCAGAGATTCAACCAAGAAGATGAGACAAGTAGGATCAAGATGAAAATTCCTCCGTTTTATGGTAAAAAGTGACGCTGAGACGTACTATGAGTGGGAGAGGAAACTAGACTTGATCTATTCTTGTAATAACTTTTTAGAGATGTCGAAAGTTAATTTTGTTGTGTTCGAGTTTGCTGATTATGCACTTATATGGTGGGACAACATTAATAGTGATCGACGAAAATCTTGAGAGGGAAGGATAGATACGTGGGAAGAATTGAAAAGGTGCATGAGAATTAGGTTCATTCCTATGTCCTATAAGAGAGACTTGCATGTGAAGCTTCAAAATCTTGCACAAGGCACTAGAAGTGTCGATGAATATTACAAAGAGATGGAGTTACTCTCGATGCGGGCTGACATGGATGAAGATGAAGAAGCCACTATGGCACGTTTTCCTCGTGGCTTAAACTGG
The DNA here is from genome assembly GCA_036186865.1 of Eustoma russellianum. Taxonomy (NCBI): domain Eukaryota; kingdom Viridiplantae; phylum Streptophyta; class Magnoliopsida; order Gentianales; family Gentianaceae; genus Eustoma; species Eustoma russellianum. Next base: position 29,494,034 of record AP025060.1, on the reverse strand, counting down.
GAAATTGCCAAAATTGTAGAGTTGCATCCCTATTATGACATAACCTCCTTGGTCCATCTTGCTGATAAGTTGAAACATAGATACAACGAAAAAATGCGCAGGCTCGACAGTTTTCATTTTCGACACGATTTAGAGGGACGAAAACCCAGCAGATGAGGTCACATGATGCACGTCCACAGCCTACACCGTTATCGCCCCATTCTACGTCGGCTCCAGATAAAGGTAAGGCGAAGGTTGGTGATGCAACCCCTCAGCAAGGTAAGTTTCTAATTCGACCTCTAGGACTAGGGATATTCAGTGCTTTCGTTGTAGAGGCATTGGTCATGTATCTAGAGATTGTCCTAATCCTAAGAGGATCATGTTAATTGAGGAAACTAATGAGTTTGTATCTGAATGCGATCATGATGAAATTGAGAAAGAAAGTGTTGAAGATTGTGGCATTAACGAGGAAGAGGGTGAATGTAGAGAGTTTCTAGTAGTTAGACCATGCCTTAATGCCCAAATGCAAATGAATGAACAAGTACTTCAACAAACTAACATATTTCACACACGTTGCATGATTGGTGGTAAGATATGTACTATGATTATTGATACTTGATCTTGTGTTAATGTAGCTAGTACTAAACTTGTTAGAAAGCTTGGTTTAACTATGATTGATCACCCGCACCCATTGAACTTATCTTGTCTTAATGATGTTGGTGTCGTTAAAGTGATCAAGCAAGTTCTTGTTTCATTTTCTATTGGTAGCTACGAGGATGAGATTCTTTTTGATGTTGCCCCTATACATGCTAGTCACATACTGTTAGGAAGCCAATGCAATATGATAAGCATGTTATGTATGATGGTTTTCTTAATAGATATTCTTTCAAGTTTAATGGCAAGTTGTATAGGTTGAATGCATTATCTCCACAAGAGGGTGATGGAAGATCATAAAAAGCAGCTGCAAAAGCGTAATGATCCAGTTGAAAGAGCAGCTGAGAAGAGGTTTTTGGAGTCTCTTAAGCAAGAGGCCCACAAAGCAGATTCATGGGCTAAGGAGAAGGAAGGAAACAAGGGAGAAAAACAGGTTTTAATGGTTGAACATGTTGCTGACTCATTATACATATCCCTTGATGCATTTCAAGTTGATTTAAATTCTTATTTTCATATGCCTAATACTTGTGATGTTGGTGCATTATTTGCAGAGATCGAGATGTCTAACCATGTTAGTCCCTCTAAAGTTTTATGCCCCTTAGAATTGGAAATTGTTACACACCCTAAACTTGAGTTGCTTTCTAATGATGATGCTTTCATTGTTGAGTTTGACACTTTACTAGATAGGTGCACATTAGAAGCTAACTTTGATAGCCATGTTGATGTATGTGTTAGCTTCGCTAAGGTGTTTTACTATCAAGATCCTTTTGATATCTACTACACTTACATTCCGTGCATGTCCCTTTTGATGCCTTCTGCTCTAAGTGCAAGCAAATATGATTTGTGTCCTTTTCTATGCTTAGATGACATTGTTTCATTTGATTACTTGTGTTCTGATTTTCCGTTTCATTTTTTGATGGTTCATGATCCTTTTAGTCTTTGCACTCCCTTGGTTTCTGCCTTGCTTTGGACAATTTACGTATTTGACCCAGGATCTAGGACTCGAGAGGACATGGAAACGATTTTGGCTTCAAATTTGAGCGATAGTGTTTTGTTTTACACTCCTCTTATGCTACCCTATCTGGTTGACTGTCTCTTGTTGAATGGTTTTGCTTTGCCTCTTATGTTTCACCCTAAACATGTAAAGAAGTGCATGATGTTAGGCATCCTCTTCCTCTATGCATTTCTTGATTCATGGACGAATCATTTTTAGTGGGGAGGGGATGATGTTTTACTTGCATTTTATGTTTCCATTTATCACGTGTTTTTGTCTTGGTTAAACTAATATCGGTTCAAAGTTATGTCAAGATGGTTTATACAGGTTTTTTGGAGGTTACTTGACCAGCAAGAAAGCTTGGAGACGTTGGCATCACCCATGTTGAAAAGTAGGATTTCAGCTTGACACAGTCTCTGTATTTTGGCTATATCTATTCAACAGATGATTCAAATCATCTGATTCTAGCGCCAAATGATAGTTAAGAGATATATCTACAACTCTTATCTCTATCACTTTTCTCAGATTCGGAGTCTAAGATGCACAGAATTCGTGAAAAGTTGAGCATAGCTGACAGTGAGTATTTTGCTGACACCTGAAATTCAAACAGACATATCTCCTTCTATAGTCATCAAATCGAGTGATATCGGTGGCTAAGTCAAGGAAATTTCGTGCGCTACAACTTTGGAGAAGGGTTCAAGAGCTAATTCGGTCCATATACATGACTAAAATCGTGTGTAAGATAAAGCTGTACAAGAAAACAAGATTGTCATTATGCATTTTAGAACTTATCTTTATTTTTTTAATATTTCATATTTGAACACGTTTTGAAAGTTAGGATTGCTGTAATTTTATTCTTTTTAAATGCCCTTGGCCGAAAGAAATTAGGGGAGATTGTTTTGATTAAAAATTTGGTGAATTCATCACTTTTCTTCACAAGAGAGTTTCTTGTGTTATATGGTTTCAATCCAAGGTTAGATCCATATCAAAGATTGAACACTCTTCGAGGGAGGATCGAACTTTCCAAGAGGCGAACACGTCCTTAGGTGTTAATTCACCTATGATCACGAACAACTCAATTCTTGGGAAGCATTGCTCATTGAAGAACATGTTCTTGGATGTTAATTCATCCGAGGTGACGAACAAGTCTTCACCACACGAAGGTTAAAACGAAGATCGGGCCACACTTGCGTCATACTCGCATCAAACCCTGTCCCTGACAAGATAGTTACATCTGCAGTGCTCGATAACCAAAATTGAATCAACCCGGCTTACTGATATATTTCTCTTGTGAGGGTGAATTTCCAAAAATATGCAAATGCAACTTTCAAAATCATTTTCCAAGTACCCAAGTTAGTCCAAATTCCAAAATAGGCCAAAATGTCAAATTTGTCAATATTACCAAATTACTCTTCAATTATCAAATTATTTCAAACAAATAATCCCGATAGCCCAAAATACCAAATATATCTCCATCTCAGTCGTGTATGTATACCCATGTATATGTCCATATCCATACATGTGCATACACACGTATATACGTACACGTAAATATGCAGCATATATATATACAAATAACTTATATAAATCCAAGACTTTTGCAAATTATTTATTACATACATAAAAGAATTGTGCATGGTCATCTTCCAATTACCACAATCGGTCCCAGCACAACACTTCTAATTTGTCATAACAATAGCCTATATTCCCTCGGCTAACATATATACATACTTATACATATTTACATAACACACAATTTTCCAATCCTTATCCATATAAATATACATATACGACATTCTTCCATATAATAAATTACATATATTATATACATAGAAAATTTTACAATTTCTACACCAACAGACTACCTTGCCGAAACCTCTATCACATACTAATTTCGGCCCTCTATCAAATCCTTGCCCGCCCTCACATCTTATTTACAAACATATATATTCATATATTCTATATGTTATATATACCACCAAATATGTTTATGCTTTTATTACCCATATTTGGCCCTGCCTAGATTTTCCTCAAAATCTTAAAACTTTTGGCCATTAACCATTTTCACAGTAGGTACATCTTTACACACAAATGATCAATATAAAAAGATATAAACATGCATATCATATTTAATATTTTCAAGCAATATCCTGCTGGCCGAATTTCTTCTTTCAAATTTTAAAATCAAGCATTCAGCCAGTATAACAAATTGTTTCCTTTTCTTTTACCAAATTCATATTAACTCTAAGTTTACACATATACGACACACATATATAGTACCATTTAGTGCATAGGAATATTCAAGTGAGTAATCTAACTGAAAATACAATGTTACAGTAATACTTGTTAGTCGACATTGAGCAATTCAAAATGAAAATCAAAATATCTAAAATAAAAGAAACTGCGATCTCACGGAACTCTTACACTAAATAATAGCATAGGGGGTAGGGGAGTGGTTATCAGACATATGCAAGAATTAATTAGCATGTGATATGAGACCGTCTAAACAAAATCGGCCAGTTTCAATTTAAAGAATACCCTTATAATTTCTCATACTATATGTGTGTGTCTATATATATGTATATATATATATATATGTATGGCGGATCAGCAGTTACCAACACCAAAAAAACCAACTTTTTCTGAGATTGTCGCCCCAAAATCTTTAGCAAGGCCGGAACAACCACGTCCTATTCAGAGGTATAAAGGATTGCCTTCTATTTCATTTTCTGCGGATGAGGTTTATACGTTTTCTCAACCATATAGATTCTCTCTAATCGGCTCCTTCTGGAATGGCCGCCCATCTATGAAACAATTAAACATCTCGTTTGAACGTATTGGATTCAAGGTAACGCCTAAAATTGGACATTTAGATGCCCAACATATTCTTATCACCTTTCAGAATGAGGATGATTATCAAAGATGCTTTTTTACGTCGTTCATGGGTTTTGCATGGATATCATATGCGTGTTACGAAGTGGACACCGGACTTTGATCCGAATTGTGACACACCTATTGTCCCGGTATGGGTCTTTGATTAAAGGATTGCCATTGTTTTTGCATAATCGGACAGCTTTATGGGATATAGCACATATGATTGGCACACCATTGAGAATGGATACAGCTACAATGCAAGGTTTACGGCCTTCAGTGGTGCGGCTTTGTATAGAAATTGATATTTTCAAAACCTCGGCCATCTAGGCTGCATGTTAAGGGAGGCCAATATGAATTTTATCCAACAGTGGAGTATGAGGAGGTGCCAGAATTTTGTACAGACTGCAGAATGTTGGGTCATGAAATTACTAGCTGTAAAGGGGAAGTCTGCACACCAAGATGAGCAGCCAGTACGGGTAGTTAAAGTGGGGGATGGGACCAAGCATAATGACAAAAAGCAGCGATGGACTCCAAGGAAAAATCCCCAGTATCAAAGCAAATACTATCTCGATCAAAAGATCCTTACCAAATCCAGGCTGAGCAACCTGTTCATAATACAGCTCCTCTTGACGATCAGACTGAGCGTGTTGCTAATGTTGAAGGAGTAGTTGACAATCACAGTATTCAGATCGAAGCTCTGCAGCCCATAGATGTTACTGAAAAGCAAGATTTAGCAAAGTTAGGAGCTTCAAGGGAAATCGATGTGGAAGAAGCAGATGATGTAATTGTGGCTAATGTTTCAGACACAGAGCCAATTATTCTAGATCGATATAATCGTTTTTGCTGAATTTATGTCTACGCTATCCCCTAATGATCAATATTCTGCGAATTTCATTAAGGAGCAAGTATACCAAACAGTATATAATGCTTGGCTAGGAGATTCTTCCATCAACTATCAGGATGTTGAACCACCTAGAGACGACCAAGAAGTGCCTTGCCACTTCCACCTCCATCATCTATTGTTACTCGTTCTAGTGTCAAAGATCCTTCAAGCTCAAACACTCACACTACCCAATGAAGTACATTATTTGGAATGTGGGTGGACTGCGGACCTCTTTACATCGTCTTAAGCGTTTGGTCCAAAAGCATCATATTCAATTGCTGATTCTCATTGAGCCAAAGCAATCAGCAGACAAAATAATACGACTTCAATTGAAGTTATCTTTCACAAACTCTATAGTCACATGTTCAGACAACATTTGGGTGTTTTGGCAGCGTACCAGTCTTCAACTAGATAATGTTTTTCACGGAGAACAAATTAGCTTGTTACAATTTTGCACAGGCCAGTTAGGAAATCATATTTCTATAAGCCCGGTCTATGGAAGGCATACTGTAACAGACCGAAGAAGATTATGGTTGCAGATGCTCCAATATACACATCATGCTCATGATTTGTGGTTGGTTGGAGGTGATTTTAATACCTATATGTCAGTACAGGAACATCATGGTACCTCAATGCCGCAGTTGTCATCGCTGGAAGAATTTGTTGACTGTGTATCCCAATGTTCACTAATTGACTTGCCTTATGATGGATCTCCTTACACATGGGTTGGAGGCCGTGGTTTGGGTATTGTTAAAAGGAGATTGGATCGAATACTATGCACTCAAAGGTTTTATGATCAGTTCCCAATGGTTAAGGTTCAGCATTTATCAAGGATCACTTCGGATCATGCACCATTACTTCTCAATCTTAATGTTCAGTCTGCCACAACACCACGATCTTTTCGTTTCCTTAATGTTTGGACAGAACATAATGATTTTCTGAAATTTGTAGCGGGGCAATGGTCTACCTATCCAACAATTGGGGGAATCCGAGGTATGTATAACAAATTACAAAGTTTTAAAGAAAGACTTGCAGCATTGGAATAAACATGTGTTTGGAAATATCTTTGATAAATTAGCGGTTGTTGAAAGAGAAGCAAACATACAAGAAGCCATATATGATTCGAATCCTACAATGGAGAACAGAGTTAAATATCAACAGGTGAAGGCGGAATATCTGAAAGTTTCAAACTACGAGCAGAAGTTTTGGGAACAGAAGGCTCGTTGCAAATGGCTTATGCACGGGGATGGAAATACAGCTTACTTCCATAATTTAGTAAAAGATAGACACCATAGACAGAGTATCACTCAAATTAAAACCACATCAGGAGATGTATGTCAGACAAAGGAGGCCATTGAGGCTCAGGCGGTGTCATATTTTACTCAGCTATTCAAGGAGGAAGAGGTTCCGAATCCTGACAGCTTACTGCAATACGCCCCACAGTTGATTACTCTTGAAATGAATGTTGCACTTACTCAAATGCCTACGTTAGAAGAAGTTAAAACAGCAGTCTGGTCGCTTGATCCAAATAGTGCAGCTGATCCTGATGGCTACAATGGCTTCTTTTTTCGACATTGCTGGGAAATCATATGCCATGATGTCCACAAAGCAGTACAGGAGTATTTTCTTGGCATCCGAATACCCCAAGCCATGGGCAAGTACGTTTAATCGTCTTACTCCCAAAGACAGATTCCAACTACATTTGCAGACTTTCGGCCTATATCACTATCAAACTCATGTCCAAACTTGGAACGCGTATCTTGACAACTAGGCTTTCTCACATCTTGCCTGACATTATATCTAAGGAGCAGGCGGGCTTCATGAAAGGTAGGATATCACAGAACATGTTCTTACTGCGCAGGAACTCACGCATGTGCTGGATAAAAAAGTACGAGGTTACAACATTATGCTTAAGCTGGATATGATGAAAGCATTTGATAGAGTGAATTGGACGTTTCTTCGAGCTTTACTACAACGAATGGGGTTCTCGGTACAGTTTCTCCAGCTAATATTTAGCCATCTAGAGAGCACAACGTTATCTATTGTAATTAATGGTGCACCATGTGGTTTTTTCAAGCCAACGCGAGGGGGTAAAAGCATGGCGACCCCCTTTCCCCCATACTCATTATTTTGGTTTCAGAGGCCTTTTCCAGAGGGCTTAATTCATTGGTTGGAAATGGTACTATTAAGCCATATGCAGTGGGCAGAGTTAGACCAATAATTACACATCTTGCTTTTGCAGATGATCTGTTGGTATTTATCAATGGATTGCCGGCTAATTTGAAGAAATTTAAGCAATTTTTGGATCTATACCAGGAGATAACCGGCCAAAAAGTCAATCTGAGCAAGAGCCGATTTATTACTTCTAAGCATGTTATGCCCAGTCAACTTCGAGCTATGGAAGCACAACTTCAAATACATGCTGCCTCATTGCCTATGAAGTATCTGGGAGTGCAGTTGATTAGAGGATGCCTTAGGCCCATTCATTGTACAGATCTCCTTACTAGTATTGATAAACGAATATTGGGATGGCATAATCCCTTTTTATCCCCTGCAGGAAGATTAACCTTGGTTAAATCAGTTTTGAGCTCTATACCAACACATATTGTAGCCGCACATCAACTACCAAAGAGTATAATCCGAGCTATTCGACAGAAAATTTGTAATTTCATCTGGTCAACACAAGGCACTGCACCAAGATACCATTGGGTTAGCTGGGAAACATTATTTATGCCAAAAGCAGAAGGGGGATTCGGCCTTCGAAGGTTGGAGGATTTGACTAAGGCATACTCATGTAAATTGTGGTGGTCATATCACAACAAGGATAGTTTATGGACAGCCTTTCTCGCTTCTAAGTATGGTCATCGCCAACATTATATACCATGCATTACTGATACCATCACTTGGAAAAGAATTTGCTCAGTTCATGACTTATGCTCCACACATGCAGTTGGTCAAAATCGATCACAGACATGGACATTGGAATCGAATGGACAGTTCACAATAAAGTCTGCATTTGATATGATTCGAAGCTCTGGACCAAAATATCTGTCTCACAGGTTTATTTGGCACCGTTTGCAGCAGCCAAATAATCAAATCATACTATGGAAGCTATATCACCATGCATTACCCATTGAAGATAATTTGCGTAGGTTCACTGCCATATGTCCCACATGCTGCCCATTTTGTCATATCTCCTCAGCCACACAAGCGCATTTGTTTTTAAATTGCACATATATTCAGCAGATATGGAAGTACTATGCATCAATAGTTGACGGACCACAGCCAGGCAACATGCATTTATTTCAGTATTTTATGTCATGGTGGACATCTACGAGTGAGAAATCTTTCCAAGGAGTGTTGAGGCTCATTGTGCCAGGAATAGTGGTCTGGCAAATATGGAAGGCTTACTCGGCAATGATATTTGGTGAAGAGCAATATCATTCTGACCGGCTAAAAGAAAGTATTAGACGTCATATCTATACTTGGAGTTGCGCACAGCATGGCAGGAAATTTGTCACTAATGAACAAGATCTTATTATGTTTGGACTGACTCCAAAAATGAGGCTTCAACGTCCACAAATTGTCAGATGGCGTACACCCCCTCAGGGAAGATTGAAACTGAATGTAGATGCAGCACATGGTTCTATTACGGCATCAGGAGGTGCAGTTTTGAGAGACACAGAAGGCAATTTAAAGGAAGCAATTGTATTTTATCTCCCATTGTCTTCCCCATTTCAATCGGAGCTACAAGCGGCTAGTATGGCACTTTTGTATTTTCTGCAACGTTGTAGGCAATTGGATATGGAGCTAGACTCAAAAGGCGTTGTTGAGTATCTTCAATCTGAGAGTGTTTCTCCTCTTCTTCAGAGTCTAATCATCCGTGGGAATGTTATGGTCTCACATATACCACGCCAGGCAAATGAGGTGGCACACTTGTTGGCTCAGTTTGGGCAACTACATCAAAAATTTCATCAGTTCAACACATTGTCTATGTTGCCTCCTATGGTTAAAGGGGCCCTACTTACAGATGTCTCAACTCCGCATATAAGAATTTAATATGCCGAATGCACAACAATAATTTTCACTTGTCTGCCTGTGTCAACCATGGACACAGGCAGTATGGGTAATCTCTATACTCTGGCTTCCTCTTCTTGCTTCTTATTCTCAAATTACATATGTCCTGTCCGTATCTCGTGATACGGGCAGACCGGGTATTATCTGTTCATTGCATCATTCCATCATATTTGAGCTTTACACCATCAATTTGATTAATGCTTTGTTTTCTTTGCATATGACGTATATTGGCTGCGCTCTGCACGGATACGCTGAGTTATGGAATTTGGAATGCAATATTGTGGAAGGGAGTATACAAGTATAGGACAATGTTGTTTGCCATTTGATGAATCGCACTTATTGGAAGATTTTCAAATTTCTTCACCAGAAGGCTAAGCAATGTTTCTATTGGGCTTTTTTCTCTAAACCAAGGCCACATTCGATGCTGTTGATGGTTCTCGCATGCTTCCATACACAAAGCTACATTCCGGATGCTGTGTTTCACAATTTTTTCTTTTCTACATTTATGATTACTCCACATATAAATATGCACGCTTTTTCCTTCGCCAAGGTTTTATCCACAAGGGTGGTTTTACTTGGCAAGGTTTTAATGCGACATATCATATATGACTGGAGACTACAAATATTAGAAGCATTATACTACAGTTTTGCTTTTCAGGATGACTATTTGTAATATGGTTTCCCTCCACCATAAGTCAGGCTTTTTAATAAAAATCTGTTCAATAAAAAAAAATATATGTATATGTGTGTGTGTGTCTATATATATGTGTGTGTGTGTGTCTATATATATATATATATAGTGTGATCATTTGATTTCGTTTTCTTTTTTCTTTTTTATTTTGTAGTAAAGGCTATCCTCGGCCATTTAACGCGGGATATTTATTGAATAAATAAAGACCGGAAGGTTTCCTTCCGTTTATATAAAAAAGATATATATATATATATCACGCCACACACATATAAATACACTTATACACACAAGCATCTATTCAAATACATCTACAAATGCATGATCCAAAGTTAATACCATAATAACGCACAGGTTTTGCAAAAACATAGCAAGCATATGGAGATTACTTATCTATCTCAATATAATATACCGTACCATCGAATTTAGGACGGATGGTTGCACAAAATCATTTCTCTCTTCCCTAAGCTTCTCGGCTGGGGCAAGGATGCAACACTTTTTTTTCCTTTGCTTATCCTGCTGCTGGCCAAAGGATTACAAGACAACAAAATGCTTGAGTTGCTACTGGATGATGTTGCTGGAGTTGAGGATAGGAATCATGGCTGCAAATCTTTTTCTACCAGCAGGGGGCGGCAGATGTTTGCATAGTGTGTGTGTGTACAATATACTTTGATTAGGGTAATATATAGATAGGTATTAGTTTAGATAACTAGGCATATTTCAATTTGAAATAGGATTCCTTCCATGTAAATTTTATCTTGATTTACCTAGTTCTATTTAAAATAGGAATCTATCCTAATTTTCCTTTTATTTAATTTTTCACTCTTTTTTTTCGTTCTTTCCGTTCCATGTAGTAATAATAATAATAGATAAAAAAACCATACGTAACACTCCTCCCCTTACAAAATGTTTCGTCCTCAAAACTTATGTACTATGTAATCAACAACTTATTGTAGCTCTAACTAATCCACTCACCTAGGTAATGACCGAACCAAGTATCCCTTATGTATTTCGATATGTTAACCATTACACTTCTTTGACATAGGACTACGTCCTCGAAATTATTCCATGTATGCGAACACGGTACTTTCTAAATTTATTTCCCTTCACTTATTAAGATCATAACCTAATCTCTCTATAACTCTAGGGTCAAACCTAAGGGATTGTCACCATATTGGGCTTCATGACCCAATCTTCAGTCTTTATCGTATCTATATCTGCTGTCATGAGCAACCTTCTATAATCAATACTTAGGTGTTCTACAACCTTATCTTAATATCTTTGTAGTTACAACTTAGGAACTTTCCATACAACATCTTACGCGTTCAAGCCTAATTGCCTCTATAGATCAGTATTTTTAGTAATGATATCATAACTTATTTATTAATTCTAAAATTTTCATCTTAACCACCATCTAAACCGTTTTATGGTTATTATGATTTGTTACAGCCATTTGCTCACTAGTTTAACTCTTATCAAATTCAGAGATTCAAATACAAGTTACACATGTATAACTTAATCATTTGAAATTCATAACTAAAGGTACCTTGATCGCATCACTTGCACCACTCGGGCTGTCTCCTTGGCTCTGGGCAATCTCTAGCCATGTGGCCCGTTTCTTCGCAGTTGTAACATGCTCCCACCTTTCTCCAACATTCTCCTGCTGCTATTGAGGTCGTGGTTGATCTATCTGACCCCTCTTAGGAATTTTGACTCACCTCTCGGGTCTACCATTGCAGCTCGCTTCTCGGGTTACTTTTCTCTTCCGCTGCCACCTTTTGCAAATCTACCTCGACTCGGTGCCATGCCTCCAATAATTCTCCAAAATTTCTTGCATTAGCATTCACAATGCCAGATCGAATGCGAGAGTTGAGCCCTGTCTCAAATTTCAACATCTTGAGACGTGCATCTGCCATCGTCGATGGTACTAACCTACCCAGAGCAAGGAACTGGTTTGAGTACTCTGATACGGATATGCTCCCATGAGTCAGAGCCTGGAAAGCAGCCATCTTCTGTAAAGTAGCCGTCGGAGGTACGTAATACTTCTGAAACTCCTCCCAGAACTGGTGCCATATGACTGGCTGAGGGAGGTTCAACATGGCCCCGTTCCACCATTCCTTTGCCTCTGCTAATAAGAACGTTGTGACAACTTCTACTCGGATCTCCTGGGGTACCTGTAACAAGCGTAGATTATTCTCGACCTCCTTTAACCATGCCTCAGCCTCATTAGAATTTGTCCTACCCTTAAATGTAGGAATATGAGCCCTCTTCATCTCCTGATAGAAGAATCGAAGGCCCGTCTATTATGGAGGAGGAGGTGGCAGTGGCTGGTTCTGGTGCTGGTGCTGGTGCTGATGGGCCAGAAGCTGCACTATCGCATTCAGTGCATCAGTCAAAGCCTGAGGCACAGAACCCTGGTTATTTCTGTCACCGTTACCGTTGTGATCTCTTCTTCGCGGCATGATGCTACGAGAACACATTAGACACAATTTTAACAAAATTATAATCTTAATAATCAACGGAATTGAGACGGTCGAGTAATGGTAGATAAACTGCAAAATTCAAAACTTAATAAAATAAAGGACAAAAATGTCTACCCCTAGATATTCGTGCCTCACCCCATCATCACTTAAGTCTAATATTCAGAACTTAATTCTAAGTCAATACTTAGTGTCAAAATACTTAAGTCCAAAATTCTATCATAGGGGCAAAATCATAACTTAACTTCTAAGATCATGGCATATATCCATGTTTCCGTCGTGGATCTAGAACCATGCTCTGATACCACCCGTAGCAACTCGTCCTGAGCCATAGTACTCGAAACGACTCACCCATCGTATTTCCCTTATGAAAATACAAAGCGTCAAAGTCAAAAATGTATTCACGTCAGCAGAAGTCAAAATAAAATCCTTGAAATCATCAATATCATAAATGAATGCCAAAATTCTAGGTCAAACCTAATCCAATGTCAAAATAATCAAAACGAACAAATGACTAAGTCTCAATTGTCTAAAGCTAAACAGAAAATCTAACTGTCTCTAACTCCTTCTCAGAAAATCCTCAATAGTCATGATCAATCAACTTTCATGCTCCTGATCATCCTTTACGTAAACCCATTCGAGCTCCTGATCATCTGAAATAAAATAGGGAGGGAGTGGTATGAGCGACAAGTCACCCAGTATGTAATCCCACTATACTTGCCATGGGATCATACATAGAGAAGCAAGTGTGATAAAAATATCTAAAAACATATGACAGTATCATGCTTCTCTTCGCAAGTAAATTTACAATTCTGCCCCTAACATCCAAAAGAAAATAGAGCAAATAGATCCAACAAAGTACGTAACAAAGTCCAATTGAGTACGTAATAAGGTCCAATTAGGGGTTAGTCCAAATCCAAAATCGATGATGCAATTTTCTAAATATGCAATGTCAAAATGTCTAAAATCAAAGGCCCAAAATTTCCAAAGTCCAAACGTCCAAAATTTCCAAATCCGATTTAGCCGGTCCAAAGTCCAAAATCCAAATCAGAGTCCAACTTGGTCCAAAATATTCAAAATCCGGCTAAAACAGTCCAATACAATGCAACGGCTATATCACTCTCCCTACAAGTGACTTATAACGTAAGACTTACGAATTGATTCCTCCAAAATCTTAATACACTATAGACACCCTGTCCTAGACGACGTCGTTACGTCTATAGTATCAAATATATGCCTTTGCATCCTGTCCCTGACTAGGTAGTTATGCTTATGCCCAAAATATGTATACAGAAGCCATGTCCCTAACGAGGTAGTTATATCTGCAGCAATCCAAATAGACATACAGAAACCCTGTCCCTAACGAGGTAGTTATATCTGTAGCAATCCAAATAGACATACAGAAACCTTGTCCCTGACAAGGTAGTTACATCGCACCGCTCGATAACCAAAATGGGAATCAACCCGGCTTGCCGATATATTTCTCTTGTGAGGGTGAATTTCCAAAAATATGCAAATGCAACTTTCAAAATCATTTTCCAAGTACTAAAGTTAGTCCAAATTTCAAAATGGGCCAAAATGTCAAATTTGTCAAAATTACCAAATTACCCTTCAATTATCAAATAATTCAAAACAATTAATCCCGATAGCCCAAAATACCAAATACATCTCCGTCTCAGCGTGTAGGTATACCCATGTATATGTACATGCCCATACATGTACATATACACGTATATACGTACACGTAAATATACAGCATATATATATACAAATAACTTATATAAATCCAAGACTGCTGCAAATTATTTATTACATACATAAAAGAATTGTGCATGGTCATCTTCCAATTAGTACAGTCGGTCCCAGCACAGCACTTTTAATTTGTCACACCAATAGCCTATATTCCCTCGGCTAACATATATACATACTTATACATATTTACATAACACGAAATTTTCCAATCCTTATCCACTTAAATATACATATACGACATTCTTCCATATAATTAATTACATACATCATATACATAGAAAAATTTACAATTTCTACACCAACAGACTAGCTGGCCGAAACCTCTATCACATACTAATTTTCGAACGTCTATCAAATCTTTGCAAGTCCTCACATCTTATTTACACACATATATATTCATATAGTCTATATGTTATATATACCACCAAATATGTTTATGCTTTTATTGCCCATATTTGGCCCTGCCTAGATTTTCCTAAAAATCTTAAAACTTTTGGCCACTAACCATTTTCGCAGTAGGTACATCTTTACATACAAACAATCAATATAAAAAGATATAAACATGCATATCATATTTAATATTTTGAAGCAATATCCTGCTGGCCGATTTTCTTCTTTCAAATTTTAAAATCAAGCTTTCGGCCAGTATAACAAATTTTTTCCTGTACATTTACCAAATTCATATTAACTCTAAGTTTATACATTTACGGCACATATATATAGTACCATTTAGTGCATAGGAATATTAAAGTGAGTAATCTAACTTAAAATACAATGTTACTGTAATACTTGTTGGTAGACAGTGAGCAATTTAAAATAAAAATCAAAACATCTAAAATAAAAAGAAAAAGAAACTGAGATCTCACGTAACTTTTATACTAAATAATAGCATAGGTGGGTAGGGGGAGTGGTTATCAAACATATGCAAGAATTAATTAGCATGTGATATGAGACCGTCTAAACAAAATCGGCCAGTTTCAATTTCAAAATTACCTTATAATTTCTCATACTATACACACACATATACATATATATCACGGCACACACATATAAATACACTTATATACGCAAGCATCTATTCAAACACATCTACAAATGCATGATAAAATTGAATACCAAAATAACGTACAGGTTTTACAAAAACATAGCAAGTATAGGGAGATTATTTACCTAACTTAATATACTACACCGTACGATCGAATTTAGGATGGATGGTTGCACAAAATTGTTTCTCTCTTCTCTAAGGTTCTCGGCTGGGGCAGGATGCAACACTTCTTTTTTCCTTTGCTTAGCCAGCTGCTAGCCAAAGGAATACAAGAAAACAAAATGCTTGAGTTGCTTTTGGATGATGTCGCTGGAGTGGAGGATAGGAATCACGGCTGCAATTTTTTTTCTACCAGCAGGGGGCGGAAGATGTTTGTAGAGTGTGTGTGTATAATATACTTTGATTAGGGTAATATATAGATAGGTATTAGTTTAGATAACTAGGTGTATTTCAATTTGAAATAGGATTCCTTCCATGTAAATTCTATCCTGATTTACCTAATTCTATTTAAAATAGGAACCTATCCTAATTTTCCTTTTATTTAATTTTCACTTTTTTTTGTTCTTTCCGTTCATTGTAGTAATAATAATAATAGATAAAAAACCGTACGTAACATACTCCAGTCCCAAGGAACACCTTTCCTTGTATTTCACTATGATATAAACACAAATACAACAAGAACCAAGCTTGATCCTTGGGTTAAACACCAACCCTATTCAAGATTTGGATGAACACCTCTATTCAACTCTTGGTTGCAACACCTTTACCACATATTGGTGTAGCCTTATAAATTTGGCTAACCAATTTTACAAATGAGGCACTGGAGGCGTGTAGCTACTCAACAAATATCACAAGAACACCTTGTCCACACAAAGAATGAAGCAAGAATGAGAAGAAGAAGATAGCAAGACAATGAGCTTCAACTTTAGCTTTCAAGTGTGTGTTCTTCTTCTTCATCTTTGCCTCCTATTTATAGTGTGAAATAGGCCTTGAAGATAAGACCTCCAATATGTCACCATCTTCATCATCAAGTCCTAGTAGTCTTCATATCATTGGTTGGCCACATAATCATCTGTACACTTGGCAACATCAAGCAACATAATTGGTCCACCTTAAATTTCAGCTTGGCCGATTTTTATGTCTTGAAAAATGACTTGGAATTGATTGAAAAATGAAGATAATATGAAGGGATATAGCACCATGTAACCATCAACTCCTTGTCAAGATAATAGGGCATGTGAGGCTTAAAATTTCAAACAAAAACAACTCCATCTTTAGCCATAGCCGTTGGGTATCATTTTGAAAAATCCAAGTTGGCAACTTTTGCCAACTTGCTTCTTTTTGATTGGTCCACTTGTCATCAAGTCATAAAATGAATAAATCATTATTCCCACATGTAAGTACACTTTTGGAGGGCTGTATATATGACTATCAACTCAAACTTTTGAAAGTGAAATCAACAATTAATAGTTGACAAGATTATGTCAACATATAATATCAAAATTTCCACAATTTCTCCTTGTATGTTATGATGAAATTCACACCATTAACACCTTTAAAATATCTTCAAGACGATGAATAAGACTCTCCAATAACACGTATCAGAAGGTCTTCAAGAAAAAATAGAACGTGACATCGAATACTGTCACATATCCCGCTACCGTCGATAATATCACCAAATAGAGAAAGAAAAACGAAAACCACCAAATAATCTTCAAGGTAATCATAAATCAACTCCAGAATGAATATAATAAGATACTTAAGAGATTCCTTGAGTAGAAATACCAAAACAGCCCTTAAAGTAAAATAACCAAAATACCCCTGGTGGGAGAAAACTCCAGAAATGACCTCTATGGTCAGAAATAGAGATAATAACACCTTTGTGATGATTAATAAGAGATGAATGTGTCCTTGAAATATTTTCACCATGTCAAGTACCCACACAAACTCAAGATATCGATTTTATCCTTTTTGTTAAGTTGTAGAAACTTGCAAGGCATGTTAGTCACAAGAAATTTATAATCATCAAAAACACATAACAAAAACATGATTAACATATATAAATCATGTAAAAAATGAAAAAAACCATTTTATCACATTTAGAAAAATATTTCTAAAAACTCTAGACATCGATCGATCGAAGTATCTTTGCTTCAGAGATCGATGTCTCACAGTGAGTTTCAAAGTTTGCCTCTGACCTACATCGATCGATCGAAGTGAGGGTTCGATGTATACATCAATAGATCAATGTGTCTCAGGTTTAGAGATCTACGTGTCTCAGGTTTATATACTCTAAATGCCCTGCTATTTTGAGCATATCCTATAAAGATTCCTTCATCCGCTTTGAAATCGAGTTTATCCAAGTTATCTTGGGTGTTAAGTATAAAACACTTACAACCAAATACCTTGAAATAACCAATATTTGGTACTCTACCTTTCCAAAACTCATAAGGAGTCTTTTTGAGAGATGGTCTCAAGTAAGCTCTATTGATCACATGACAAGTGGTGTTTACCGCTTCGTCCCAAAAATACTTGGGTAGCTCAAATTCATTTAGCATGGCTCTACTCATTTCTTGAAGCATTCTGTTTTTCCTTTCTTCAACACCGTTTTGTTGAGGAGTTCTTGGAGCCGAGAAATTGTGTCCATACCCTTTGGATACACAAAATTCTTGAAACTCACCATCAAACTCACCACCTCTATCACTTCTAATTTCCTTAATTGTGTCTTCTTTTTGATTTTCTAATCTTCTACAAAGTTTTATAAACTCTTAGCATGCATCATTCTTCTTAGCTAAAAACATTACCTAAGTGTACCTAGAGAAGTCGTCTACTAACACAAAGGTGTAATGTTTTCCACTAGACTTGCCATACCAATATCCCTATACAAATCCATATGAAGCAATTGTAG
This sequence comes from Eustoma russellianum, assembly GCA_036186865.1. NCBI lineage: Eukaryota > Viridiplantae > Streptophyta > Magnoliopsida > Gentianales > Gentianaceae > Eustoma > Eustoma russellianum. Next base: position 29,475,700 of record AP025060.1, on the reverse strand, counting down.
AGGTTTGGTGGTGAGGATTTCACTCTTGGACTTGAAGCCTGTTTTAACAAGCTTTGCCTTTTGACAAGTGTCACATAAGCCATGATTTTTGAAATTCAATTTTGGAAGACCTTGGACCTTTTCATTTTTGAAAATCTCTTTGAAATTTTTAAAACTAATATGTCCAAGTTGTCTGTGCCATAGTTGAGTGAAATCATTTTTTGGCAACTAGGCAAGAAACGTTTTGTGATATCAAATCATGTGTGCTGAATTTATAAACATCATTTTTCCTTATAGCCTCAAAAACAATTTTATCATTCTTTTTCGCAATACATTTTCTTTTCGCAAATTCAACTTCAAAAATTAGCATCACATAGTTGGCTAACACTTATCAAGTTATACTTAAGCCCTTCTACATATAATATATTATTAATAGTAAAAGAAGAGTTACCAATTCCTCCATGTCCAAGGATTTTGGCTCTCCCATTGCCAAAATGCACCATTCCACCATCTTGGAGTTTGAGCTTGGTGAACAAAGTTTTGTCTCCGGTCATGTGTGTTGAACATCCCCTGTCCATGAGCCATTTGGTTCCTTCTTCTTTGGCTACTCCAGTTGAACCGTGCACCTGCAATAAACACCACTAGAGAGGGGTGAATAGTGGTTAGCCGAAATTACACTACAACCCTTTGTTAAAATCCCCTTTGAAAACAGAATCTGAGACCACTTCAGATTTAGAATCAATTTTTGAAAAGTCAAAACTAACTGTACACAATTCCAAAAAATATGAAACTTTCTAGAATTTATCTTCAATGTGTTAAAAAGACTCTGTCCAAAAAGCAGATAAAAATAAGATCGTTTAGCCATTCAAACAAATAAAATGATTCAGATGGTCAATTTGTAAAGAATTGGACAGAATGTTGCTGATTTTGCAAAACGTGTTTCTCTTTGAATATTCAACAAAAAGGTTGATCTTTACATCAAAACACTCCTTAGCATGTGTAGATGATGTTTCCAAAAGGCCCTGACCTTAAACAACTCTTGAAAAATACAGAATTTAAGTTTTCTCAAAACTAGTCAGATTGCAGCCAGATTGGAGCAGTTATCTTGCAAAGACTGAAAGACTAACTTTCCCTTGCTCAAATCAAGTGATTTATGTTTTAAATGAAAGCTAACAGTCTGAAGTATAACGACACAAAAAATTACAAATTTTGAAAATGTTTAGCTATTTTTCCAAATTGTGAGAATTTGTGTGAAAACTGCAGTCAAAAACAGGCAGACAACAGAAATAAAGAAACAAGAGAAGAACACCGAGGATTTATCCTGGTTCGGTCAATGTGACCTACTCCAGTCCCAAGGAACACCTTTCCTTGGATTTCACTATGAAATGAATCACCTGACAACAAGAACTAAGCTTGATCCTCAGGTTATACACCAACCCTATTCAAGACTTGGATAATCACCTTCTAAGCAACACTTAGTTGCAACACCTCTACCACCTAATGATGTAGCCTTATAAGAATGGCTAATCAATCTTACAAATGAAGATCAAGAGGCTTGTAGCATAACAAAAACAACAAGAAAACCTTTGCTATAAAGAATGGAACAAAAAACAACAACAAGAAGAAGATGACAGCTAGACAATTCAACAAATGCTTGTAAGCTTCAAGTGTGTTTCATCTTCTTCACCATTGCCTCTATTTAGTGTGATTTGAGCCTCGGAGATAAGACTTCCAATGTGTCACCATCTTCATCATCAAGTCCAAATGTCTTCTCATCATTGATTGGCCTTGTACACTTGACAAAATAAGACAACATAATTGGTCCACCTTGGCAACTCCATTTGGCCGAAAGTTTAAGCTCAAAAATGACTTAGAATTATCTTGAAAATGTGAAGATAATAGCAAGGGATAATACTCCATTATCCCCTCAACTTCTTGGCACAAGAATAGGCATGTGGAATTTGAAGAATTCAAACAAAAATCATCTCAAAATTTCAGCATAGTAGTCGTTGGCTACTTAACCCAATTATTCCAAAAAATAGCTTTGTTTGTCCTTTGTAATTTGTAGATAATAAGAGAGGATAATGCCACCAAAATATCCTCAACTCCAAGCACAACAATAGGACATGTGAGAGCTCCATTTCACTAAAAAAATATACCAAGAAAAGCCTAGTAGCCGTTGGCTACTTCTTTGAATTTTTTAAGTTGGCATTTTTGCCAACTTGCTCCTTTTTGATTTGTCCACTTGTCACCAACTCATAAAATGTGTACACCATCATATCCACCTGATTATACACGTTTTTGAGCATACAAAAAATGTGTAGCAACTCAAATTTTTGAAGAAGAAATCAATAGATAATAATTGACAAGATTATGTCAACGTGTAACACCGAAATTCCCAATATTTCTTCTTATATGTCGTGATCATTTCCGCACCTTTACCACCTTGAACAACTCTGAATAATGATGATAAATATGCTCTTATAACATATATAAGAGGGTCTTCAAGAAAAAATAAAATGTGACATCTTAAATCGTCACATATCCAGCTATAGTCAACAATATCATCATGTGAGAGAATAAGATAAAGAATCACCATATTATCTTCAAGTTAATAATAAATCAGCTCAAGAATGAAGATAATAATATGCTCAAGAGTCCTTGAGTGAAAATACCAAAAATACCCTCGAGGGCGAAAAGACCAAAATACCCTTAGTATATGAAAACTCCAGAAATGACCCCGTTGGTCAGAAATGAATATAATACCACCTGTCTTGATAAATATAATAAGAATCAGTTCTTGATATATATCCACCATATCATGTTCCTAAAAAACTCAAAATACTAATTTTGCCCTTTTTGGTAAGTTGTAGAAACTTCCAAGGCACGTTAGTCACAATACATTTAAAATCATCAAAATCACATAAAATTCACATAATGAGCATGTATAAATCATATACCAATGAAAACAATAATTTTAACACATTTTAGAAAATTATTTCTAAAAACTCTGGACATCGATCGATCGAAGTGTCTCAGCTTCAGAGATCGATGTCTCACAGAAAGGTTCAAGTTTTGTCTCTGACCTATATCGATCGATCGAAGTGAGGGTTCGATGTACATCGATCGATCGATGTGTCTCACGTTTAGAGATCGATGTCTTATAGTAAGGTCTTGAACTTTCACTGTCTTACATGGATTGATCGATGTGATAGATCTATGTACATAGATCGATCGATGTTCAACAACCTAAGAGATCGATGCCAACTTTTTCAACTTTTAACCACATATAACACCATGAGTGACATTTTTAAGTATTCACCACTTAAAATCATGACTTTGAAAATTATCCAAACATATTTCTCAACACAGTTATCTTGAGAGCCTACAAAAACCAAGAGATTTGTGCATTGGTACCTTTGATAGTTGCGTCCTTTAGGGTTAGATTTTCGACTCTTAGGCTTCTAAGCATACATACTACCAAATCTAGTTTTACACACACTCTTCACATGTCCTATTTTGTCACAATGAAAACAAGTGGGTACATGCCTTGGTTTATAGGATGATGAGTCATGTTGTGTTTTTCTCTTATTTACCTTTTTCTTTAATTACTTAGGCTTAGTGGAAGAATGTGATGAATTAAATCGTAAACCAGATTTATCCTTACCAATTATTTGGTTTCTAAGCAATTTGTCTAGATTGTTTTTACCATCGGTTAGTCTTTGTAAGGCTAACCTTAGTTTCTCACATTCTTTCCTAATTTCCACATTTTCAAGAGCTATGATTTTATGCATGGTGAGTATGATGTCATGATCTTGAAACATCAAAATATTCTTAGCATGCAAGATCTTGTTTTCTAATATGCATCTTTTGAATTCTTTCTTTAAGTGTTTGTATTTTAAATTTAGTTTTACAAACTCATCTTGCAAATCTCCTATTTCATCTTGAAAATTAAAAGAGTTAGAGTTTACCTCAAGGTCATTCGCAATTGCCATGAGACAAGTATGTTATGCTTTTGGATTCTCAATTATTGCAACAAGTCCAACATCTTAGGCTTCACTTTCTTCTCCCTCCGATTCAGAGAGGAGATCATCCCACGTAGTTACCTCCGCATTAAGAGCTTTCTTCTTTTGAGGAAAGACCTTGTTTTCTTGTTTTTGCGGCTCCTTAATGTGGCATTCGGCAATGAAATGTCCGGGTCAACCACACCTATAGAAATTTTCACTTGCTTCTTTTTCTTTTGGTGGTCTTTTGAAAAACTTCCTTGTTTAGGCCTTATTTCTTGTGGCCATTCTTCTATATTTTCTTACTAGTAGAGCAACTTCGTCATCTGATTCATCGGACTCTACCACCAATCCTTTGTGTGATGCTTGTGTAGGCTTGATAGGGTTCATCCTACTTTGTTCATCAATAAGGATTTCATGAGTAACAAGATTACCAAATAGCTCATCAAGAGTAAGAGTCTTGAGATTCTTTGATTCGGTGATGGCGGTGACTTTAGGTGTCCATTCTCTTGGCAAAGAGTTAAGAAGTTTTGAGACAAGGTCTTCATTTGAGATTTTCGTGTCCACCATGGAAAGTTGATTCACTATTCGTGTGAATCGGTCGATTATCTCCTTAATCTTTTAATCACTTTTCATCCCGAACATTTCATATTCCTTTATAAGCATAAGTCTTTTGGTCATTCTTACTTGCTCAATCCCTTCATGTATCATTTCCAGCATTTTCCATGCTTCATGGGCTGTTTGAAGACCTTGAAGTCTTATAAGCTTGGTGGTGGTAAGCGAACTTGAAAGAACATCAAATGCTTTGCCATTGATGGGGAAGTTTATCTTCTCTTCGTCGGTGTAGTCATCATCATCTTTGAACATTGATTCTCCTTTTTAGTTGGTAACTATAGGAACTTCAATTCCTTTGACAACGGCTCTCTATATATCAAATCCACATCCTTCAAATGATTGAACATTCGAAATTTCCACAAAGAATAGTTTTGGGCATCAAACATAGGTGCTTTAGTGTTTGACTCTGAAAATAGTGCAGTTAGCTTGGAAGTTGAGGTGTGAGATGAAGAGGTTGTCATTGCCATGATCTTTAACCTTGCTACTTGGAAAGATTAGCCAAGCAATCAAGGTTAGGCTCTGATACCAATTGTTAGGTCCGTAACACAATTTAGAGGGGGTGAATAGAGTGTTTGACAATTTTGCAAAATTTTCTTTTATGGCTCAACTCAAACGAAATTCAAAATCAAAGAAAGAATGGGAGATGAGAAATAATGAATGAGTACACCAGATATAGAGTGGTCCGATACGTAAATTATTCTACTCCACTACCACTTTGTTGCCAAAGCGGATTTTCAACAACTAATCTTCTTATTAAAGATAATAAGGACATCCACAACAACATTTACACTAACACCTTAGTGTAAGCAACCACAACAACAACTTCTTGCACAAAGTACCTTTGTGCAACTACAACAACTACAGCTCTAAGCAAAAACAACTTCTTGATATCTCACAACTTCAATAAAGTTCTCTTCAAGAACTTTCGCACAGTGGGTTGAAGAAAATATTAGGATTCACCCTTTCTCACTAGTCTAAACACAAGCAAGAGATCAAATATTTATGGTTCCTCTTGTGTTAGACTCTCTATCTCTCAATATACAACAATGAAGAACAAAGAAAGGCTTAACAAGCTTTAAGCACTTTAACAAATGTGAGAGAAATATACAACAATGAATAATGAAGCTTGATGATTGTTAAAGTGTGTTTTAGCCTCATCCAAGCTTCATCCGTTTATAGGAGTTCACCATGTTTTGGAGCCTTCACCATGTCTTCAAGTCAATCTCCAAGTCCTGAAAAATTGAAAATAGCCTTTAGCCACCCTATGGAGTGATTTGATCTTAAATAGCCACCCTAGAGAATCTTAGACATAGATAAAATATTCAAGGAAGCATGTATTATGCTGGAGTAAAGTTCACAAGAAATTTGAACAAGATTGGAGAGAGAAAACATCATAAATCTCCCTTGGATTTTGTTCAAATGTTCAAAAATTTTTGAATTCTAGGGGACGTCGATTGATCCATGTGTCTGTGCTGAGAGATCAACGCCCTCTAGAAAGTTTGCAGTTTTGAAACTACAGTACATCGATCGATTGATGTCTCTCCTTTGAGAGACTGATATATATCGATCAATCGATGTCCCTGACCTAAGAGATCGATGTCTTCCAGAAACTTTTTGGATTTTAAACTGCCTGACGTCGATCGATCGACGTCTCTTCCTGAGAGACTCACGTGACGTTGATCGATCGATGTCCTTCTGGCTGAGAGACCGACGTTGGACAGAAAGTTCCAAACTTGCACAATCTCCACATGGATCGATCCATGTTTCTTCTTGAGGGACTGATGTATACATCAATCGATCCATGTGAGAGATTGATGTCTCATGGTGTGTTTTTCTCATTTTGCTTCAAAATCCAAGTGTGAATTTCCATTTTAACTCGCTCAAAAAATCTTTTATTATCATCAAAACATTTCATATCACAATAAAAAGATGGAAGAAACTTTGCTATTTTAAAGTATAAGTCCAAGAACAAGGCAGGTATTCTTCTTGGTGTCTTCATGTATGTTCAAAAATATAACATTTAGGTTCATCTACAAACTTGGATCATACATGCATTATGTTCAAGAGATTTTCTTCTATGAATTTTTAAAAAGTGTCCTTCCATTCCTCTTATGTGAAGACTTATGTGTGATTTTTGAATGTATGCATGCATATTACTAAGATGATATGAAAAAGTATCATGCATGTGAAGTTTAAGACATGTAGAGGCCTCATATGAAGATGCATGTCACATGTAGTGAATGATTAGCATGCATGTCTCCTATCTTGAAAAAGTGTTGGTTGCATGTCACAATTTCTTGAAAAAGTGTCCTAAGAACCATACGTTTAATCATATTCTTATATGTTTCCATGATAATCATCACATGTATGTTTCTTGATGATATGTAATGTTCATGCATTTTGATGGTCTTGATTTAGCGTGATTGTGATGCATCATAATTTTTGCTATAATGCATGACCATAAAAGATGTTTGTCGATGATCATTATGCCATTTTATGCATAAACATCTATGGATTAGGCTTTTTTGGGCCGCCATCTTAGTCATGCTTCATCATCTTCATTATGAAGTGTAATCTTGATGATCATGTCCTAAGGATGTAAATTTCATGGTTTCCAATCATCCTATGTGCTTGCATGTAATGTTCATCATGATCATCATCATGATTATGACTCTTAAAGTCTTACTTATAATGTAAACTAACATACATATGTTTAACAGTGTCTGAATCAAAAGTGTAATCTATGATCATGAAGAAAAGTGTGTATGTCAAGCATGTTACATGTCACATGTGACTGCATCAAGTTTGCATGTTCATGATCATAATATGTTAAAGTGCAAAAAGGGTACTATCACCATACATGCATATAAAAATGGTTAAAATGAAGAATCATGTGTGTATGGCCAATGTGTAAATTCGGCCAATTCGTCATATATGTGTACCGATGATGTTGTTTTGATATATACTTGGATATATGGGATTACAAATATGTTTATCATGTATTATATAAATTACTAAATGAATGACGTGTCAAATAAATGGATTAAGGAATCGGTAATAATTGACAAAGCCCAAGAAGGGGTTGTTTTTAGTTGACATGGCAGAGAGACCCAGAGAGGGGTAAATGTGGTATTTTCTTAAGTTTAAAACATATAGAAAGTGGGTAAGTGATGAATATGGGATGATGCAAATTTAGAATGGGCATATTTTGTATTTTAAATAAGTCCATGATATGTAACATGAGCCAAGAGTGGAATATATAGGTGCTGAAATTTTAGATGATCAAACGAGCCAAACCGAGCCTACATGCATGCATAAATAAATCGAAATCATGAAACAAAATGTTTTATTACGCGATACGTTTTTACGAAATATTTTTATCACGCGATACGTTTTAAAAAGTATTTTACGCATAACGAATCGTAGCATGAGAAGAATGATTCCAACGACTTATATATGGTATGTTTTAGGACGTCATGATACCATATGTTATTAGTGCGTTGGCCTGACATAGTTACCGGAGTGGTAGGTGTAACGGGCATATATGTTTTATGTTATGGCCAAGTGTAACACCTTGTCCGGGACACGGTATCTCTGTCATAACACGTCACCGTTAGATCCATATACATATGATGCAACACTATGTTTTGAACACTGGGATTCATATTGATACATACGACTATATGGGGAGTCACTTGGTACGTCGTGTGTTACCGTTCGTACGTTATGAAAAGTGCTATAGCTTAGTTATGAAATGCCATGTTTATATGATACGAACATGTTATATTTTTAAATGTTTTATGAGAAATGAATCATGTCATGGACTTTCACGATTATATGACATAAACCCGCAAGCTACCATCACTAATACACCCATTGGCTGTTGGTATTATTAAGTTGAACGAATAGAAAGTTATGCATGATATAAACATAAGGAATTGCGACTTAGCATGAGATATGATTTGAGAAATCAAGATTGCATAAGTGATAGCTGATCTCCCATAGATTTAAGAAAAATACAAGTTGTGATTTAATTTTTACGCAGTGTATATGATTATGCGATGCTTATTCTATTTGCACCATTTGTTACTTTATTTGTGAACAGAGACGAGCTACATTTCATTATTATACTTGTATTTATTTTATCACCCCTTCTCCCATACATAATCCACATGATGAACCAGGCGGACACGATTCATTATCGCTCGCCTTTTATTTTTACCATCACGCAGAGCCCTTAGAGCAGGATAGATTTTAGCGAGGACGAGGCCAGGATAGGATATACGTGAGGAGCTTAGTGGGCCCAGCTTTTATATTATGTACTTTGCCATTTCAGAGATGTATGCATCCTTCTTTTCGTACTGATGATACTCATGATGTACTTGGATTTAGATTATGATGTATGTTGGATGTCGATAATGCTTTGTGTCCTTTATGATGCTACCGCTATTTCAATATATGTTTATGTCGGAATTCGTATAAATGGTATCGGCGCCTCGTACATCTCATAGCAGAGTACGGCGGGTGCATCAATCCGATACCTTAGCCTAGGCCGGGGCGCTACATGATAAACAACCCAGGATGATCTTCTGAGTGCAGATCATAGAGAGATATAGTTTTGTTGTGTTGAGAGAGTTCAGCCGCCATGTCTGGAGGGTAGAAGAGAGGTGACGACAAATTTAGGATGTCGTGGTTCTAATGTCATACCCCGTAATTTTCAAGTTGGGTTTTTAATAATTAGAGAACAACTTAGAATATAATTTCATTAAATGTATAGGTTATGAAGTTTAATTAAATAAAATGTAGGGGGAAAAATAGACAAAAGTAGAGATTGAAGGAATTTGGCCAAAATGTCAAAATTGCCCCCAACTACATGTGGGGGAGTTACAGAACATTTGTATAACTCCCCATTAGGCAGCCGTGGGTTAGAGCACCAAAAAGGAGAAGGGAAAATGCCTGGAGAAAGAGGAAGAAGAAGAGAAGAGGAAGCGGAAGAAAGAACGGCCAAACTAGGTTCAACCATTTCTGAAATCCTGATGTACATTCAGAAGACTAACTAGAAACAAAGGCAAGTAATCTTTCTATAAAACTAATACAACTGGCCCTATGTTCTTATAAAGATAAAATCGGATCACACATTAGTAACCTTGATTTGTTTATGTTACATGCTCTACTGTATGTACTTGTGTTGTTTGCTTGATTTAAAGTCATGTGCTTTGTGCCTAAATGTGAAAGTATTCATGTTGTGCTTCATTGTTGTTAAACATGCCCTTAAAGTGTCATCTTTGTTGTAAATATTGTTTGTGGTACTTAGTATGTTTCTAGAGGTTGCTTTAGATGATTTGAGATTAGATGAAGAAGATGTGAAGAGATAGAGGAGATGTGATGTAAGTTGAACATGAGGTAGAAGATTGATGATACATCCATAGATAGGAATAATAGAAGGCTTAAGGTTGATGCAAACTGCTAGAGGTAAGGATCAAACTGCGTTTGTGGTGTGTTGTGCATGATGGAGATCAGAATGTAAGGTTGAATTTGAGGTGTTAAGATGAAAGAAGTGAGTGAGAAAGATGAAGGAGAGAAGTTACTGCAGAAAATTGTAGTTTTGGAACCGTCAGAACACTTCGAACACCTACTTTATGCGCTTTATGTCACATTAGGCGCCTAAAGTAGGCGTTCAGTGTGTCACAACACATTCCAGAACACCTCAAACACCTACATTAGGCGCTTCATGTCATATAAGGCGCCTCATGTAGGCGTTCGATGTGTCACAGCACATTCCAGAATACTTCAAACACCTCCAAAGGCGTTCGATGTCATATAAGGCGCTTCATGTAGGCATTCGATGTATACCAGCACATTCCAGACCACTTCGAACACCTAGTATAGGCTTTTTATGTCACTTTAGGCACCTCAAGTAGGCGTTCCAAGTGTACTGGAAGTCTTTTTGACCCATTAGGCGCCCTATGTATGTGTAATAACTCTATTCTCTTCCTTTGATCATAAAATGCAAGGTTATTTGAGGTGTACTTGAGGAATAGATGCTAAGTATGATTATGTAACGACAAGATTGGATCCCAAGTGAGTTGGTGATACGAACGGACTTAGAAAGGTATGAGCAAGGAGTGCTTGAGGTGCAACATCATGTACTTGATATGTAAGATGTGTGTGTATGTTTACATGTTTGATATGAAGTTGCATGAGCATCCTGCATCACGACATGAACATTTTGCAATTTGACATGACAATTTCTTTGCGAAAGAACATATGTTTACAAGAGAATATTAAAGTTTTCGAAGGGCAACTATGGCTGCTGGTCAATCGCAAGGTATAAAAGTCATGCCTGCGAAAGCATGGTATAAAAGCGTGATCTGTGAATCAACAGCAGGGTATAAATCATTTTATGGGGTCGTGGACCTATTAGCACAGATATAAGATATATGTAATGGGACTGTGGACATATCAGCACGGATATACGCTATATGTAATGGGGCTGTGGACCTTTCAACATGGGGTATAAAGTTCTGTTCGCTGTGGACTGATCATCCACAGGGTATAAAATTCTGCTACGCGAATAATATGATAAGAAGAATTATGAAATGTTTTGTGAAATGACATGCATGACATGTTTACGAAAGAAGACATATGCATGGGTGTTGTGTGTATTTTTTAAAGAAGTACATGCATTATGTTACACGAAGCATAAGATTTGACATGCAAGAAATGTTACTAGAACTTGTCTGTTTATGTAGTATGTTGGCTCTATATGTGTTGGTTTCATTTTGTTCGTCAAATATGTGGCTTACTTGAATATGATAAATTGTTATAAAGATGTCATTTGCCAACCCGAGCACCTTATTTTGGACATTGATTTATATACTGGTGGCTCGTCGTGTGTGATCCCGTAAGGTGTATAGCCGGGTTACTTGCTGGCGATGTTTTTCGCTAAGAATAGATACTCCATCTTCTTTTCATGTGAGCTAGAGTACGAAATGATACTTGTCAAAGACGATGGTGAGTGGGCTCAATGGGATGTTGGTCATGGAAGTAGATAGATTTATGATCATTCTCTTTAAGTTGAAAGACTCGATGTTTATCATGTTGTACTGGAGGATATGTTAGACCATTAACTGAACACATTTTTTTTCCGCTGTAATTTTTTTTGTTACACTGATGTTGGTGAAGTTTTAAATTTTATGACTTTTCCACTGATTTATCTTACGTCCTGAATGATGTGCGCTTGATCTGCTTTGACGCTTCATAGTCCTCGTAGTAGACTACGACGGGTACACTGGTTTAGATGCCAGTATCGGGCCGGGGCACTACAGGTGGTATCAGTGCCTAGGCTTCAGATCTATCTCGGAAACTTAGGTTCATGATCTTTTAGCTATTTAAGATATGATTTTCCCTTAAGTTTGATCCTTAGTTATAAGTGCATATTTCTCTAGAGTTTAAGCATGATCAGGGTTGGGGGTGTGCGAGCGCGTTTATAATCTAATTTTGTATTAGTAGTTTATTTTATACCCCACCCGTTCTTACGCATTCAAGTTTTCAGTAACATCTTGTATCAACTGATTGCTAATGGAACGCAGACCTTTCAGAGAAAATGCCTCCAAGAAGAGATAACGTAGGAAACTCTGACAACAGACAGGAGAACCAGCCACCGCAAGTTGTTTTACCCCAGGTGCTCACTGATACACTAACGGTGATTGCACAAGGGTTTGCTCAGTAGCAGCAGCCTCTGCCTCCTCCTCCACTGCAGCACAATATCCAGTTCTTCTACGGAGAGATGAGGAAGATGAGAGTTTCGGAGTTTGGAGAATGTACTGACCCTGAGGAGGCTCAGCACTGGTTGACTGAGGTAGAGAAGTATTTCCGGTTAGTGCAAGTGCCTGAAGAGATAAAGGTAGATGTGGACACACCCCTTCTATGGGGCAAAGCTAGCGAATGTTGGGCTATAATGGTGTTGCGAATGACCTCACCTATCTAATGGGCCCATTTCTATGATGTTTTCCTAAAGTACTACGTGCCGGAGACTGCAATATTGGACAAGATAAGAGCGTTTGACAGATTGGAGCAGGGAAGGATGACGGTGTCGGAGTATACGGATCGTTTCCATGCCTTGGGTAAGTTTGCCCCTGCGATTATGTTTGATAATCGCCTTAAGATGACGAAGTTCGAGAGGGGTTTGGACTCAAGGATACAGTCGGCAATAGTCAATGCGGGAATGAAAACTTGCAAGGACATGTTATATGCGTGTTTTCGAGTTGAGAGTGACTTTCGCAGGGTGGCAGCACGAGCAGCTAGTGAGGGGTCGTCTGATAGAGGAAAGAGGCCAAGAGAGGAGGTTAGAGTTGGTGGCAGACCTGGACGTTGGGTCAATATTCCGAAGAGGGGTCCAGTTGGGAATTTTCTGAGACCTCCAGTGCAAAATCCAGTGATTCAACAGGCTGTGAGAGTTTGCCCACACTGCAATAGGAATCATGTCGGCAAATGTAGAAAGCTTGCGGGAGCGTGTTACCTGTGTGGACAGGTGGGTCATATGACTAGGCACTGTCCGGAGATGAAGAAAAATACTCCGGGAGAAGCAGCTCAGCAGCCGAGGGTGAAGCCACGAGCAAATGCTCGTGTACATCTCATGACATACACTAATGTGTAGGAGGCTACCGATGTAGTAGCAGGTACCATGTAAATTAAGTTTAAATCCCTATTGAATTAAGTATTTACGTGCTTAACTCTCTGTGTTAAACTTGATATGGTCTTATGTGCAGTTTTAGTAAATAAGATACCTGCCAATGTGCTTTTCGATCGCGGCACAAGCCACTCCTTTGTAGCAAAGAGATTCACTAAGAACCTTGGTAATTTGCCTGAGCGGTTAGAAACTCCGTACCATGTTCAAGCGGCTGAAGATCAAATTATGTTTTCGTATCAACAGTACCAGGATTGCGAGTTAGAGTTTGAAGGACAAGCGTTCTCCGCCACATTGATCCCTATTCAGATGTATGACTTTGACGTTATATTAGGAATGGACTGGTTGGCCAAGTATCATGCCAACATTAATTGTCGACTGAAGCAAGTGACAGTCAAGAGTGCTAAGATGGAAGAGGTAATGTTTCAATGAGATGCGGAATGAAAGAAAGTTCCCAAGATGGTATAATGTCCGTTGCACAAGTGTGCAAGGCCTTAAGGAAAGGTGCTGAGGGATTTCTAGTGTATACCATGGATGTTACTCAGGAAGTACCATATATTGAGAAAATTCCAGTGGTTAATGAGTTTCTTGATGTGTTTCCAGAGGAATTGCTAGAAGTGCCGCCTCCAAGGAAAGTCGAGTTCGAGATAAACTTGATTCCAGGAGCTAAACCCATCTCTAAAGCCCCTTATAAAATGGATCCGGCAAAGTTGAGAGGCTGAAAGAACAATTGCAGGAGTTATTGGACAAGAAGTTTATCTGCCCAAGTGTGTCACCTTGGGGAGCACCCGTTTTATTTGTGAAGAAGAAGGATGGTAGTATGAGGCTTTGTATCGACTATCGTGAGTTGAATAAAATTACCATCAAGAATAAGCACCCTCTTCCGCAGATTGAGGATTTGTTTGACCAGCTCAAGGGTGCCAAGATCTTGTCTAAAATCGACCTCAGATCAGGGTATCATCAATTGCGAGTGAAGGTCGAGGACATCGCAAAGACAGCCTTCCGCACGAGATATGGCCACTACGAGTTTTTGGTGATGCTGTTTGGATTAACAAATGCCCCTGCAGCCTTTATGGAGCTTATGAATACTGTTTTCCGAGAAAAATTGGATAGGTTTGTGGCGGTATTCATAGACGATATTCTAGTGTACTCTGCTGATGAGCAAACTCACTCTGAGCATCTGAGAATCGTTCTAGGTATCTTAAGGCAGAAACAACTGTATGCTAAGTTTAGCAAGTTTGAGTTTTGGCTAAGAAGTGTGGCTTTTCTGGGTCACGTGATATCTAAGGAAGGGATTGCTGTGGATCCGAAGAAGTTGGAAGCTATCACGGAATGGCCCAGACCAACTAATGTCACCGAAGTGCGAAGTTTCTTGGGTCTAGCGGGTAACTACAGAAAGTTTGTCGAGGGATTCTCAAGGATAGTAGTGCCTCTCAGTCGCCTTACTCAAAAGAAGTCTACGTTTGAGTGGACGGCGGAATATGAGCAAAGCTTCACGAAGCTTAAGAAGAGATTAACCACAGCTCCAGTATTGGTTCAATCCTCTGGAATTGATGGGTTTGTGATTTACAGCGATGCATCGAAAAATGGTTTAGGTATGTAAACTGTAGCATAAGGTTATGATTTTGTATACCGATTAAGTTTAGTCTAATGCTTTGTTTTTAGGTTGTGTTTTGATGGAAAATGAACGAGTCATCGCATATGCCTCAAGACTGCTAAATCCTTATGAGCAAATCTATCAGACACACGATCGTGAACTCGCCGCAGTTGTGTTCGCTTTGAAGATCTAGCGGCATTATTTATATGGAGAAAAGTGCGCGGTATTCACGTGTCATAAGAGTTTAAAGTATTTATTATCTCAGAAAGAATTAAACATGAGGCAGCGGAGATGGTTGGAATTGCTAAAAGATTACTATGTAACCATTCATTACCATCTGGGAAAGGCTAATAAAGTAGCGGATGCTTTAAGAAGGAAATCCAGCCATGCACAGCAATCACCACTAGAAAGAGAAATAGAGGAATTTGGTTTGGATTTGGTGGAGTCCACAGTGAATTTTTTGACAACTTTGACCATCACACCGGGTTTGATTGATCGGGTAAAAGAGGCTCAGAAGAATGATAAGACTCTAAGTGAGATAACGGAAAGGATGAAACATGATCAGGTTGAAGGATTTCAGATCAAAGAGGACGGGAGCCTATGGCTCAGAGGAAGATTGTGTGTACCTGATGTTGATGAATTTAGAAGGGAAATTTTGCAAGATGCTCATAGCTCAAGGCTCTCAATACACCCTGGAAGCACCAAGATGTACAACGATCTCAAGTAGTATTATTGGTGGTCTGGAATGAAAAGGCATATTGCGGAGTTTATAGAGAGGTGTTTAGTTTTGCAACAAGTCAAGGCAAAACACCAACGGCCTGGTGGATTATTGATGCCATTAGAGATACCAGAATGGAAATGGAAACATGCCACGATGGATTTCATAGCGGGTTTACCAAAGACTAGAAGTGGACATGACATGATTTGGGTCATTATTGATCGATTAACCAAGTCTGCACATTTTCTACCCATCGCAAGTGAATCGTCTCTCGATAAGTTGGTAAACCTATATATGGATAGTATTGTCAGCTTGCATGGAGTTCCCATGAGTATAGTGTCTGACCGGGATCCACGGTTTACATCTAAGTTCTGGACAGCATTTCAGAAAGCCATGAGTACAAAATTAAGGTTGAGTACGGCGCATCATCCCCAAACCGATGGACAGTCCGAGCGGACTATTCAGACCTTGGAAGATATGCTAAGAGCTTGCGTCTTGAATTTCAAAGGTAGTTGGGATTGAATGGTGAAGCTAATGGAATTCTCATATAATAACAGTCACCATAGTGCAATTGATATGGCTCTTTTCGAAGCGTTATATGGACGGAAGTGTAGGTCCCCGATTTACTGGGATGTAGTCGGCGTGAGGACCATCACCGAACCTGACCTATTGGAGAAGATGCTAGAGAAGGTGAAAATCATTCAGAAAAGACTCAAGGCGACTCAGGATCGCAACAAAAGTTGGGCAGATTCCAAGTGACGACCATTGGAGTTTAATGTAGGTGAGAAGGTTTATTTAAGAGTGTCACCTACGAATGGTATCACGAGGTTCGGAGTCAAAGGCAAGCTAAGTCCCCGTTTTATTGGTCCCTATGAAATACTGGACAAAGTAGGAGCTTTAGCATATAGGTTGGCATTACCTCCGGTGTTGGCGCAAGTTCACAACGTATTCCACGTGTCACGATTAAGAAAGTACATGATGGATCCAAGCCATGTGCTTGAATCCCAACCTTTAGAACTCAAGGGCGATGTTATATACGAAGAGATACCCGTGAGAATTGTAGATCAAAAGGACCAAGTGTTGAGGAAACGGTTGATCCCTTATGTGAAGGTTCAGTGGAGTAACCACAGGGAACGCGAGACCACATGGGAACTCGAAGAACAGATGCAGGAGAAGTATCTGTAAGGTCCGCAATACACTCTAGAGGGGGGGTGAATAGAGTGTTTGGCTCTTTTGCGGAATTTTCTTGTTTTTCTCAACTCAAAAAGATATTCAAAATCAGAGCAAGAATTGGAGATGAGAGACAATGAAAGAGTACACCGGATATAGAGTGGTTCGAATCGTAAATGATTCTACTCCACTATCACTTTGTTTCCAAAGTGGATTTTCAACAACTACTCTTCTTATTATGAACAATAAGAACAACCACAGCAACACTTACACTAACACTTTAGTGTAAGCAACAACAACAGCAACTTCTTGCACAACACACTTGTGCAACTACAACAACTACAGCTCTTAGCAAGAACAACTTCTTGCTTCCTCACAACTTCAACAAAAGTTCTCTCAAGAACTTCTCACAATGGGTTGAAGATATATAGTAAGGTTCACACTTTCTCTCAAGTCTAAGCACAAGCTAGAGATCAACTATTTATGGTTCCTCTTGTGCTTGACTCTCTTTCTCTCAATATACAAACAATGAAGATCAAAGAAAGCTAGACAAGCTTTAAACAAATTTACAAGTATGAGAGAAATATACAACAATGTAAAGTGAAGCTAGATGATGTTGAAATTGTGTAATTGCTTCATCCAAGCTTCCTCTATTTATAAATGAAGTTCACCACGTTTTTGAGGCCTTCCACCAAGTCTTCATCTTCAAAAATGTCAAGACAATGCCAAAATAGTCTTTAGCCACCCTATGGAGTGATTTGATCTTGTATAGCCACCCTAGAGAATCTTAGACATGTATACAATAGTCAAGGAAGCATGTAACAAGTTGGGTTAAAGTCCACAAGAAGTTTGAAGAAGATTGGAAAGAGAAAACCTTGAAAATCAACCTTGGATTTTATTCTAGCGTTCAAAAAATTTGAATTCTGCAGGACATCGATCGATCTATGTCACTAGGTTTAGAGACTGAAGTACTCAGTCAGACATCGATCGATCGATGTCAGGGGCTGAAGTGACATCAATCGATCGATGTCACCAGGTTTAGAGACTGAAGTCCTCAGTCAGACATCGATCGATCGAAGTCAGGGGATGAAGTGACATCGATCGATCGATGTCCTTGTGGTTGAGGGTTCGATGTCTTCAGTCAGACATCGATCGATCGATGTCAGGGGCTGAAGTACATCGATCGATCGATGTCCCCTGTTTGAGAGATCGATGTCAACCAGTGACTTCCAATCTCAACCATCTTTGGACATAATGTGTTTTGCCTATTTTGCATCAAATATTAAACATAATTTTAACTCATTCAAAACATCTCTTCATCATCAAAACGTTTTACAACTTAACATTCTCCCCCTTTTTGATGATTTCAAAACCACAATCCAAAAGATGTTTTTTATATTCTACAACTCCCCCTTAGTTCATGCTTTCTTACCAATCTACCCAACATGCTCCCCCTCAAATTATGCATCAAGTTTTGTATTTTCACTATTTCAATATGTAACGCATATCAAGTGACTTTTAATACCAATGCCTATCCAAAACATGCTATCACGTCCAACCAACACATGCCATGTTAATATCCAATTTTGCTTCCCAACAATCCATCATGCCAAAACATATAAGTAGCTAGCATCCAAAGCTATATCAAGCTGAGGCAAAACAATTTATGTTAAGACCAAATCATGTCAACATATTAATTTTTATGCTAACAATACTAAAACAATGCCAAGATGATGCCAAAACTTTGATAATACCAAAACAATGCCAAGATGATGCCAAAACTTTGATAATGATATCAAAGCATGCATGCCAATACTACTTAAAAACTTCATCAAAGCATGCATGCCAATACTACTTAAAAACTTCTCCCCCTTTTTGAAAGCATCAAAAAAATTAGAGATACCAACACGAAAATATAAAGGTTATGAAGAGAATATCAAGTTTTGAGATACAAACTCAAACTTTCAAAAACTAGTATAAGAACGAGGGAAGGGGAAATCATCAAGAACTACTCCTCATCGGAGGAGAAACATAGTCCGGAGAGAGCGGCTTTGAGCTTGGTTTTCAATTTCTGATACTTGGTCTTTTGCACGTTCAGCTCAGTTTGGAGTGTCTTGACTTCCGTGTCCACCTTTGTTTCCAGTGATTTCAAGCGGTTTTGGAACGTCGTATAGCCTTTCTCCAAATCATCTATACGAACAGCCTCCTTGGTCAAGTCTTCACCTCATTGACCAAGAGTGCGTTGGATGTCATTTATCTCGTATTCAATATCGAGATCATCCCCGGATTCACTGTCTTGCTCCATTGGGGCTTTGCCTTTGTCTATTCGAGATGTAGGACTTGGAGGGTTAGGTTGGGGTTCAACGGTTGGCTCAGTGGGGTGTGGTGGTATTTCCGGCTCATTTTCAGCCTCATATTCCTCCGAATCCTGAGCACCACCCCGTCGTTGTGCTTCCTTTCTTGACTTAAGAATCTGCTGGATGTTAGACTTGGTGTAATAATCCTTATTCGTAATAGCCGCTTCGTATTCAACATACAGTACAAGATTTGAATTTCTCAATAATCTATATATCAGATTACTGTAAGGAAGTGCCTTTGATTTCTTGGTAACCGCCTCCAAAACGTTTTCAAAGAATACTTCTCCAAAATTTACCTGCTCTCGCCTGGCTATGCGGTATGTGATGTGGAAGTCTAGGTTGCTAGGAAGTTTGGCTTATTTTCCATTCACACAGAAAGTAACTATTGCAAGCAAGACTCTATACATCAAGGGCATATCATTTGTGTTCTTTGTCGGGTGAAAGCCAAGAAAGGTTTTGACTTCATTTTCAGTTACTTGGTACTTGTTAAAATCCCACTTCCAAGGATCGAAATCCTTGAATCCCTCATTAGGTGTACCAAGAATAGCATTGATTTGTGCAGTGTGAAAGGAGACTACTTGACCATCAATAACTGAATTCAGAGAAAATGGATTTCCATTTAGATAGTCAATCCAAAAATTTGCATAGAACAGTAGGGTATAACGAGTAGACATAGCTCCCATCTCAGATGAATCCCATAAAAACATCCAGTTTTGAGCATACAACAAATCAATTATAGGTCTCAATTCTGCATTGCTCAAAATGTCCTCAATTTTGAGCACTTTTGATGGAATGGTAGACCTATTGCTATTTTCCCATTCAGTGAATAATAATTGGGCTCTCTGAGATATATGAGTGTGTATGCCTAATCCTAGAGGTGTAGCCAATGCATTCTCATATTCTCCAGTTTTAAGCCAGGGAAAATTTCGAATGTGAAGACTTTCTCTTACCTCACGGATTAGATGTTGTTGAGATGGCTCTGGTTGTTTCCGCAGCCCTGGTGTCCTTGAGCCAATTGGAACATGTGGTTGATTGTCTCCTTGAGATGTCCTTTTCCTTTTGGGATGATTCTTGGTTCTTGGGCCATTTGTGAGAATTTGGACAAGAATTCTTTGAATGTGGTGATGGATTTTGAGGAATAAGTGTGGATTTAGGCACTATTGAAGAAAAAGATAATGTTGAGGAAGATTTTCGCAATTTGGGAATCAAGGGTTTTGTTTTTCGCAGGAGAGGTGTTAGGGTTTGAAGTGTTGAAATGAAGAATGAGGGTTTCCTGCGGTTTTATAAATTCTGTCCCGCTGACATCGATCGATCGATGTCAGGGACTTCGATCGATCGATGTCCTGAACATCGATCGATCGATGTCTTTATAGACATCATTCTCTGAAATTTTTACATAGATCGATCTATGTATGCAGAAATCTGTAATTTTGACATTTTTAACCCTTTAACCAATGTTTATCATTCCCAATCTTGTTCTAATTGATTCGAGCATCTCGGTGGGAAGGGATTTGGTAAAGATATCCGCCAGTTGGTCATTTGTTGGAACGAACTCAACGCATACCAATCCTTTTGGATGCAATCTCTTATGAAGTGATGTCTCACCTCAATGTGTTTTGTTCTACTATGATGAACCGGGTTTTGTGCTATACTTATGGCTGAGGTATTATCACATAGGATGGGAACTTTTCCAAACTTAACATTGTAATCGTTCAAAGTGTTGATCATCCAAAGTAGTTGTGCACAACACGAAGCGGCCGATACATATTCGGATTCCGCCGTGGAAAGTAACACACTATTTTGTTTCTTGGAAAACCAAGAAACTAAGCAATCTCCAAGAAATTGACATGTCTCGGAGGTGCTTTTCCTATCAACAAGATTTCCGGCATAGTCGGAGTCACTATATCCTCTTAGATCAAAACAACCATTTTGGGATAGAACAAACCGAAGTTCAGAGTTCCTTTCAAATACCTAAAGATACGTTTAATGGCAACTAAATGCGATTCCTTAGGCATACTTTGAAACCTAGCACATAAACACACAGCATGCAAAATATCCGGCCTACTAGCGGTCAAATAAAGTAAACTACCAATCATACCCCTATATTTTGTTACCTCAACCGGCTTTCCTTTTACGTCTTTGTCAAGCTTTGTACTTGTGCTCATTGGAGTGCTCACACTTCTTCCATCCTCGAATTTGTACTTCTTGAGCAAATCCTTCGTATACTTTGTTTTAGATATGTACACTCCATCTTGAGTTTGCTTGATTTGTAGACCAAGAAAGTAGTTGAGTTCACCCATCATGCTCATTTCAAATTCTCCTTCCATCAATTTAGCAAAATGCTTACAAAGAGAATCATTAGTAGCACCAAATATGATATCATCCACATAAATTTGAACAAGCAATTGATGGTTTCCTTGTTCTTTAATAAAAAGAGTAGTGTCGACTTTTCCTCTTGAAAACTCGTTTTCAAGTAGGAAGTTACTTAATCTATCATACCAAGCCCTATGAGCTTGTTTAAGTCCATAAAGGGCCTTTTTGAGTCTAAAAACATGATTTGGATAATCATGATTTTCAAACCCCGGCGGTTGAGCTACATAGACCTCTTCTTGAATTATTCCATTCAAGAATGCGGATTTCACATCCATTTGATATAGTTTGAAATCCTTATAGCATGCATATGCCAATAACATCCTAATAGCTTCTAACCTAGCCACGGGGGCAAAAGTCTCATCGTAGTCTATGCCTTCCTCTTGCCTATAGCCTTGGGCTACTAACCTAGCTTTGTTTCTAGTGATGTTTCCTTTATCATCCATTTTGTTTCTAAATACCCATTTAGTGCCAATTACGGGATGATCACTAGGTTTAGCAACTAATTCCCACACATCACTTCTCTCAAATTGATTTAATTCTTCTTGCATAGCTAATACCCAATCTTCATCATTTATTGCTTCTTTTATATTTTTAGGCTCAACTTGTGAAATGAAGGCATTTTCATTGAATTTTCTCCTTGTCATTACACCTTGGCTAGTTTCACCTAGTATTAACTCTTTAGGGTGATCTTTCCTATATTTATATGAATCCGGCAAATTTGAGGTATCCCCTCCTACTTCTTCATCTTCAACCTTAGGTTGAAGTGGATCAATCCTAAGGTCGATGACAATATTACCTTTTGGATTCTCAAATTTTTCTATATGACTTACTTCGATTATTTCATCTTCATCATCATCATTATTATCGTTTGACTTATCATCAATGAATTCACTAAACTTGACATGAATTGATTCTTCAACTTTCATACTTCTCTTATTATATACTCTAAATGCTTTGCTATTTTGAGCATAACCCATAAAGATTCCTTCATCCGCTTTGAAGTCGAGTTTATCCAAGTTGTCTTTGGTGTTAAGGATAAAACACTTACAACCAAAACCTTGAAATAACCAATATTTGGTACTCTACCTTTCCCAATCTCATAAGGAGTCTTTTTGAGAAATGGTCTCAAATAAACTCTATTGATCACATGACAAGCGGTATTTACCGCTTCGGCCCAAAAATATTTGGGTAGCTCAAATTCGTTTAGCATGGCTCTACTCATTTCTTGAAGTGTTCTATTTTTCCTTTCCGCAACACCATTTTGTTGAGGAGTTCTTGGAGCTGAAAAATTGTGTCCATACCCTTTGGATACACAAAATTCTTGAAACTCTCCATCAAACTCACCACCTCTATCACTTCTAATTTCCTTAATTGTGTCTTCTCTTTGATTTTCTAATCTCTTACAAAGCTTTATAAATTCTTGACATGCATCATTCTTTTTAGCTAATAACATTACCCAAGTGTACCTAGAGTAGTCATCTACCACCACAAAGGTGTAATGTTTTCCACTTAGGCTTGTTGTACCAATATCCCCATACAAATCCATATGAAGCAATTGTAGAGGTTTGGTGGTGGAGATTTCACTTTTGGGCTTGAAACTTGTTTTTAACAAGTTTTGCTTTTTGACAAGTGTCGCATAGGCCATGGTTTTCGAAATTCAATTTTGGAAGACCTTGGACTTTTTCATTTTTGCAAATCTCTTTGAAATTCTTAAAACTAATATGTCCAAGTCGTCTATGCCATAGTTGAGTCAAATCATTTTTGGCAACTAGGCAAGAAACATTTTGTGATATCAAATCATTTGTGCCTAAATTTGTAAACATCATTTTTACGAATAGCTTCGAAAACAATCTTATCGTTCTTTTTCACAACACATTTTCTTTTCACAAACTTAATTTGAAAATTAGCATCACATAGTTGGCTAACACTTATCAAATTATACTTAAGCCCTTCTACATATAGTACATTATTAATAGTAAAGGAAGAATTACCAATTTCTCCGTGTCCAAGGATTTTGGCTCTCCCATTTCCAAAATGCACCGTTCCACCATCTTGGAGCTTGAGCTTGGTGAACAACGTCTTGTCTCCGGTCATGTGAGT
This sequence comes from Eustoma russellianum, assembly GCA_036186865.1. Taxonomy (NCBI): domain Eukaryota; kingdom Viridiplantae; phylum Streptophyta; class Magnoliopsida; order Gentianales; family Gentianaceae; genus Eustoma; species Eustoma russellianum. The sequence continues at coordinate 29,452,098 of AP025060.1, read as the reverse complement.
TGAACATCCACTGTCCATAAGCCATTTGGTTCCTTCTTCTTTGGCTACTCCATTTATCTTGAGAGCCTACAAAACCAAAAGATGTATGCATTGGTACCCTTTGATGGTTGGGTCCTTTAGGGTTAGTTTTTCGACCCTTAGGCTTCCAAACATATGTGCTTTCAAATCGAGCTTTACATGCTTTCTTTACATGTCCTAGTTTGTTGCAATAAAAACAAGTGGGTACATGCTTTGGTTTAGAAGATGATGAATTTTGTTGTGTTTTTCTATTGTTTGCCTTTTTCTTCAAGGACTTAGGTTTAATAGAAGATGATGAGTTAAATCCTAAACCGGATTTATCATTTCCAATCCTTTGATTTCCAAGTAGTATGTCTAAGTTGTTTTTACCATTTGTTAGTCTTTGTAAGTCTAATTTTAGTTTCTCACATTCTTTTCTAATTTCTTCATTTTCAAGAGCTACGGTTTTGTGCATGGTAAGTATGATATCATGCTCTTGAAACGTCAAAATATTTTTGTCATGCAAGCTCTATTTTCTAAAATGCATTTCTTGAATTCTTTCTTTAAATGCTTATATTTCAGATTTAATTTCTCAAAGTCATCTTGCAAATCTCCTATTTCATCATGCAAATTTGAAGGGTTAGAATTTACCTCAAGGTCATCTTCTATCGCCATAAGACAAATATGTTGAACCTTTGGATTTTCAACCATTGCCACAAGTCCAACACCTTGATCTTCACTCTCTTCTCCTTCCGATTCCGAAAGGAGATCATCCCACGTGGTTACCTCCGCATTGAGGGCTTTCTTCTTTTGAGGAAAGACCTTTTCTTGCTTTTGTGGCTCCTTTACGTGGCAATCGGCAATGAAGTGGCCGGGTCGACCACATCTATAGCAATTTTCACTTGCCTTCCTTTTCTTTAGATGGTTTCTTGAAAAACTTTCTTGCTTGAGCTTGTTTCTAGTTGCCATTCTTCTAAATTTTCTTACTAGAAGGGCAACTTCCTCATCCGAATCATCGGACTCTACCACCAATCCCTTGTGTGATGTTTGTGTAGGCTTGATGGGATTCATCCTATTTTGTTCATCAATAAGAATTTCATGAGTAAGAAGATACCGGATAACTCATCAAGAGTAAGAGTCTTGAGATTCTTTGATTCGGTGATGGCGGTGACTTTGGGTGTCCATTCTCTTGGCAAAGAGTTGAGGAGTTTTGAGACAAGGTCTTCGTTTGAGATTTTCTTGTCAACCATGGAGAGTTGATTCACTATTCGTGTGAATCGATCGATTGTCTCCTCAATCTTCTCACCACTCTTCATTCCGAACATCTCATACTCCTTCATTGAGCATGAGTCTTTTGGCCATTCTTACTTGCTCAGTTCCTTCATGTATCATTTCAAGCCTTTTCCATGCCTCGTGGGCTGTTTCAAGACCTTGGAGTCTAATGAGCTCGGTGGTGGTTAGAGCACTTGAGAGAATGTCAAAAGCTTTGCCATTGATGGCGAACTTTATCTTCTCTTCGTCGGTGTAGTCATCCTCATCTTTAAACATTGATTCTCCTTTTGAGTTGGTAATCATTGGAACTTCAATTCCTTTGACAACAGCTCTCCATATATCAAATCCACAGCCTTTCAAATGATTGATCATTCGAAATTTCCTCAAAGAATAGTTTTGAGCATCAAACATAGGAGCTTTAGTGTTTGATCCGGAAAATAGTGCAGTAGGCTTAGAAGATGAAGAGGTTGAGGTTGAGGTTGAGGTTGCCATGATCTTTTAAACCTTGCTACTTGCAAAGATTGGCCAAGCAATCAAGGTTAGACTCTGATACCAATTGTAAGGTCCGAAATACACTCTAGAGGGGGGGTGAATAGAGTGCTTGGCTCTTTTGCGGAATTTTTCTTGTTTTTCTCAACTCAAAAGATATTCAAAATCAGAGCAAGAATTGGAGATGAGAGACAATGAAAGAGTACACCGGATATAGAGTGGTTCGAATCGTAAATGATTCTACTCCACTACCACTTTGTTTCCAAAGTGGATTTTCAACAACTACTCTTCTTATTATGAACAATAAGAACAACCACAGCAACACTTACACTAACACTTTAGTGTAAGCAACAACAACAGCAACTTCTTGCACAACACACTTGTACAACTACAACAACTACAGCTCTTAGCAAGAACAACTTCTTGCTTCCTCACAACTTCAACAAAAGTTCTCTCAAGAACTTCTCACAATGGGTTGAAGATATATAGTAAGGTTCACACTTTCTCTCAAGTCTAAGCACAAGCTAGAGATCAACTATTTATGGTTCCTCTTGTGCTTGACTCTCTTTCTCTCAATATACAAACAATGAAGATCAAAGAAAGCTAGACAAGCTTTAAACAAATTTACAAGTATGAGAGAAATATACAACAATGTAAAGTGAAGCTAGATGATGTTGAAAGTGTGTAATTGCTTCATCCAAGCTTCCTCTATTTATAAATGAAGTTCACCACGTTTTTGAGGCATTCCACCAAGTCTTCATCTTCAAAAATGTCAAGACAATGCCAAAATAGTCTTTAGCCACCCTATGGAGTGATTTGATCTTGTATAGCCACCCTAGAGAATCTTAGACATGTATACAATAGTCAAGGAAGCATGTAACAAGTTGGGTTAAAGTCCACAAGAAGTTTGAAGAAGATTGGAAAGAGAAAACCTTGAAAATCAACCTTGGATTTTATTCTAACGTTCAAAAAATTTGAATTCTGCAGGACATCGATCGATCTATGTCACTAGGTTTAGAGACTGAAGTACTCAGTCAGACATCGATCGATCGATGTCAGGGGCTGAAGTGACATCGATCGATCGATGTCACCAGGTTTAGAGACTGAAGTCCTCAGTCAGACATCGATCGATCGAAGTCAGGGGATGAAGTGACATCGATCGATCGATGTCCTTGTGGTTGAGGGTTCGATGTCTTTAGTCAGACATCGATCGATCGATGTCAGGGGCTGAAGTACATCGATCGATCGATGTCCCCTGTTTGAGAGATCGATGTCAACCAGTGACTTCCAATCTCAACCATCTTTGGACATAATGTGTTTTGCCTATTTTGCATCAAATATTAAACATAATTTTAACTCATTCAAAACATCTTTTCATCATCAAAACGTTTTACAACTTAACAGTATCCTCATCTCTTCAACTAAGGTACATAAGTTTCGAGGACGAAACTTTTTGTAAGGGGGGTGGAATGTCATACCCCGTAATTTTCAAGTTGGGTTTTTAATAGTTAGAGAAAAACTTAGAATATAATCTCATTAAATGTATATGTTATGAAGTTTAATTAAATAAAATGTAGGGGGGAAATAGACAAAAGTGGAGATTGAAGAAATTTGGCCAAAATGTCAAAATTTCCACCAACTACATATGGGGCAGTTACACAACGTTTGTATAACTCCCCATTAGGCAGCCGGGGGTTATAGCACCAAAAAGGAGAAAGGAAAACGCCTGGAGA
>AP025060.1:29385669-29441424 GCA_036186865.1 Eustoma russellianum | reverse complement strand
AACGGTTAAACTGCTTGCGATATCGATAGTCGTCAAATTAAATTAATTTTGACCAAAAAAATAGATGTAACAAAAACAGAAATTTGAAATATTCTGTAAGGAATGTATATAAACACATCGTTTTTTTTTGTAAGAACATCAACATTTTAAAGAAATTTTTCCCTTTTCAAAGTTGTCAAAAGAATTGAAATTTTTATTATGCTGATTTACGAATATGAAAAAAAGTTGCCTCATAAAGTTTAGTAGACTATATAAAGAAATGAGACTCAATAAGATATTTTCGAAAATAAAATGTCTTTTGAAGTCCCTGTAAAATATAGGTATAATTTGGTGTGCGTGCTTAGATAAAATATTTATCTGCTAGAGAAATAATAGTCCAATATTTCGTATAACGTCTATAATCCATCCTTATTTTCAAAAGAACAATCCGTCTATATATCGTTTCTTATAAGTCTAACATTCGCCTACTATAATAAAATCCATAACTTAAATTGTCCGATCCTTGCATGGCACACTAAATATTTATCGACTTAAGGTGTTCTAATTCACCATGCTTCCGTGCACCATACTGATCCACTGTATTTCTTTACTTGGTTATTTGAACTGCTAATTATCCTAGTTAAATCTCACCCGATCAAGCAGCCGCTACTGGTTCATGCTTACTCTATTTCAATTCAAGCCTATTAGATTTAAACTATTTGGTTTCGATGTCAACCCTTAACCCACAATTTGTAATGATATAGTATTCCAAGGCACATACTAGAGTCGATTCTCGCATGTCGCTATTGTTCAATATCTCTAATAAAACTAATGTCGTCCACCTATTTTGATTACCCTACATTCAACATCTTAACGCTACACTATAAATTCCTTTGTACAATATCATTAACCAAACTCTACTGGTTATAACGCTAATCACTATTTAGTTCCCATTATTCAACTATAAATCATCTCTTAGTATTTATCATACTACTATAATTCATCTCTTAGCAGCTATGGTCCCAACTTAGACCTAAGCCCGCTCTAAAGTTACGGTACAAGTAGAGATGTGGACCCGCTTTACTTTACCCTAATGGTACTAAGTGCCATGTTGTAGTTATGGTAAGGCAACCCGAGTTACTGTCTGACCCATTAATATGTCAACTAACGTCTATAGTAGGGTATTCTAGTTAACATTGTAATTCGTTCAAACCAATTATATAGTATTCAAATAGGGTTACTGAGATCACAGCTTAGAGAGTTATGATCACCCTTAGATAAAGGGGAATTGTACGGGATATCCTAGGTATACGTGTTTCAAAACCGATCGACTTCTTAAATTTATGATCATAACTTATTTATAGGATCGTCCTTAGCCTCATCATTTCTTAAGTCTAAGATCACGTCTTATTTCCAAATCATCATTAGTTCATAATCAACACTTATTACTAAATCAGTACTTATGTCTAAAGTTAACTCTTAATCGAGATCATTACTTATGTCTAAAGTCAACTCTTATTCTAGATCGTTACTTATGTCTAAGATCGTGACTTATGTTCAGGATCATCTCTCATAACTGAGATCAGTACTTATGTTCATGATCGTCGCTTATGTTCAAATCATCACTTATGTCTAAGATTGTGAATTAGAGGCAAAATCGTAACTTATTTTCTAATATCATGGCCTAATTCTACATTTCCGCCGTGGATCTAGAGTCATGCTCTGAAGATCATACTGTCGCATATAATACCTCTTGAACTCATTCTGAAAATAGATCCAAGTGATCGTCGGTCTCAGTTCTGCTGTGCCACCACTCCTCCGCATCCACTTCTAGAAGAATCTCAAGTCCGAGTGCGGTGGTGGTGGAACCTGTGGCTGCTGATGTGGTTGCACCACAGCTTGGGCCATGACCAGTAGTGCGCCGGTCAGGGCCTCGGGAAGCACGACCTGCGGTGGAGCCCCATTCTCAGAGTGTTTCCTAGTGTCATTCCTACCGTTCTCTTATCGGCAACATGTTTGCTAGGACAAGGAAATTTTTCAGTTTTGGTCAAGGGCATTTTAGGAAATATATAATTAAATTTAAGAAATAGCAAACAGTCAAATACATATAAATAAAACGAAAATAGAACCCAACCATGTCCCAGTCCGATCATCACAGAGTCTAAATCAAACTTATTCTAAGGTCAAACTTAGTCTCAGATCATAACTTACGTCTAGAATCAAACTTAGTATCAGATCACAGCTTATGTCTAAAAACAAACTTAGTCTAAGATCAAACTTACATTTACGATCAAAACTTAAGTCTATAATCATCTCTTACGTCTAAGATCATTTCTTAATTCTATGTTTCCGAGTAGATCTAGAGCCTCGGCTCTGATACCACCTGTAGCGCCCCGTCCCGAACCCTAGGTTCAGAACCGGTACGCCCGCCGTATTCCACTAAGGGATATACAAGGCGTCTGTACGAAACCCCTGCACTTAACAAAACGACAGAGTATTCGATTGCGGAAGCGAATTAAATCAACTCAAAACCCTAAATCAAAAGTAAAATCCCCAAAATCATATAAAGTCAACATCAAGTCAAAATTCCCTATTGACATCATAAAGTATGTAAAAGGAAATCCCTAAGCTAAGTCCTCAAATGAAATAATAAATAAAATAAAACTTCCTCAATGCTTGATCCTCAATCTCCAAATAGTCTCTACGAGTCCCACTGAGCGCACTCTGAATCTTCTCCAACTCATGGGTAATCATATCCTGAATCGTCTGCGACAAAACAAAACGAACGGTGTGAGCGACAAAAACGTCACTCAGTAGGTACCCTGCCTGCATCGGCCCTGTGAGATCATACATGCTAGGACAGTAGTAAAATACATATAAGTACGTTGATACGAAAATAGACTGTCCACGTTTTCGCAAACACATATAACGGTCAGAACTTCTTAAAACAACGTATAACGGTCATACCTTTTTAAAACAACGTATAACGGTCATAACTTCTTAAAACAATCAAACACATAATCTTGCAGAATGAGCGTGAAATGCAATGTCACATACGTGATGCATGATAAACCTACCTTCTCAGAACATTCATCTAATTGTGCAATGCATGACCCCGGGTCCTAACAGAACGGAACGGAACGGAACAGAACGGAACGGAACAGAACATAACATATATGCAATGTCTCGTGATGCATGAATGCACAGAAATCATACACGGAATCCCTCATTTACTTTCCTTTTCTTTTTCTTTTGCTTTATCTTTTACCTTTCCTTTTCTTTTTCCTTTTTCTTTTTCTTTTCCTTTCTCTTCCCACGTTCCTGCCTCCCCTCAATTTTCCTTCCTGCCACTTCTGACTTTCTTCCTCTCTGAATCTCCCCTTCCCCTTCTGAATTCCAATTTCCCCTCCCCCAGCAAATTCCCTCACGGCACCACTCCCCCTCCCCCAAACCCGCACCCTCTCCCCTCCTCACCCCCACACCAGCCTCCACTCCCTCACCCCCGCCCGCAAAAGACTGCAACCCCCTCCCTCTGCCCTGCTCACCTGCAATTGCCCTCAGCCCCCAGCCGTACCCCACCCCACTCAGCCCTACCCCCAGACGCCCCCCATCCTCAGCCTCCTCCAGCCGCCCCCACCCCTTAGCACCCCTCTCCCTAATCGCACTCCCCCAACAGCCCTCTCTGACCAGTGCACCCCCACCCTTGTTCCTCCATCCGGCAGCACGTGGTCATAGCCCACCACCACCGGCCACGCGCCGCCGGTACAAACACTCATTCCTACGATTCCGGTATTCACACGCAAATCAAAAATCAAATCTTTTCTCGAGTTTCATACGAAAATAGCATCGTACATATATACGGACATACAATTCATCACATATACGTATAATCAATAATCAAACATTTATACAATCACAAATACTAATGCACGATCTCGTTTTCATAAAGAAATTAAACGATTACTGCTATTACATTCAACAGATGTTAAGGGGGCACCTACTTGGTATTTGATACGCGTTGAAGAGCGTGATCGAGCGGTGGTATTTTTTTTCCTAAAAGCGGCGGCCTTGATTGGAGCAAGGAGACATCGCTTTTTTTTCTACTCTGGGGAGGCAGTCGCACGTCTGTGGAGGGAGAAGCATAAGCGTGGTTTAAATAGAAATTTGATTAGGGTTTAGAGAAAATTTGATAATCAAATTAGGTTTTCTAATTAATTAGGCCCTAATGCCTCTTTTACCCCTTTTAAAAAATGGGATATAACACACACAGAATCATTCAGTTCGGTGGAATTGAATAACCATTTCCCTCAGACAGATGTCCCAATCCTAGTTATGCATTCCTGGGTATCCTCGTAGCAATCGCAGCTCTTCATTGGGCAATCATCATCGTCGAAGCAAGTGTGCTCATCACAGTCTGCTGGAGAAGGAATGCACTGTGATATGTTAGAGAATTTAAGGTTGGGCTTTGGCCCATCTTTGGAGATTGAAGATTTGGGCTTTGGCCCGTTAATGATGTTGCAAAACTTGGTTGAGCAACGTACTTTGAGCTTAATGAGTTTCCGATAATGATAATCGAAAACTAATGAATCCTTAGTTATCTACGTAACGAGTGGTTAATGTTAGGATGTGAACTCACTCAATTTTGAGATTGTGTGAATGTGAAATTAATGCTCAAAGTAGATGGAAATGTTGTGGATGGGTGATGTGTCACCCGTATGGAGGAATGCCACGTTGGAAGTGTCCATGTGGTGGGAAAAAGGCGTCTGACGGACATCGATCGATAACATCGATTGATCGATGTCACTTCGATCGATCGATGTCATCGATCGAAGTGGATCAGAATGCTTCGATCGCTTGATTGATCGATCAAAGAGAATCAGAGGACATCGATCGATCACTTCGATCGATCGATGTCTCTTAAGTCGATCAAAATGATCGATTGAAGTACTCTGTCAGACATCAGTCAATCACATCGATCGATCGATGTCACTTCGATCGATCGATGTGATCGATCGAAGTCAGACAGCGGGCTGGATCGTATCTGTTCAAGCTGTTAAGTTTCAAACGTGAAACTAACACTATCCTCCTGTTTAAAATAAGATCAATCTGTTGTGATCTAACGGTGGTGGGAGAATCAGCTTTAATCTAACGGCCGAGATTTAAACTGTCTTAACTGCTTAACCGAATATGGTTTCCATCTAACGCTCCAGGTTTAAACCTGTTAATCTATCTTCGATCTAAAGGCTGAGATTAGACCATCCTAATCTGGATAGGAGGTTTTAATCTAACGGTCTAAATTAAACTTCGGTTTTGATCCAACGGTCACAGTACCTTGTTCTCCAACCGACTCCCCTATATAAAGAGGGCTAAGGGTGCATTCTAAAAACAACAAGAACACCTTGCTCTAAGCATTTCATAAGCATTTTGCATTCGTAGCACGTGAGTCTTGCATCTCGGAGAAGTCGGGACACTCTAGCGTTTGAAGGAGTTCAAGTTCAGCAGTGCCGCTCAACTGAACAGGTACCCGTTGTATCCTGGGAGACGATTGCTCACACCGGTTGGGCACAGTATACCGGAGCAATACGTCTTAAGGACAGAGTCCTCGACTCGCTCCGGGTTTGATTTATTTTATCATTTCCATACCCACACACTAAACGACTACGTCTTAGTGCAGGAGTGATTGTTTCCAACAATCTTAATACGTATTTTTGAATTACTTCCTGTACTGTTTTGTTTATTGTGCAAAGGCAGTTTTGTACTGATTTGCAGTCTTCTTCTACTCATTCTTGGACCTGGGTCTGTTCTGATCTTTACGTTTTGATCGAACTGAACAGGAATGGAACACGAGAGCTCTAACTCTGTTCAAGGCTTCAATGGTGCTCACTCTGTGTCTGCACCTGAAGGGGCTAACAATGTTGCTGCCGGACCGCAGATCAATACGGTTCCGTTGGCACCAACTGGAGGGCCTCAAATGAATCCGGCCGCCACTGCTGCTCAGGTGGAGAAGCCGGAGAAGTTTGCCGGAAACTTCTTCAAGGGGTGGCAGCAGAAGATGCTGTTCTATCTCACTGCATTGGGGTTGGCCAGAATGCTTAGCGAGGATCCACCCGTGGTTGAGCCTGTGGAGGATCAACAACAGAATATGCAGAACGCCTTGGGTGCTGAGGCCTGGGCGTATACAAATTTTTGTTGTTTGAATTTGATTATGGGTTGCCTAGATAATACTCTCTATGGCGTGTTTTGTACATTTAAAACTACAAAAGCTTTGTGGTTGGCTTTAGATAAAAAGTATCGCACAGAAGATGCGGGTACTAAAAAGTTGATAGTTGGGAAATTTCTCGACTAAAAAATGTTAGATTCCAAAACTGTAATTTCGCAGGTGGAAGAAATACAGATGTTGGTTTCTGAAATGGAAGAGGAGGGCATGACGCTCAGTGAATCTTTCCTAGTTGCGGTTGTGATTGAGAAGCTGCCTCCTTCGTGGAGGGAATTTAAGAGCTATCTCAAACACAAGCGAAAGGAGATGAAGATGGAGGATTTGATAGTCCGTCTTCGTATTTTGGAGGACAACCGTCGCTCCGAAAGAAAGCCGTCCACATCTTCTGGTCAAGCCAAGGCTCATGTTGCTGAGGCGAAGAACAAGAAGAAAAATAAAACTTTGAGTGTGAACTCCAAGGGCAAGGAAATTGCAAAGAAGTTCACAGGTAAGTGTTATAATTGTGGTAAACCAGAACATCGAAGCAGTGAATGCAAGAAGCCCAAAAAGAATCAGAATCAGAATAAAGCGAAAGCAAATCTGGTCGACGCAATGGATGACTTGAACCTTTGCGCAGTGGTGACCGAGTGCAACACAGTGGGAAACCCACGGGAATGGTGGGTGGACACAGGAGCCACTCGACATGTGTGTGCGAACAGGGCAATGTTCAGAGAGTACGTGCCCACGACAAACAATGATCAATTGTTTATGGAAAACTCCAACAGCTCGAAGATCGAAGGATCGGGCAAGGTAATCCTGAAACTGACCTCAGGAAGGGAGTTGACTCTGCAGAATGTGCTGCATGTTCCTGACATAAGGAAGAATCTGGTTTCTGGCGCGCTGCTAGTCACGCATGGGTTCAAGCTTGTTTTTGAGGCAAACAAATTTACACTTTCTAAGAATGGGGTGTATTTGGGGAAAGGATATCTTTCAGATAACATGTTCAAATTGAATTTTATGACAATTGTACCCAAAAATGTTGCGCCCACTGAGACTAATAAAATTGTTTCCTCTTCTGCTTACATGCTTGAGTCTTCCTGTTTATGGCATTTTTGTTTGGGACATGTAAATTATAAGTCAATACAACGAATGATTAATCTTGACTTGTTGCACAAACTGGACTTTAGTAATAAAGAAAAATGGCAAATATGTGTTGAAGCAAAATTAACAAGAGCGCCATTTCCTTCAACAGAACGAAACACTGAATCGTTGGATTTAATTCACACAGATTTGTGTGATTTAAAGTTTGTGCAAACAAGAGGTGGTAAAAAGTATTTTGTAACTTTTATCGACGATTGCACACGATACTATTATGTATATTTGCTAAGTAGCAAAGATGAGGCCCTTGATGCTTTCAAGGATTATAAAAATGAAGTTGAGAATCAACTTAGCAAACGAATTAAAACAATTCGTAGTGATAGAGGTGGCGAATATGATACACCGTTTAATGAATTCTGTTCAGAACATGGCATTATTCATCAAACGACTGCGCCATATTCACCTCAATCGAATGGTATTGCTGAACGCAAAAACAGTACTCTAAAAGAGATGATGAATGCTATGTTTATAAGTTCGGGTTTACCTCAGAACTTGTGGGGGAAGCAATTCTCTCAGCCAACGTCATTTTAAACAGGATTCCGTCCAAGAAGACGGATAAAACCCCATATGAACTATGGAAAGGCTATAAGCCTAGTTACAAATACTTGAAAGTGTGGGGGTGTCTGGCGAAGGTTGCTATACCTAAACCAAGACAAGTTAAAATTGGGCCTAAAACAATTGATTGCATATTTATTGGTTATGCAACGAACAGTAGTGCATATCGTTTCTTAGTGCACAAATCGGACGTTCCTGAGATACATGAGAATGTTGTCATGGAATCGAGGAACGCAATATTCTTTGAAAATGTCTTTCCGAAGAAAGGTAAAGACAGTGAAGAAGCTGGCACAAGTAAGCGAGTGCGTGAGACGACTCCTCAAGAAACTGAGGAACCTCGTCAAAGCAAACGAGCCAAAATGCCGACGTCTTTTGGACCAGATTTTCTAACCTATATGGTAGAAAATGAGCCAAGGAATTTTTCCGAGGCTATGTCAACTCCAGAAGCTCCGTTCTGGAAAGAGGCAATTAACAGTGAAATAGACTCGATTCTTCAAAATCACACTTGGGAGTTGGTTGACATTCCACCTGGAAGTAAACCGCTTGGTTACAAGTGGATTTTCAAGAAGAAACTTAAAGAGGATGGGTCTATTGGGAAGTATAAAGCCAGGTTAGTAGCCAAGGGCTATAGACAGAAAGAAGGCTTTGACTTCTTTGACACCTACTCACCAGTGACTAGGATCACTTCCATAAGGATGCTAGTAGCCATTGCTGCAGTCTATGATTTGTAAATCCATCAAATGGATGTAAAGACTGTCTTTCTTAATGGTGAGTTAGAGGAAGAGATTTATATGGAACAACCCGAGGGGTTTGTCGTTCCAGGACAAGAAAGGAAAGTGTGTAGACTTGTTAAGTCCTTGTACGGACTTAAACAAGCACCCAAGCAATGGCATTTAAAGTTTGATCAGGTAATGATGTCAAATGACTTCAAGATCAATGAATGCGACAAGTGTGTGTACATTAAGAGCACACAGAATGCATTTGTGATAGTATGTCTCTATGTAGACGACATGCTTATCATGGGCAGTACTCGTGACATTATCTTAAATACAAAGAAGATGTTAACACGAAATTTTGATATGAAGGACATGGGAGTTGCCAATGTCATTGTAGGAATTAAGATTTCTAGGGTAACTGAGGGACTCATACTGTCACAAACTCATTATATTGAATCAGTTCTGAAACGGTTCAATATGGATGATGTGAAACCGGTAAAGACCCCACTCGACTTAAGTATGCACTTAAGGAAAAATCGAGGCGAGCCTGTTGCCCAGTTAAAATACTCTCAGGTAATCGGGAGTCTGATGTACATAACGAATTGTACAAGACCAGACTTAGCTTGTTCTGTAAACAAGTTGAGCAGATTTACCAGTAATCCAAGTGATGATCATTGGAAAGCTCTTAACAGAGTGATGAGGTATCTAAAATACACAATGTATCATGGATTACATTACAAGAGATATCCAGCGGTGTTGGAAGGATACTGCGATGCAAATTGGATATCAGACAGTAAGGACTCAAAGTCCACCAGTGGATATGTGTTCACTGTTGGTGGTGCTGCTGTGTCGTGGAAATCCACGAAACAAACATGCATAGCTAGGTCCACTATGGAAGCTGAATTCATAGCGTTGGACAAAGCTGGGGAAGAGGCTGAGTGGCTTTGGAATTTCCTGGAAGATATTCCGTGTTGGCCTAAGCCAATCGCTCCTATTAGCATACACTGTGATAGTCAGTCAGCTATAGGACGTGCTCAAAGCAGCATTTACAATGGTAAGTCACGACACATACGTCGAAGACATAACACCATTAAACAGTTGATCTCTAATGGCGTGATTTCCATTGATTATGTGAAATCAGTGGAGAATCTTGCGGATCCGCTTACAAAAGGTTTGCCTAGAGATCAGATGTCAAGATTGACAAACAGAATGGGACTGAAGCCCATAATGCATGAATCTTTGTAATGGTAACCCAACCTTGTTGACTGGAGATCCCAAAATCTTGGTTCAATGGGACAACTAAGTTATAAAGATTCAGTGAGCACTTACTCATTCCGTCTAGTAAAAGTGCTGTCTGCAGAGATTTTAGGGTAAACTAAGGCTTTTAATGATGTCCTATATCTTGATACGTCAAGTGGAGTATGGCAGAATACTCTTGATAGGAATCACCTATGTAAGTGTGAAGTGGGGCCGCTTCTATGAGAAAGTCTAGGAGGCAAGATTTCTCTAAAACGCTTTCTGAAACCAGGTTGTTCATGGCCAAAACGAGCACAACCATGAGAACCAAAAGGGTGTTAAAGGAAATATTGTGTGAGTGTCGTTGTCTTGGTTCACAACAAAGGCTGACTAGTTCAAGACATCAAGTCACTATTTAGCCGAGTGAATCCGATGGTACATCACTAAGAAAGGTTCAAAGCCAGAAGCTACCTCTTCTGATGCAATATTTTCTTGTTTGACTTCTCCTCAGAGTCTGCATATGCATTTGCATTAATTTCCATTCATGTGGGGGACTGTTAGAGAATTTAAGGTTGGGCTTTGGCCCATCGTTGGAGATTGAAGATTTGGGCTTTGGCCCGTTAATGATGTTGTAAAACTTGGTTGAGCAACGTACTTTGAGCTTAATGAGTTTCCGATAATGATAATCGAAAACTAATGAATCCTTAGTTATCTACGTAACGAGTGGTTAATGTTAGGATGTGAACTCACTCAATTTTGAGATTGTGTGAATGTGACATTAATGCTCAAAGTAGATGGAAATGTTGTGGATGGGTGATGTGTCACCCGTATGGAGGAATGCCACGTTGAAAGTGTCCATGTGGTGGGAAAAAGGCATCTGACGGACATCGATCGATAACATCGATCGATCGATGTCACTTCGATCGATCGATGTCATCGATCGAAGTGGATCAGAATGCTTCGATCGCTTGATTGATCGATCAAAGAGAATCAGAGGACATCGATCGATCACTTCGATCGATCGATGTCTCTTAAGTCGATCAAAATGATCGATTGAAGTACTCTGTCAGACATCAGTCGATCACATCGATCGATGGATGTCACTTCGATCGATCGATGTGATCGATCGAAGTCAGACAGCGGGCTGGATCGTATCTGTTCAAGCTGTTAAGTTTCAAACGTGAAACTAACACTATCCTCATGTTTAAAATAAGATCAATCTGTTGTGATCTAACGGTGGTGGGAGAATCAGCTTTAATCTAACGGCCGAGATTTAAACTGTCTTAACAGCTTAACCAAATATGGTTTCCATCTAACGCTCCAGGTTTAAACCTGTTAATCTATCTTCGATCTAAAGGCTGAGATTAAACCATCCTAATCTGGATAGGAGGTTTTAATCTAACGGTCTAAATTAAACTTCGGTTTTGATCCAACGGTCACAGTACCTTGTTCTCCAACCGACTCCCCTATATAAAGAGGGCTAAGGGTGCATTCTAAAAACAACAAGAACACCTTGCTCTAAGCATTTCATAAGCATTCTGCATTCGTAGCATGTGAGTCTTGCATCTCGGAGAAGTCGGGACACTCTAGCGTTCGAAGGAGTTCAAGTTCAGCAGTGCCGCTCAACTGAACAGGTACCCGTTGTATCCTGGGAGACGATTGCTCACACCGGTTGGGCACAGTATACCAGAGCAATGTGTCTTAAGGACAGAGTCCTCGACTCGCCCCGGGTTTGATTTGTTTTATCATTTCCATACCCACACACTAAACGACTGCGTCTTAGTGCAGGAGTGATTGTTTCCAACATGATATGCTACCCAGGCACTCACAGTCATCTGGACATGAAAAAGGAGACCCCTTGGTGCAAGGGTATTCTTCACATGCAACCATTTTTCTTAGTTTAAAAGCTTGCATGGCCCCTCTAACTCTAGCATATCTTGGGTTTCCATCACATTTTCATCCGAGCTATCAATACCTTTAGCTTCAATAAAAAGGATTAAAATTAGTAGGACGATCAGTTTTCCTCAGGAAATAACAATTGTACATGGTGTGCCAAAATATCTTACTCTAATCTCTCTCTATTCTAAAAATTTTGTTACAATTGACTTATGATTGCAACAAGGTTCCTTGCTTACGTGAACCAGAAAAAGGTTCCAAAACTTTGAACAACATTCACAGAGTAAATAAAATTGACTGATGATTTTAGCCTAAACAGAGGATAAACCCCCCAGTATTATCTCAACATCAAAGTTTGAACGCTAAGGAATCACATACTAATGAAACCACAGTAACATTAAAAGTATGACCACTATGAATTCATGCACTGATGAAACTATAAAAGAAGCATTCAAAGTATGAACATTTTCAGATAACGTACATCTTCAAATACACAACACTGACCTGACAGAAGCAGCAGAAGATAATAAATGAAGATACAATGCTTCGTCATCTTGTTCATCTTTATAATGGAAAAAAAATTAGATATCGAATAGATGTATTTAACAGTGCAAATGGGTTCCATTTATATGTGGTCATTTTGTGTTTGCACAGCCGACCAATGATGCCCTCTGAAGGAGTTTTGGAAAATAGATAACATACTTAATTCATTCCAAGTTGGCATTGGGAGCAGCTTTATTATTGTTGGGTTTCTAATGCAGAATAATATGACCTTAGAAGCAAACCAACAAACAATATTCTCAAATGTGGAAAGCATTCTTGTAATGTTAGAATCTTTTTTAGCTGAACCACAGGAGAAAATATTTGCAAATGTGTATTGCCGTTTGAAAGCATTCAATGCACCTTCCGTTTTGTTACCATGCAATGCCAGGGTTTCATTGGAGACTGCTTCTGGTCTCTCTTGTTATATAACTGTATCTTTCAGACTTTGATGATAAATTATAATATAGACATTATACAATTTACATGCAGAGTTAATGTAACCCTGTCTAGTTTGAAGCGATCACATGATTTTTACTAGAACCATGCTTTTTAACTGCATATACTTAGATATGATTTTATAATCGGTTTTTTCTCTTTTATATTTTTATCGTACAGAAGAATTAATTTTCCAAAAAGATTTACGTCATATATCATCAATATTGATACTTTACCATACCAAACATATCCATTGAGAATACTCACATCAAATGAAACCAAACACGATGCTGTCAAAATTTATAAGCATAACCATGAATCAAAAATATTTAAATGTGCTAAAATTTTGACTGCATTTCATGAAAATCCTATTACATTATGTTAAACGAACATATCTTCATAACCCAAGATCAAGACAATGCAATCTTGGTACAGAAGTTGTACAGTAGCAGCTCTTTGGTTAATACTTTCAATTAGCATGAGACATTTTTTTTTAAAATATTTTTGCATGCCAGAGACAATGCTCTAAGTGTAACATATTTGTAGTTTCATTTAACCTAAACACGACACATAACCTAAACTCGAAGGGAGGATTTGAAAGCTCTTTGGATTGTCTTAATCGCAGTTTTGTATCTCATTATACACTCAAAAACAAGCTTGGTTTTCTGAACTAGGTTTGACGTCCTATCCCCAGACAAGACGGTTTCATAAAACTTACTGCAAGGAGATCAAACGTCCTGCCCGCATTTAGGATGGTTTTACAAACCATTCTATAAGTTGGTCATGTTAGAAAGAAGTAAATATTGCGGTACAGTAAATGCTGATTGCATAATGTTAGGGACGGTGATTGCATGATTATAGGAGAAGATATACTATTTACCATATGTAGCATAGGACCTTGTGTATAAGAAGTGGTGTAGTGTGATGAAGATGAATATACCAAAAATATTTGTTTCTCCTATTCAAGTCTTATACTTAACATGGTATCAGAGCGGGTAAATCTTTCTACCCGATCATCCTCTAGTCTGAAGTTCTGAAAGTTAGGCTCAGAATTTGATTCATCATTGCCCTGATATACCTTCCTCAGCCTGTGTTGGCTGTGAAATTACCTTACTCAGCCTGTGTTGGCTATACATCTGTTAACCTTACCAGCATCTTTATTCAATACCTGCCAGAAAAACCAGAAAATGTCAAACCCACAGGATGAACCACAAACTCCACAAATGCCCACTACACCTGATATTTCTGATCTAGCAGTGCAAGTAGCCAACATACTCCGAAATATCCCTGCAAGACAACCTGAAAATTCCGTTATTCCGCCACCTACACCATTTTCCACAGAAAGCTTTACTGTTACCATCAAATTAAATGGAGACAATTATGCACTCTGGGCACCACTAGTGTTAAGGGCCATTACTGACAGAGGGAGAAGAAACCACCTCGCTAGGATTCCTTCCCCCCTGCGCAAACAGACCCAAATTTTCCTGCTTGGGAACAAGCGGACAACACAGTGTTCACTTGGATTATACAAACAATCGAACCACAATTGGTAACAAATGTCACTCGTTACCCTACAGCCAAAGCATTCTGGGATGGGCTTGCTCTCACATACGGTGAAGAGACTGACTCACTGCAATTCATGACCTTCACTGTAGAGCAAGCCTAATTAGACAAGGGGAGGACAGTATCGAAAAATGTTGGAACAAGTTGCAAGATATTTGGACTGCCATTGATTCTCGTAAGCCAAACCCAACGACATGCACAATTGATATAAATACCTACAATCGAGAAATGCAGGATCTGCGTTTATATCAGTTTCTAACAGCGTTGGATGAAAAATTTGACAGAGACCGCAAGGATCTGTTAAAAAGAGATCCCTTGCCAAGTCTTGAGGCCGCATACAGAGAGATTAGAAGGGCAGAAGAGAGGTTGGTGGTCTGGAAGAAGAACCCCCTCAGAGAAAGACTCATCACCGGGGGTAGGCCAAGGCCTAGCAGCTCGAACACCGGCTACCAAAGGTCGTGGCCAAATGCAGGGACGGGGCAACTCGCAAGGACGGAGTAATGGACCAGAACAGCGCTCAAATACATCACAACGCACAGAAGATAAGGAGAATCTTGTTTGTAGCCATTGCGGACAAAGAAGACACGGCAAAGAGCAGTGTTTTCAATTAATTGGCTACCCAGATTGGTACGAAGGTAAGAGGAAACAGGGTGAAATGAACCGCGGGAAAGGAGCCACCGTGACTGGCATCTCAAACTTAGCCAGCAGTCCATTCGCAAAAGAAGAAGGAGTGAAATAGGAAGAGGCTGCGGCTGAAGGAGGTATTAGGGTTGGGTTTTAAAAACCCAACCCTATTTCATTGTGTTTACCCCATTATGCCCCAACTGTTTTTCTAAAATTGCAGTAGGTCCCAGAATTATTTGCAAGTAACGGAGTGATCCCCCAGTTCCCAGAATAACTCTAAACCAGCCCCCAATAATTCTCTGATTACGCAATTGACCCCAGAACTTCACCATAAAGTCAATTTTACCCCCCCGGATTCAGATTTGATCAATTTTAACTCTCATGCTTCCGCACTAAACACTGCAACTACAACTACACCACAAAATCACTCCCTTTGGATACTTGATAGCGGTGCTACTGATACTATGTCAAATGACCCTAAAGATTTCTCCTGATGGTGCTACCCTACTAAAACCCATATTGAAACTGCTAATGGTGATTTGGTTCCAGTTAAGGGTGGTGGCCATATTACATTTAACTCTCAATTATCCCTGTCCAATGGTCTATATGTTCCTTCGTTGTCATCAAAACTTTTATCTATCAGTCAAGTTACTCGAGAACTTGATTGTGTTGTACTTATGTACCCTACCTTTTGTCTCTTGCAAGATATTCGTTCAAAGGTGATTCTTGGGCGTGACACTGAAAGAGGCGGATTATACTATGTGACAGACGTGGTGCAACAGGGACAGTCCAATCTTGTCATCGGGACAGCACAAAGGCAACTTTGGTTATGGCACCGTCGCTTAGGTCACCTTTCATTAGGTTACTTAAAGTTTTTATTTCCTTCACTAGTTGACTCTACAATTACCTTGTCTTGTGAAACGTGCATCCGTGCCAAACAGCATCGTTCTTCGTATAAATCTAATAATACTAGAGTCAACACTGTATTTAGCCTTGTTCATTCTGATGTCTGGGGCCCGTCTCCCTGTGCTACTCCCATGGGTTTTCAGTACTTTGTTATTTTTGTTGATGATTGTTCACGAATGACATGGGTCTACTTTCTTAAACATAAATCCGAGGTTTATACTAAAGTGGTTGAGTTTTATTGTATGATTGTTAAACAATTCCAGAAAAAAAACCAGGTTTTTCGTTCTGATAATGGTGGCGAATATATCTCTCATAATCTCCAGCAATTTTTCAGATACAACGGTATTCTTCACCAAACATCTTGTTCCAACACACCCGAGCAAAATGGTGTGGCAGAACGAAAAAATCGTATTCTACTTGAGATGACCCAGGTAATGATGCTTGATGCCTTTGTCCCTAAATCTTTCTGGCCTGAAGCCATTGCCACCGCGACCTACTTACTCAACCGCTTACCTACAAAAATACTTGGAAATCGGACACCATTGTGAGAACTCGCCATCCAAGTGTCTATCCCATCCTGTCTGACGTTACCTCCAAAAGTGTTTGGATGTACTGTATTTGTACACATTCCACTCTCTCAGCGTACCAAATTTGATGCTTGTGCAGATAAATGTATGTTTGTCGGCTATGCCACCTCACAAAAGGGCTATCGGTGTTACAATCCTAAAACTCGACGAATCCATATTACCTTAGACTGCACTTTTATAGAACATGAATACTTCTATTCCACCCACTCTTGGTCTCAGGGGGAGTCTTCTGAAGAGACCTACGACTGGTTACATAATCTAAGTTGTCAAAGTGCAGTTCCAACAGGACAAGTAGGTGGCGCCGACTGTGCTTTACCTAGCATAGTTTCAATCCCCTCTTCAGACCAGCCCATCACTTCACCCTCAACGAATGTTCAGCAAGAGGTAAGTCCATCTAGTTCTGTTTCTCTCGATAGTCCTGTTTCTCTCGATACCATAGACTCATCTATACCATTAACTCCACGTCCTGTTACTTGTGAATCTATTCTGGATCCTACTAATATTTCAGGAGAACATCCAGGGAAAGTTCTGCCCCCTCGAGCCAAAAGAGGGGTTCCACCGGTCCGATATTCACCAGGGAAACTATCTAAAAGCACAAAATATTCGGTGACTGGAGCAAAAGGATTCCTAGCCTCTGTATGTGAACATGTGATCCCTCGGACTATGGAGGAAGCTCTGGATAAGCCAGAATGGCGTGGAGCTATGGAAGAAGAAATGAGGGCATTAGCGAAAAATGAGACTTGGGAGAAGGTGGAATTACCAGAAGGGAAGAAAGCTGTAGGATGTCGCTGGGTATATACCATCAAATACAAAGCGGATGGTAGCATCGAAAGATACAAGGCGAGACTTGTGGCTCGAGGATACACACAGACATACGGCATCGACTATGATGAGACATTCTCTCCAGTTGCTAAACTAGACACCATACGAGTATTGCTATCTGTTGCAGTAACCAAATCTTGGCCCCTACATCAATTCGATGTCAAGAATGCCTTCCTTCATGGTAAGCTGAAGGAAGAGGTATACATGACACCTCCCCCAGGATTTTCTTCTACTTATGCTCCTAATGAAGTATGTAGGTTGAAGCGCTCGCTGTATGGGCTCAAGCAATCTCCCAGGGCTTGGGTTGGAAGGTTTACAGTCTTTATGAAGAAATAGGAGTATCTTCAAAGCAATGCAGACCATACACTGTTTATTAAAAAACGAGGTGACCTGATTATGTGCCTTATCATCTATGTAGATGACATAATCAATACAGGTAGTGACAAGGACGAAATGGCGACACTACAGCAGAGGCTGTTTTCTGAGTTTGAAATGAAGGATCTGGGAGCCTTGAAATATTTCTTGGGAATCGAAGTCACTGGGTCGAAACAAGGTATTTTTATTTCCCAACACAAATATATTCTGGATTTACTAACAGAAGTTGGCATGATTGATTGTAAACCAGCAGATTCTCCAATGCTGGTAAATCATAAGTTGGAATTTGTGGAAGGAAAACCAGAGGTAGAACGAGAAAGGTATCAGTGATTGGTGGGAAAATTTATCTACCTTTCTCACACTCGACCAGATATCGCATATGCAGTTGGTGTTGTTAGCCAGTTTATGCATCGACCACAACAGCACCATATGGAGACAGTGATGACAATTCTGCGATACTTGAAGGGTACATCTAAGCGAGGGATCGTTTTCAAGAATAACGGCCATCTTGATATTGAGGTGTATACTGATGCTGATTGGGCAGGTAATCCTATAGATCGACGGTCAACTTCAGGGTACTTTGCCTTAGTTGGAGGCAACTTGGTTATTTGGAGAAGTAAGAAACAAAAGGTGGTTGCTCTTTCCAGTGCCGAGGCTGAATTTAGGGGCATTGCCAAAGGAGTTGTGGAAATCCTTTGGTTAAAGAAGTTAATGAAGGACATCGGTTTTCCTATGCTCAGTCCCTCTAAATTTTGGTGCGACAATAAAGCGTCTATTCATATTTCTGAGAATCCAGTCCAGCATGACCGTACGAAACATATAGAGGTGGACCTTCATTTTATCAGAGAAAAACTGGATGAGAAGATTGTTGAGTTGCCGTTTATTCACTTTGAAGATCAACTTGCAGATATACTAACTAAAGCAGTGGCTGGAAGGGCGTTTGATTCAGCGTTGTTCAAGTTGGGCATTTGTGATTCCCATGCTCAACTTGAGGGGGAGTGTTAGAAGGAAGTAAATATTGCAGTCAATACCACAAATTATAGTCAATTATAATAGGAAAACAGTAAATGCTGATTGCATATTGTTAGGGACGGTGATTGCATGATTATAGGAGAAGATATACTATTTACCATATGTAGCATATGACCTTGTGTATAAGAAGTGGTGTAGTGTGATGAAGATGAATATACCGAAAATATTTGTTTCTCCTATTCAAGTCTTATACTTAACAGGTCAAACGTCCTATTCCCGGGTAAGACGGTATCCGGCAACAGTTTTCTGCAGAACTTTTTCTACACTATCATGCAAATTAATCATAATCCACGACACTACTCTTATAACATATAAATATGTCAACAAAGGACGAAAAGCTATGTTTTATTAGGATTTTAATAAAAGAGACCAGGCCTCTATGTTTTATTAGGATTTTAACCCTCACTTATGACGGAGGAATACCGTTATTACATAAAAAGTCGTAGCATAATATAATAAAACAGCTCAAAGGACGAAAAGCTAAAATCCAGAAACAGTCCATGGGGCGGGGGGTGTGTTCAAAAGTCATATAATATGCCTCATTAAAACCATGGCAAGCAAAACCATCCTTGTGGATAAAATCTTGCGCGAAGAAAAAAGAGTACATATTTATCACTTTTGAAACAAACATAATGAAACTTCGCAGCCCATGTGATATATCCATAACGCAGTGTGTCTGAAGATAGCCAGCAGGGAAGATCCAAATCTCAGCAGCGTAGCTGAATGCAAACCATGCAAATACAAAGAGAGATCCATGAGAAAGCAAAATAAAGGGATACTATAAAAACAGGTAAACTACAGGGAACGTAATCATACTGAGTCTGTCTGCATCCATCTGGATACAGGCAGAAGACATCAAAGATAGCCAATCCATGTGGAAGACATTGTAAACAGCTTCATCGTAAACAAAAAGTCAAGGTAAGCGAAGATGTGCAGATGTGACATCCAAACGTATGGTTCCACGGACCAAAGATGGGAGCTTGCATGGAGAATAACTGTTCGTCCGAGGGTTGATCATTCCCTGTTGCGCTAAGTAGTGAGCTGCTATATTGGCTTCTCTGTAAGTATGCTGAAAAACCAGTCTATGCTGATATTTCAAGGAGTGCAGTAGCCTCAAATGATAATTTCCAGAGACCAGTCCAGGTCGCTCCAATGATGTATATAGCTGTGAACAATCAGACTCTAGTATAATATTCCGATATAAAGGCAAAAAGTACAGCAAACCAAAAACAACAGCCTGAATTTCCACCATAAGCGGAGTATTAGAAGGCAGCCGAAAGGATATAGCTTGCAGGCATGCACCAGTATGCAGTATTAAGTATTCTGCATATATATATATATATATATATATATATATATATATATATAGACACACATATATATGTATACACATGTGCACATACATCTATATACATATATATACACACAAAAACCACATATATGTAATACGAATACGCACGTATATGCACACATATGAACGTATGTTATATATGAATATACACACGGCATGCATATATACTCATACATAAGTGAACATGTATGTGTGAATACATATGTGTATACATGCATCAAACCATATGCATATGCATTTAGTTATAATAAACATAATTTTGGCAGTTTTTATTTAATTTTTTTAATGCCGGAACTTTTGTTAAAATTTGAAAATTTTAACATCCGGGATAATCATATTTTGTCTACAAGTATTTTGTTAAAACTTGAAAATTTTATCAAGTCTTTATCCGTTGTACTGGACAAGAAGAAAAGGTGACTGACTAACAGAGTGAAAGACAAACTGGAATACATTACTATCACTGGCAGGCAAGTATAGTGGCAGGTAATTGTGGGTTCTGCCACACCTGATTCCCGATAAACGAGAAAACATTACACTGCCTTGATCCACTTGGCTACATCCGCTTCTAGATTTAGTAGATTAAGTTAAACCACTTGCTCCTTTCTCATCTAGCTCACTCTACTTCGATCTATATTAATTCAGTCTCTTTTCTCATCTAACACACTTTACTTCGATGATGTGCGTCAATGTTGTTGTGGGTCAATTCAAGAAGAATCAGTTCTCCCGGAATTCTTCCATCTTTAAATCGATTTGCAAGAGCATTTATTCTGGAATAATCTTTTTAGGAGGGACAATTCAGAAGTTGCTCAGTCTGGAATATTTTTAAGCAAATAAGAAGAGAATAAGCCAATTTGTTTGACGTTATCTTTTGACACAAGTGTTCAAAGCTCGTAGACATAACCATTTTTTTTTTTAGTTTAATCAGACAAGTTCTGAGTGCATGATTTGAGGCGTAAAAATAGGTGGAAATTTGAGATAGCAACAAAGTTTTAGAACGACATAAAATAGATAACATAGTTAATTTTTTCCCAGGTTGGCATTGGAGGAGCTTTATGATTATTGGTCATCAGAAAACGACCTTTATATGTTTCTAACATATGGGTATGGTTGTGTACATCTGACCTCCTCATACCTCGCCATAGGCGAAAGCCTCTAAAGCAATGGAGTAATATTGTTGTTGTTCATGATTGTTGGGTTCCTAATGGCAGAATAACATATGACCTTAGGAGCAAACCAACAACAATTTTTATTACCATTTGATGTATAGGTGGGTTTCGTTGGAGACTGCTTCTTGTCTCTCTTGTTGTGTAACTGTATCTTCCAGGCTTTGATGACAAATTATAATATAGATTTTGGTTCTCAAAGTTGTACAGTAGCAGCTCTTTGGTTAATACTTCCAATAAGGATTTTTTAACCTTACAGAACAATGAAACTGAGGAATGAGAGGTATTTTCAAGGAATGATGGCTCATTACTGTGTGAGTAATATCAGATCCCTTACAAGCCATAACGTCATAAGGCTGCCTACGGCCGATGAATATGTTACATTGTCCATATAATTCTGCTCCACTTCTATTTTTAGCGACTGAAATTTCGACAACTTGAGTTGTACCTCCAATGGTGTAATCCTTTGGTTAGCATCTTGCATACAAAACCAATCCAACACCTTACTTGTTACAGCCGAAATTTTAGATATATATATATATATATATATAAAAATATATATATATATAATCTTCGGTTAGGGTAGATAAACAAGAGATAAAAATCACAACTGATTGGTTTTAAGTATAACATATTCCCTTTTATTCATCAAGATACCTATTACATCTATTTAATCTAGCCAAAACTTTACACCAACCCTACTATAAACCCATTTGGCTGTCCCATAAGGAAGAAAGGAACGGAGTTTTTTAACCAACCCATGGATTGATCAATTGTGTAGTCTAGTCCAAGTACAGGTAACTATGCTCCTAGTATTCATTATGGTATTGCAAAAGTTATAGTTTTATTTTTGTACAAACTTGAGGATCATGCATATACACAAGTAGTGGCATAGATAGATGTTCATATATGTATGTATGTCATATATTGTGTATATATATATATAAAGATGCAAAATTTGTGTGTTTTATGTGTATAAAAAACCAATAATACATATATGATATATGTATGTGTTCGGTCGAGTGTGTATATATGTGTGATTATCTTGTGTAATACTCATATACGTAAGTATGCAATTTATACCATTTGTATATATAGGTATGTGTTAATTTTGTGTGAATTCCGTATGAATATACTATGAATATGGTAGAGGTATGATTTCTTGTTGTGGGTGAAAAGTTATGGTTTTGTATGAATTGGAGCTTATATAAGGTTGGAAATTGGATTGGGGTGTGTTTGGTGACGGAGAGGTGATGCTGTCGCGACGCGTGAGCCTCACGCCGCAGCTAAGTGGTGGCACTTGGTTGAGTGGCGCATGTGTGCATGTTGTTCTGCATTGGGTGTGAACTGCGTGTGCTGCGTGTGGTGTGTGTATTGCATGTGGAGTGTGTGTTGGGTGGGGCAGAGATGTTGAGGGAGTGGGGGAGTGAGGGCTTGGGTTGGGCTTGGTGAGGGAAGGGGCTGGGTTCTAGGACTGGGTCTAGATTAGGGGGAGCACGCTGGAAGCGGGATTTGGGCCTAGAGAATTCTGATGAGGGGGAAAAGAAGAGGGGAAAAGGGACCTTGGGCAAAGGAAGAAAAAAGGAAAAAGGAAAAAAAGAAGAAAAGAGCATTGGGCCGCTGGGCTAGAAGGGAGAAGAAAGAAAATAAAAAGAGGGAGAAAGAGGAGGGGTCATGGGTTTGAGCTTGGAAGAGTGTCGTAGATTGAGCTGGGAAGAGGGAGTGGGTTGTTGGGCTGAGGGAGGTTAGGTAAGAGGATTAGGGGATGTATGTGTATGTATGTACGTGTCTATAAACATGTATGTGCATGGACATATATATGTATATGGATGCACGGGAGTTAGTGGTATTCTTGGTATTTGGATTATTTTGACTTATATATTATGCATTTTGTAAAATTCACCCTTATAAGGTGAAATATATTGTTAAGCGGAATTGATCCCAAACAAGCAAGGCATCAGAGCATATTGACTATTGGATACGGCGCTCGGACATGTTTGTTAGGTCCCTTAAAACACACTAGAAGGGGGATTGAATAGTGTGTTCACCAAGTATGGATATTTTCTTGGATATTTTTCGTTTTTGAGTGCAGCCAATACTTGGGTGTGTTCTTAACAAGAATAAAACTTTACAAAAGTGTAAAGAACACAAGGATGTATAGAGGTTCAAGTCAAATGACATTACTCCTCTAACTTCTTGATTTTTCACAAGAAGGATTTTGAAATGGGATTGTTATTTCAATGGGGAAACAACAATCAAAGAAATGAAAAATCCAATCAACAAAACTAGGCTACACGCCTAGACCACAACCTATAAATCTAACCCCTTGAAGTCTAGCCTCCAAAGGTCTTCTTTGCCCTTAAAGAAATCTCGTAGGGAGTATAGTGCACCACAACACTATCAACTAACCCTCCAAGGTCTAGATATCTCAAACAAGAAGCACCCTTGCTCCTTGACCAACAATCTACTTCACCTCTCACAATCTTTACTCACTAAGAAGAAGACTCTTCTTCTTCTTACAATAATCACTCTCATCAATAAAGTAAAAATATACAAAGTTTACCACTATCTTGAGAGCTTGAGCTTTGAGAGAAAACTTGAGAGATTGAAAGTGTAGAAAGTTGTTGAAGAATGGGCTGAAACCCTTGTTTTATCACCCTTGAAATAATCTTCCCGTTTGAAGTCCTTGCAGAGCCAATAATGGGATTTGGCATCTTGTGTTGGTATGTCCTCTTCATTGGAGATCTCCTCTTGGCTTGTAGCAACATTTTTGGAGGAGTTTCAAAATGAAAGGTAAAAGAGGAAATCTGACTCTTCAAGAAGGAGAGAGGTCCTGTGAGAAAAACACAAAAAGAGGAGGGTACAAAGAGTCAAAAGATGTTGGAAAGTAAAGCATAGGACTTTTGTAACGTTAGTCACATGAAGCGCCTAATGTACTTAATGAACAGGCGTTCAATGTGACACGGAGCGCTTTATGTGAAATTGAATAGGCGTTCGAAGTCACATAAAGCACCTTATGTGGGCGATTGAAGGCGTTCGAAGTTACATGAAGTGCCTAATGTCAGCCTTCATGCTTGTTCGAACTAGTTCTGACTTTTATCAGAAGTAACTTGAAGTGAATGCCCATTTTGGGGGAAAAAGTACTTTTCACTTGGTGGTACACATGAAGCGCCTAATGTAGGCATTCAAAGTGTACTGCCTTTTTCACAGAACACATGAAGCGCCTAATGCAGGAGTTCGAAGTGTTCGGGCGTCCACACACTTCACATGAAGCGCCTAATGTACGCGTTCAAAGTGTACTGGATTCCACCAAGGCACATGAAGCGCCTAATATAAGCGTTCGAAGTATACTGACTTCCAACCACATCACATGAGGCGCCTAATCCACCGTTCGAAGTACCAATTTGTGCAAATCATCAAAACTTAAACTTAAACTAACAATCTTCCTCTTTTTGATGATTTCACAAAATGCATAACTTTTAAAGTTAGCTCCCCCTTAACTTATGCTCCCCCTCGCAATATGCATAACTTACTCTTCTAGTAGAGAGACACAAAAATAAACAATTTTAATGCATATGTCATAGCATGAAATGGATTTACATTAAAAAAATACCTTCAGCAAAAGATAAGATGATTTCAATTTTAGAGAGACAACATCAAGAAAAGATAGTCAGCGATCAAAAGAAACAACCCATTTCTATCCACTAGAAAAACTAAACAACACATTTCTATCCACCAGAAAAACTTAATCATTCAACTGTCCACTTCTAGAACCAGCACCACTTGCACCAGGAGGAAAATCACCAAAACCAAATCCGCATGTTGCAAACTCTGCAAAACCACTCATTTGCTAACCACTTCCGCCAGCCTGCCCACTTCCACCACCTGCAGCCTCTGCACCTCCAGCACCTTCAGCAGCATGTTCTCCCCCTAAACCATCAAAATCAGGAGGAATGTAGACCCAGGGAAATTGATTGAGAAAGTCTTTTTTGAGGACTCCGAAATGATATTCATGGCGTGCATCCTTGAGTTGTAGTTGTTGAACCGATTGTTCCAATGACTGAATTCGTGCACGCAGCTGTGATTCAGTGCTTGGACCTTCACCTTTCTGAGGGCCTTCATCTACTTGATCAGCAATATCAGGCAGGGTAGTGGCTTTGCGTCGTTGAGAATCGATGGCTTGGGCAATATTGTAGTTATCATAGAAGTCCGTCTTAGCCACCGTAGTCAATTCATCATCAGAAATGACAATACATTTAGTCTTCAACAATATAGTAACAATATTGGCAAAAGGTAAAGCCTTGAAACCTTTCTGGAGAGCAGCAAACATGACTTCTACAATAATCCAAGCAAGATTTAGCTAGGTCTCATGTTTGATTCGGTAAGTGACATAGAAATCCATGTTGCTTGGATTTCTAGTAGACTTTCCATCTACACAATACGTGACCACAGCCAACAAGATGCGATCCATCAGAGGCATATTCTGAGTCTTCCTTGAAGGAAAATACCCCATATCAAATTTAACATCTTGTTCACAAACTCCGTATTTATTGCTCCAGTCAAATATGAAAAATTCACTCAGCCCTTCGTTTCTTATTCTAAGGACATCACAGATTTCTGGTATAGAAAAACTGAGAGACATACCATCAACGACAGTGTGCATAGAGAATGATTGAGATGCAGACTATGGAGTAACCCACAAGTTGGCATAGAACATCCTGGTGTGTTCTCGAGAGAATTTTTGCATATCAAGTTCGAACCAGAGAGAGGTCCAACCTTGATGTTCTAGCAAGGAGATAAGCTGGTCCGCATTGCGAGTCTCAGTTAAATCACTGACACGAAGCAACTTGAGTGGAATGATAGGACGGTTGTTTCTGTGCCATTCTTCAAAGAGCATATTTGAGTACATTGACACATGCACGCCCTTGTCAGCATGACGAGGTGATTCTTTGATGTTTGAATCAAATTTCTTTAACCAAGGAAAGTTTTCCATAGTGAGCCCTTCACGAATGGTTTTGATTCCTTGTGGTTCCACAAGCCCAGCAGTTTGCTTGCGCTTGTGGCTGCGGGGACGTTTAGACGGTCCTGCTGATGCCATGAGGGAAAGGCTGTTTGAAGGTTGGAGAAGAGGAAAATAAAAAGAAAACAGAGGATGAAGAGAGATGTAGTGAGAATAAGGATGGATTTTAAAGGAGAGGAGGGAAGAGGAAAAGTCTTGGATGTTAATGGTGGGAGGAAAATGGAGGAAAGGGAGTAAGAGTAAATGTTTGAATAGTGGAAGAAGATGAGAAGTTTAAGAAGGTGAAATGTTGGGAAACGGAGAAAATGATGAGACGTGGGAAGAAAGTGGGAGGAGGGAATGGCGGCAGGAATTGATGACTCTTGATTGACGCAAAAAACTGAAGAGACAGCGGAAATGACAGTGAAGATTTAGGGTTTAGGCGCCTAATATGACTTCGAACGACTTCATAAACAGAGATGAAGCGTCTTAAGTCACTTCGAACGGTTGTGGATAATTTTATTAAGCGCTTAATGTCACTTCGAACAAGTGAACTCATTTTGATAAAGTGCTTAATCCAACTTCGAACGCTTGTGATGAGGGACATAGAGTGCCTGATGTCACTTTGAACGAGTGACATCCTTAACATCAGGCGCTTGATGTGACATCGAACGTATGAAGTAACTGTGATGAAGCGCCTTATGTATACTGACCTTGAAAATTTTGAAAATTTTCTTGCTCAAAACTCAAGATGGATTATTATCAACCCATGTTGAGCAACCCCAACCTACTTCTTATAGATGCAAATACATCAATAGGTAAAGGTTTCATCAAAATGTCTGCTAATTGCTCACGTGTAGGAACAAATTCCACACTAACCAAGTTCTTTTGTACACAGTCACGGATGAAATGATATCTCACTTCATTGTGCTTAGTCCGACTATGTTGGATGAGATTTTGTGCAATATTGATAGCAGACGTGTTATCACACAAAATTGTCACTTTGGAGAAGTGAATGTTATAATCATTTAAAGTGTTTGTCATCCATAACAATTGTGCAAAACAAGAGGCGGCCGACACATATTCGGATTCTGCCATAGAAAGAGACACACTGTTTTGTTTCTTAGAAAACCAAGAAACAAGACAATCTCCAAGAAACTGACAAGTTCCAAAGGTGCTCTTCCTATAAACAAGACTCCCTGTATAATCGGAGTCACAATATCCTCTTAAGTCAAAACATGCATTCTTAGGATAAAATAGACCAAATTTCAAAGTACATATAAGGTATCTAAGGATGCGTTTTACCGCAACTAGATGCGTATCGCTAGGATCACTTTGAAATCTAGCACATAAGCACACTGCATGTAAAATATCGGGTCTAATAGCCGTCAAATGAAGTAGACTATCTATAATGCTACGATAAAAGGTTACCTCGACATGCTTTCCCTTCTCATCCTTGTCAAGCTTGGCACTTGTGCTCATAGGTGTGTTTACCTCTCTTCCTTCACCAAAATTGTACTTCTTGAGCAAATCCTTTGTGTATTTGGTTTGGGAAATGTACTTGCCATCTTCGTTTTGCTTGATTTGTAATCCAAGGAAATAGTTTAGTCTCCCATCATGCTCATCTCGAATTCACCTTGCATAAGACTAACAAATTGCTCACAAAGACAATTGCTAGTAGCACTAAAAATAATATCATCAACATATACTTGAACTATCAATTGATTTCTACCTTGTTCTTTTATGAACAAAGTAGTCTCAACTTTGCCCCTTGAGAATCCGTTGGCGAAGTTTCGGTTGTCACCCGATACGACAATTTTTGGTTTAGAACCTTGTAACGTGTCGTAATAATTTTGTCATCACCATGACTTATATCATATGATATAAGACCTGAATATACTCATAAATATGAGGTAAGTACAGTGGTGTGACGTTGACGTACGTTCGTAAAATATATAATGTGTCAGTAGTACGTTGGAATATATGTGTATAGTGCTTTTTGAATAAAATCTGAATATATATATATATATATATATATATATATATATATATATATATATATATATGTAAAGGTGTGTGGTTTGAGAGGGAAGAAGAAGACTTTCCATTCTTCAATTTGTTGCCTTAATGCCTTTTTCATATATATCTCCATTTAATGAACTACTTAGTTCATTTAACTAAGTACTTCACTTAATGAACTAGTTTTGTTCATTAATGGTGGCACCTGCAAATAGTTCAAACACAACAAATGTTTGCCATTTGACGTAAGCTTTAAAGATTCATGGCTTGTTAGTACGGCAAAATTATATATAAAGTGTGTAAGGCAGGTTTCTTGTAAAAATGTGTCAATCGTGCACAAATTCAAAATTTTTGAATTTTAAATTTTGAATTCTCTCCCCTTTGATTTGTGCAATCAATCTCTCTCCCCCTTAAATCATTCATTCTCTCCCCCTTTATTTTGGAAATAAAATCAAAAGTGCATAAAAGAAAAAAGAAAAAATCTCATGCATTTAGATTTCGTTCTTAAGGGTTATTCATTTAACCCTTTGCAAATGTCTCTTTTGGTACCCAAATTTGGGTGACCTTTCTAGGTCTTCCAAAAGGTGAGAAAGGAGATGAAGATGCAATATAATAGACGTTTGGTGCAAATCCGTTTGGCCTTTTGCCGGCAATGCCATCATGCACATAGTAGATCTTTGTTTTTGATAAGCATTTCGGTTTGCATGCACGGTGCGTGATCTAGATGTATTTTTGTGATAGGGATTTCTTATATGCATCAATCGCTTCTTTTCATATTTGTATGGCGCAAAATTATATCTCATATGATATGAAGATGAAGTATGACGAGATGAAGGGAGAGGGGGCCTATGCGTCATCTTAGGCGCCATGTATGCCTTAGGTGTGTCTATTTTCTTGGACAAAATGAATTTGGTTGGTTTAATTGATGTTTTGTTTTTCTCAATGTAACCTAATCTGGTTTTATCACTATCATGCTTTTGTGACAAAATGATGCGATCTAGCATGTTAGTTCCCGTGTCAAATTGTTTCATCATTTTCTCTAAATCCGTATTCCTTGATTTCAAATTTGAAATCTCGGATTTCATTTCGATGTTCTCGTATGTCGATGAAGAAATTTCATACCTTAATGAATTTATGATGCAAGACAACTCTTCTTTTGAATCGTTTAATTGAGACACAAGATTTGTGTTAGAAGATTCTAACAATTTCTTGTCATCAATTAAGCGTTTCTTTTCTTTTACAAGAGTCTTATCAAACTTATGAAATTCAAGATATTGAACATACAAATCATGATATGATGGTTCAGAATTGGAATCAGAATCAGAACGTACCTCACTATCAAGAAGTAGAGGCCTTTGACTTGACATACCTTTTTGCTTGGTTTTGTGTCTAGTGGTTGCCATCTCACTAAGATCGTTAGATCTCCTTGTCGTGACTGTGCCTGCGCTCTGATACCGCTTGTAGGACCTGCAAGACACCACTTGAAGGGGGGGGAGTTGAAAAGTGGGTGCGGAAAATTTGGTTTTTAAAATGTTTTTGAACCAAAAACCCAACTTCTGAAAACAGTTTCTGTTTTCAAGACCTGTTTTGCAATGTTTGAAAAACTAGGTTACAGGCCTTCAAAAATTCTGAAATTTAGAGAGAATTTAGTCTCAGATGTTCTGAGTATCTCCTAAAAATTTTAGATCCAAATTCAATCTTTAACCCTTTGAAAAATCATTTGTGGTCAGATTGCGCAAATCTGCCAGAAACGATAGTCTGACTTGATAAATTTATTCCGATTAAACCGTGACTCCAAATGGTCTGAAAATTTAAAGACAAATCCCTTACTATGTTAATTTAATTTGATTGAAACAGTTTTAAAAAATTCCTTTGGGAAGTATGTCAAATCCGTTCAGAGTCTCAACCTTTGCAAGTCTGAAAATCATACTGCACTAGTCTCAGAACTATTGACGTTTGAATGACTTATACGTGTCCAAAAGGGTTGAAACTTGTGCCATATTAAACTTAAAACGTGTGTCTATGTTTCTGGAAAGTTTTTTATTTTTGAAATTCGTTTGATATTTTTACTACTGCAATGACAATGATGCACAGTGCTGGAAACTGAAAGTAAAATGCTGAAAGGAATAACACCGAGAATTTTATACTGGTTCGGTTAACACAACATACTCCAGTCTTCGAGGACACCTTCCTCGGTTATCACTAACCACAAAAAAACACCTTACCAAAAAGGGTTGCTGGAGTTACACACCAACTCCAACCCTTTACAAACAATACAAGTAATCACACCTTTCACGAACACCACCACCGAACGAATGAAGGTTTGATCACACCTTGATCAACCTTTTACAACAATGAATGTATATGGTGGTCTATACAAAGCCTATTCAATATATTTGAATATAAGAACAATAGGCTTGAGAGAGAAGAAGAAAGAAAGGTAGAAGAAGAAAGTGGAAGACACTTTTTGCTCTTGAGAGAATATGAGAATTGTCTTACTTTTGTTTGGCTCTCTTCTCTTCTTTTTAATCCATCTTGGCCGCCCCCTTGGGCTTTTTTCAATCTTGAGAATTCTCTTTTAAGTCCTTGGAAGAATGCCTTGTGTAAATGTGACATCAACTTGCTTACTTGGTACATATTGATTGGATGAATGTCTTGGCTTTGCTTACTTGGCACTTCATGATTGGTCCAATCTTGTCACCATTTAGTGTGCTGTAAAAATCTGAGATTAACTTGAAAAACATGTACCAAAAAGAATCAAAACGTGTCCATTGCTTGGTGTTCTTTGCACGTAAACTAACACTACCAAATAATCACCATTCAATCCCTTCAATTTTCGGATGCAAATTAAAGACAAATGAATAGTAAATTTGGCCACTATTCACATGTGCTGAATATTTTCAGCATGTGTTGCACTTTTGAAATCTTTCCTTGTGTGGCTTATTTTCCCTCTTCAAAGTCACCCATCATGTGTGGCTTATTTTCCACCAATTAAAGGGCCAAATGAGCTCCATCTAGGCACCAAAAAAGCTGAAAATGGTGTGTGAAATTCCTGCACATGTGCTGAATTTTTTTTGTAAACTTTGTCAAATAATGCACAATATTCACACATATATGGTAAATTATAATCAGCCCTAATTTGAATTTTCTAGAACCCTTTAATATGTATTGAATATGTAAAAAGTGTCTAGATACATGTTACGTGTCATGCCAAAAACGTTCCATGTGTTGTATTCGTAGAAAACCTAATTTTTGACTTTTGTCGATTACGAGATTTTTTTCCGATTAAATTCAAACTTTTTGCACATGTTATATATATTATGTCACACATAATATACATAAAATAAATTTAATATTCAGCTCATAAGGGCTGAGACATAGGCACCACATGTGACAAAATAGGTTGAATTTGAAATCTCCACAATTTGGCCTTAATTGGGGGTGAATTGTGTGTGCCAACATGGAATGATTTTATGGATGAATGTACCATGTAAACCACGAAATTTGTGACCATTTTTGAAGTGTAGGGGCTGGCCATCTATATATGGCAAGTACATGACACGTTGGCGAAGTTTCGGTAGTCACTCGATACGACAATTTCTGGTTTAGAACCTTCTAATGTGTCGTAATAATTTTGTCATCACCATGACTTATATAATATGATATAAGACCTGAATATATTTATAAATATGAGGTAAGTATAGTGGTGTGACGTTAACGTACGTTCGTAATATATATAGCGTGTCGATAGTTCGTTGGAATATATATGTATAGTGCCTTTTAAAAAATCTGAATATATATATATATATATATATATAAACGTGTGATAAGAAGTAGGAGAAGACTTTCTATTCTTCAATTTGTTGACTTCATGCCTTTTCCAAATATATCTCCATTTAATGAACTACTTAGTTCATTTAACTAAGTACTTCACTTAATGAATTAGTTTAGTTCATCAATGGTGGCACCTGAAAATAGTTCAAACACAACAAATGTTTGCCATTTGAAGTAAGCTTTAAAGCTTCATGGCTTGTTAGTACGGCAACATTATATATAAAGTATATAAGGCATGTTTCTTGCAAAAACGTGTCAAGTCACAAAATATATCATGCATTTCTTTAGCACGCGTTAATTAAATCATGCATTTTGTGAATCACTCAAACCCCCTTTTCTCAACATATTTCACAAAATCTGATTCACCGCAGTTGGACTAAACACATTGAAGTGAGATATCATTTCATCCGTGATTGTGTACAAAAGATTTGGTTAGTGTTGAATTTTTCCAACACATGACCAATTAGCTGATATTTTTACAAAACCCTTGCCTAGTAATGTATTTGCATCAATAAGAAGTAGGTTAGAGTTACTTAACCTGGTTTGAAGGTGATCCATCAGGAGTCACAGCGAGAAAATATTCAAATTTTCAAGCTTGGCTCACATAAAGCGCCTTATCTGAAAAGGTTCAGGCATTCAATGCTACATCAAGCGCATGTTCTGAGCTAAGTCACTCGTTCGAAGTGACATCAAGGGCTTTATGTTTCTTAAACAGTCATTCAATGTATCATTAAGCTCTTTATAGGAATTGTCTCACTCGTTCAATGTGACAATTAACGCTTAATCTCTTCAACCGCAGTCGTTCAATGTCACTTTAAGCACTTTATCCTGTTTTAAGAAGACGTTCAAAGTTGCATAAGGCGCCTAATCCCTATCTCTTCCTTGTCAAACCATGTGACCTTTCACTTTTTTCGCGCGAATTGAAGGATTGGACCAATGGCGCCGCCTTTTTCTCTTCCCACGATGTATGATCTCCACTTCCTAACATCGTGAGCCGCTTTTTTTCTCCCTTCTCTTCATCTTCTTCAGGATTCCTTTCCTTTATACATGGAAGATTCTTCTTCTTTTTCAAATCCAAACTATTCCTCCTCTTCTTCAAGCCTTCCTTCTCAACCAAAAATCTCTGCAGCCTCCTCTTTCTAATACTCTCAAAATTCTCTACAATCCAACGAATTTTTACTCAAAATCTATAAAAATTCTTAATCCTCTCATCAACAATGGCTTCTCATGGACATATACCTACTGGACCTTTAATGCCTGTCCCAAGGGGAGACAAAAGAAAGCAAACTACTGGGGTGGTTGAACCAGAAAACTTGTCATCCATTCGGGAAGGACTAACCAAAGACAACTTCCCATGGACGAAGAAGAAACCTGATTCAGATGTCAAGAATCCCCCAACTCACACATCAAAAGGTATCCATCTTTCTATCCATTCGCATATGTTATATGAAGAATGGAGGAGTAGCAATAGACTAGTGGTACCTTTAAAACTGATTCAAGTGATTGACTTCACGAAAGATCACAACGCGAATCAAGTTATTGCCCTCTCGATCGTCAAGGCAGGACCCATATTTGGTCCAGACTTGACATAAAGTCTTTCTCAAAAAGATATGCCAGAATGTTCTACGCCAACATGTCGATGACTCCCAAAACCGGGTCTCAGGAAGTTTCCTTGCACACTATCATCAATGGTATGCTCATGAGTTTCTCAATGTAGGAAATATTCAATGCAATAAGAGTAAGAAATGAGGGACTGAGTGACTTCTGTCTTTGTCTGGAGTGATAAATGCGGAATAAGTGACCAGGGAGTTAAGTTTGATTTGGAGTATTTTCTGTCCAAAAAGATTCAAAATATACCATTGGTGAATAGAATTCTGTTGGCTATGGTGACTTACTGTGTCAACAGCAAGGCAACTAGGAATCAAAGCAACTTGGATTTCTATGTCACCTACCGTATTAAGCATGAGACATAGTTGAATTTGGGATAGATAATGGTGGAAGTGATGATGGCTGCTCTCCGGAAGGGATCAAAGGCCCTGCCCTTTGCCAATGTGGTTACTATTTTGATAAAATCCAAGAATATTGAAATACCTGAATGATCAATCACCAAGGTGGCAAAGACGGACTATTTAAATATTGCCCAAGCAGTCAACTCACAGATGAGAAAGGCCACCACAATTCCTGACATTATGGATGAGGTCGATGAAGGACCTCAAGATGGTGAGGGTGGTAGCAATGACCCGGAATTGCTATCATGAATTTGGATGCTGGAACAAACGGTTCAACAGTTGGAGCTCCGTGATGCATAGCACGAGGCTCGGCTACACAGAACGAATAGCGTATGACAGTTTTCAAGAACGCCCTCTTGCAACAGATGTCATGGATGCAGTCCCCATCTGATTTTGATGATTTAGAGGGAGACACTGGTGCTAGAAGTAGTGCTGGTGGAGCTGGTGGTGGTACATGAGGAGCAGACAGAGCTAACAAAAGTGGCTCCGGTGGCTCAATGAGTGATGATTTGTCTCGTTTTCTAGTGATTAAAATTTGTTTGTTCATGATGACATTAGAACATTTTTTTGTGCTATGTGATGTGAATATAAATGAAATAGATTTACGTTGCTTTTGTTGGAATGTGATGATGAAAATTCTGCTTATCATTGCATGCATCAAAAATTTAATTCATCATTTCCACTTAAGAAAAGTGTCGGAATAATGTGAGTGGGAGCATAAGTACGTAGATAAGGCGTCTCATGTGTCAAACTATAAAGCATCACACTTTGAATGTCAAACTATAAAGTACGTAACAAAGTCCAATTGAGTACGTAACAAGGTCCAATTAGGGATTAGTCCAAATCCAAAATCGATGATGCAACTTTCCAAATATGCAATGTCAAAATGTCCAAAATAAAAGGCCCAAAATTTCCAAAGTCCAAACGCCCAAAGTTTCCAAATCCGATTTAGCCGGTCTAAAGTCCAAAATCCAAATCCGAGTCCAACTCGGTCAAAAATATCCAAAATCCGGCTAAAACGGTCCAAAACAATGCAACAGCTATAGCACTCTCCCTACAAGTGACTTATACCGTAAGACTTACAAATTGTTTCCTCCACAACCCAAATACACTATAGACACACTGTCCCAAACAAGGTCGTTACGTCTATAAGACCAAATATATGCCTTTGCACCCTGTCCCAAACTAGGTAGTTACGTTCAGGTCCGAAATATGCATACAGAAGCCCTGTCCCTAGCGAAATAGTTATATCTGCAGCAATCCAAATAGGCATACAAAAACCCTGGTGCAACCCTAAGTGCCCTAGTGTCATGCATGTTTTACTTGCATTTTATGTTTCCATTTATCGCGTTTTTTTGTCTTGGTGAAACTAATATTGGTCAAAAGTTGTGTCAAGATGGTTTATACAGGTTTTTTGGAGGTTACTTGACCAGCAAGAAAACTTGGAGACATTGGCATCACCCATGCTGAATAGTAGGATTTCAGCTTGACTCAGTCTCGGTATTTTGTTTATATCTTTTCAACGGATGATTAAAATCATCTGATTCTAGCACCAAATGATATTTAAGAGATATATCTACAACTCTTATCTCTAGCACTTTTTTCAGATTCGGAGTCTAAGATGCCCAGAATTCCTGATAAATTTGAGCATAGCTGACAGTGAGTATTTTGCTGACACCTGAAATTCAAACAGCCGTATCTCCTTCAATAGTCATCCAACTCAAGTGGTATCGGTATCTAAAGTCAAGGAAATTTTGTGCTCTACAACTTTGAAGAAGGGCGCAAGAGCTAATTCGGTCCATATCCATGACTAAAATCGTGTGCAAGATAAAGCTATACAAGAAAACAAGATTGTCATTATCCATTTTAGAACTTATCTTTATTTTTTTAATATTCATATTTGAACACGTTTTGAAAGTTAGGATTGCTGTAATTTTATTCTTTTTAAAGGCCCTTGGCCGAAAGAAATTAGGGGAGATTGTTTTGATTAAAAATTTGGTGAATTCATCACTTTTCTTCACAATAGAGTTTCTTGTGTTATTTGATTTCAATCCAAGGTTAGATCCATATCAAAGATGGAGCATTCTTTGAGGGAGGATCGAATTTTTCAAGAGGCGAACATGTCCTTAGGTGTTAATTCACCTAAGATCATGAACAAGTCAATTCTTTAGAAGCATTGCTCATTGAAGAACACGTTCTTGGATGTTAATCTATCCGAGGTGACGAACAAGTCTTCACCACACGAATGTTAAAAGGAAGATCGGGCCACACTTGCGTCATACTCGCATCAATTTGGTATCAGAGCCAAAGGGTTACACCTTTTAATCTTTATATCCTCATTCTTATTATTAAAAAAAGGACTGTTGTTTTCTTCTTTTCTTCCATGAAAAAAACCCACACCAGTTTAATGTTTTGTTTCAGTTGCCTTAGAATATTATCCACCGACATCGATTCTATAAAAAAATCGTTTGCATATTTCATTTTCCAAGAAAGCAATTGAATATTGTCACAATTGGCAACCATTTAAAATCCACATCAACTTGGTTCCGTAAAAAAAATGAGGCCGTTAGTTTAAACAAAAAAAAAACTTGGACTTAGGATAATTGTTTTTCGTAGATTTATTCAGCCTTTATTTATAAAGCTAGTCCACCATCTAAACATGCTACCTAAGTCACATATAAGTCTTGTTGCTAACGAAGTTATTAGTTGATTTTTAGACTTTGTGTGACATTGTTTGCATTTGTGCTTGATTTTGGTTGCAAAATATTGTGTTCTAATGCTGTTTTAACAAATACCATACACGGCCATATAACCCAACGGCTTCCTTGCACAACCTACCATATAAAACACCACATCCTACCTGTGAAAGCACCACGGAAAAGCTCTTTATATATCTATTTTTCTTTTGCTAATTTCCGCCCTCAAAAGAAAACAAAATAAAGAAAACCAAAAAAAAGTTCCAGACAGCTGAAATTAGGATTTGATTACTACGGAATTTCTATTCAAAAGTGCCTGCTTTACTGGAACATGAATTACGTGATGGCCCAGTACCTGACCCTCGTCAATATTAACTTTTGCTGAAATTGTGATTTTCTTTGGGCCGTCGGTTAAAAAAAAGAGGCTTTGCACTACGAACAGGGCATTGCTCGATTAAAAGAAAAAAAAGCCATATACATACATAGCTACACAAACTCTAATTGTCACCCTTTTGTTCCGTGGACACTTGATTTGTGACT
Organism: Eustoma russellianum; assembly: GCA_036186865.1. Lineage (NCBI taxonomy): Eukaryota > Viridiplantae > Streptophyta > Magnoliopsida > Gentianales > Gentianaceae > Eustoma > Eustoma russellianum. The sequence goes on along the minus strand of AP025060.1, from coordinate 29,404,190 downwards.
TAATCAAACATCATTGTAAACAACTAGCATAAAGGCTAAGATAAGCTAAAGATTGCCCAGGGCAACCCCTTAGTGTTTCTTTGGCTCAGCCTTCAACATCACGTTTGGTTTCTTATTGCTTTTTGATTCTTTAGTGTGTCCAAGTTTTATGTGTCAGTTATATTAGTTTAGTCTCTGTTGTCGTGCTCTTTTAGTACAATCGAAGACTTGGCTATAAATTGGTGGTTGAAGACACCTCACTGATTTGCTCTCTTTGATTGTCTCTAACTCAAGGTCTTGAGCCAGAAACACAAGTAGTGACATTGAGTGACTATACACGAGAGGGTGATGAATACATATACGGATTTCATTTTCTACTAACGTGACATTGTCTCTTCTGTCTTTGTGTTAGTTTTTCTCTTTTTTTTTTCGTTTTAGTGTTTTGTTTCAGGCTCTAAGTACATGGCTACATCACATAAGAGTACCTCGAGATCTCAACCACCATTGGAGGAGAAGAGCGGTACCATACACACGACGTCCCTACAAGAGCTGTATGATAGACTTGATCAGTTTCAAAGGACGTAAGACCGACTTGTGACCACTGTAGACCAACTCCAAAGATCTCAACTAAGAACTGTGGATATAAGTGGACCCACAGTGTAGAATGATACTGCTCCACCTCCACCAGTTAGAGGACGTCGCGTACACAGAGGAAGAGGGAGAGCGACCCTACGACATGTCCCAATGCAACCTCTAGGTGATATGCAAGATGAGTATGAGCCGAATCCTAACATTGAGCACGAAGATGTGTTTGGTTATGCTCCACCCCCCGAGCATGTCTACTTTGGCCAGAAGCGAGGTCATCCCCTGCTTCGTCCTGATTATAATCAGAGATTCAACCAAGAAGATGAGACAAGTAGGATCAAGATGAAAATTCTTCTGTTTTATGGTAAAAGTGACGCTGAGACGTACTATGAGTGGGAGAGGAAAGTAGACTTGATCTACTCTTGTAATAACTTTTCAGAGATGTCGAAAGTTAATTTTGTTGTGTTCGAGTTTGCTGATTATGCACTTATATGGTGAGACAACATTAATAGTGATCGACGAAAATCTGGAGAGGGAAGGATAGATACGTGGGAAGAATTGAAAAGGTGCATGAGAATTAGGTTCATTCCTATGTCCTATAAGAGAGACTTGCATGTGAAGCTTCAAAATCTTGCACAAGGCACTAGAAGTGTCGATGAATATTAAAAAGAGATGGAGCTACTCTCGATGCGGGCTGACATTGATGAAGATGAAGAAGCCACTATGGCACGTTTTCTTCGTGGCTTAAACTGGGAAATTGCCAAAATTGTAGAGTTGCATCCCTATTATGACATGACCTCCTTGGTCCATCTTGCTGATAAGTTGAAACACAGGTACAACGAAAAAATGCACAGGCTCGACAGTTTTCATTTTCGACATGATTTAGAGGGACGAAAACCCAGCAGATGAGGTCGCATGATGCACGTCCACAGCCTACACCGTTATCGCCCCATTCTACGTCGGCTCCAGATAAAGGTAAGGCGAAGGTTGGTGATGTAACCCCTCAGCAAGGTATGTTTTCTAATTCGACCTCTAGGACTAGGGATATTCAGTGCTTTCGGTGTAGAGGCATTGGTCATGTATCTAGAGATTGTCCTAATCCTAAGAGGATCATGTTAATTGGGGAAACTAATGAGTTTGTATCTGAATGCGATCATGATGAAATTGAGAAAGAAAGTGTTGAAGATTGTGGCATTAACGAGGAAGAGGGTGAATGTAGAGAGTTTCTAGTAGTTAGACCATGCCTTAATGCCCAAATGCAAATGAATGAACATGTACTTCAACAAACTAACATATTTCACACACGCTGCATGATTGGTGGTAAGATATGTACTATGATTATTGATACTTGATCTTGTGTTAATGTAGCTAGTACTGAACTTGTTAGAAAGCTTGGTTTAACTATGATTGATCACCCAAACCCATTTAACTTATCTTGGCTTAATGATGTTGGTGTCGTTAAAGTGATCAAGCAAGTTCTTGTTTCATTTTCTATTGGTAGCTACGAGGATGAGATTCTTTTTGATGTTGCCACTATGCATGCTAGTCACATACTGTTAGGAAGCCAATGCAATATGATAAGCATGTTATGTATGATGGTTTTCTTAATAGATATTCTTTCAAGTTGAATGGCAAGTTGTATAGGTTGAATGCATTATCTCCACAACAGGTGATGGAAGATCATAAAAAGCAGCTGCAAAAGCGTAATGATCCACTTGAAAGAGCTGCTGAGAAGAGGTTTTTGGAGTCTCTTAAACAAGAGGCCCACAAAGCAGATTCATGGGCTAAGGAGAAGGAAGGAAACAAGGGAGAAAAACAGGTTTTAATGGTTGAATATGTTGCTGACTCATTAGACATATCCTTTGATGCATTGCAAGTTGATTTAAATTCTGATTTTCATATGCCTAATACTTGTGATGTTGGTGCATTATTCGCAGAGATCGAGATGTCTAACCATGTTAGTCCCTCTAAAGTTTTATGCCCCTTAGAATTGGAAATTGTTACACACCCTAAACTTGAGTTGCTTTCAAATGATGATGCTTTCATTGTTGAGTTTGACACTTTACTAGATAGGTGCACATTAGAAGCTAACTTTGATAGCCATGTTGATGTATGTGTTAGCTTCGCTAAGGTGTTTTACTATCAAGATCCTTTTGATATCTACTACACTTCCATTCCGTGCATGTCCCTTTTGATGCCTTCTGGTCTAAGTGCAAGCAAATATGATTTGTGTCCTTTTCTATGCTTAGATGACATTGGTTCATTTGATTACTTGTGTTCTGATTTTCCTTTTCATTTTGTGATGGTTCATGATCCTTTTAGTCTTTGCACTCCCTTGGTTTCTGCCTTGCTTTGGACAATTTACATATTTGACCCAGGATTTAGGACTCGAGAGGGCATGGAAACGATTTTGGCTTCAAATTTGAGCGATAGTGTGTTGTTTTACACTCCTTTTATGCTACCCTATCTGGTTGACTGTCTCTTGTTGAATGGTTTTGCTTTGCCACTTATGTTTCACCCTAAACATGTAAAGAACCGCATGATATTAGGCATCCTCTTCCTCTATGCATTTCTTGATTCATGGACGAATCCTTTTTAGGGGGGAGGGGATGATGTTTTACTTGCATTTTATGTTTCCATTTATCACGTGTTTTTGTCTTGGTGAAACTAATATCGGTTCAAAGTTGTGTCAAGATGGTTTATACAGGTTTTTTGGAGGTTACTTGACCAGCAAGAAAGCTTGGAGACGTTGGCATCACCCATGCTGAAAAGTAGGATTTTAGCTTGACACAGTCTCGGTATTTTGGCTATATCTTTTCAACAGATGATTCAAATCATCTGATTCTAGTGCCAAATGATAGTTAAGAGATATATCTACAACTCTTATCTCTATCACTTTTCTCAGATTCGGAGTCTAAGATGCCCAGAATTCGTGAAAAGTTGAGCATAGCTGACAGTGAGTATTTTGCTGACACTTGAAATTCAAACAGCCATATCTCCTTCTATAGTTATCAAATCAAGTGATATTGGTATCTAAAGTCAAGGAAATTTTGTGCGATACAACTTTGGAGATGGGTTCAAGAGCTAATTCGGTCCATATACATGACTAAAATCGTGTGTAAGATAAAGCTGTATAAGAAAACAAGATTGTCATTATGCATTTTAGAACTTATCTTTTTTTTTAATATTTCATATTTGAACACGTTTTGAAAGTTAGGATTGCTGTAATTTTATTCTTTTTAAATGCCCTTGGCCGAAAGAAATTAGGGGAGATTTTTTTGATTAAAAATTTGGTGAATTCATCACTTTTCTTCACAAGAGAGTTTCTTGTGTTATATGGTTTCAATCCAAGGTTAGATCCATATCAAAGATTGAACACTCTTCGAGGGAGGATCGAACTTTCCAAGAGGCGAACACGTCCTTAGGTGTTAATTCACCTATGATCACGAACAACTCAATTCTTGGGAAGCATTGCTCATTGAAGAACATGTTCTTGGATGTTAATTCATCCGAGGTGAAACAAGTCTTCGCCACACGAAGGTTAAAACGAAGCTCGGGCCACACTTGCGTCATACTCGCATCAAACCCTGTCCCTGACAAGATAGTTACATCTGCAGTGCTCGATAACCAAAATTGGAATCAACCCGGCTTACTGATATATTTCTCTTGTGAGGGTGAATTTCCAAAAATATGCAAATGCAACTTTCAAAATCATTTTCCAAGTACCCAAGTTAGTCCAAATTCCAAAATAGGCCAAAATGTCAAATTTGTCAAAATTACCAAATTACTCTTCAATTATCAAATTATTCCAAACAAATAATCCCAATAGCCCAAAATACCAAATACATCTCCATCTCAGTCGTGTATGTATACCCATGTATATGTCCATACATGTGCATACACACGTATATACGTACCAGTAAATATGCAGCATATATATATACAAATAACTTATATAAATCCAAGACTTTTGCAAATTATTTATTACATACTTAAAAGAATTGTGCATGGTCATCTTCCAATTACCACAATCGGTCCCAGCACAACACTTTTAATCTGTCACAACAATAGCCTATATTCCCTCGGCTAACATATATACATACTTATACATATTTACATAACACACAATTTTCCAATCCTTATCCATATAAATATACATATACGACATTCTTCCATATAATAAATTACATACATTATATACATAGAAAATTTTACAATTTCTACACCAATAGACTAGCTGGCCGAAACCTCTATCACATACTAATTTTCGAACGTCTATCAAATCTTTGCCAGTCCTCACATCTTATTTACACACACATATATTCATATAGTCTATAGGTTATATATACCACCAAATATGTTTATGCTTTTATTGCCCATATTTGGCCCTGCATAGATTTTCCTAAAAATCCTAAAACTTTTGGCCATTAACCATTTTCACAGTAGGTACATCTTTACATACAAACGATCAATATAAAAAGATATAAACATGCATATCATATTTAATATTTTGAAGCAACATCCTGCTGGCCGACTTTCTTCTTTCAAATTTTAAAATCAAGCTTTCGGCCAGTATAACAAATTTTTTCCTTTACTTTTACCAAATTCATATTTACTCTAAGTTTATACATTTACGGCACACATATATGGTACCATTTAGTGCATAGGAATATTAAAGTGAGTAATCTTACTTAAAATACAATGTTACTGTAATACTTGTTGGTAGACAGTGAGCAATTCAAAATAAAAATCAAAACATCTAAAATAAAAAGAAACTGAGATCTCACGTAACTTTTATACTAAATAATAGCATAGGTGGGTAGGGGGAGTGGTTATCAAACATATGCAAGAATTAAGTAGCATGTGATATGAGACCGTCTAAACAAAATCGGCCAGTTTCAATTTCAAAATTACCTTATAATTTCTCATACTATACACACACATGCATATATATCACGGCACACATATATAAATACACTTATATACGCAAGCATCTATTCAAACACATCTACAAATGCATGATAAAAATGAATACCAAAATAACGTATAGGTTTTGCAAAAACATAGCAAGTATAGGGAGATTACTTACCTAACTTAATATACTATACCGTATGATCGAATTTAGGATGGATGGTTGCACAAAATTGTTTCTCTCTTCTCTAAGGTTCTCGCCTGAGGCAAGGATGCAACACTTCTTTTTTCCTTTGCTTAGCCTGCTGCTGGCCAAAGGAATACAAGACAATAAAATGCTTGAGTTGCTTTTGGATGATGTCGCTGCAGTGGAGGATAGGAATCACGGCTGCAATTTTTTTTTCTACCAGCAGGGGGCGGAAGATGTTTGTAGAGTGTGTGTGTGTATGATATACTTTGATTAGGGTAATATATAGATAGGTATTAGTTTAGATAACTAGGTGTATTTCAATTTGAAATAGGATTCCTTCCATGTAAATTCTATCCTGATTTACCTAATTCTATTTAAAATAGGAATCTATCTTTATTTTCCTTTTATTTAAATTTTCACTTTTTTTTTCCGTTCATTGTAGTAATAATAATAATAGATAAAAAACCGTACGTAACATACTCCAGTCCCAAGGAACACCTTTTCTTGGATTTCACTATGATATAAACACAAATACAACAAGAACCAAGCTTGATCCTTAGGTTAAACACCAACCCTATTTAAGATTTGGATGAATACCTCTATGCAACTCTTGGTTGCAACACCTTTACCACATATTGGTGTAGCCTTATAAATTTGGCTAACCAATTTTACAAATGAGACACTGGAGGCGTGTAGCTACTCAACAAATATCACAAGAACACCTTGTCTACACAAAGAATGAAGCAAGAATGAGAAGAAGAAGATAGCAAGACAATGAGCTTCAACTTTAGCTTTCAAGTGTGTGTTCTTCTTCTTCATCTTTGCCTCCTATTTATAGTGTGAAATAGGCCTTGAAGATAAGACCTCCAATATGTCACCATCTTCATCATCAAGTCCTAGTAGTATTCATATCATTGGTTGGCCACATAATCATCTTGTACACTTGGCAACATCAAGCAACATAATTCGTCCACCTTAAATTTCAGCCTGGCCGATTTTTATGTCTTCAAAATGACTTGGAATTGCTTGAAAAATGAAGATAATATGAAGGGATATACCACCAAGTAACCGTCAACTCCTTGGCAAGATAATAGGGCATGTGAGGATGAAATTTTCAAACAAAAACAACTCCATCTTCAGCCATAGCCGTTGGTTATCATTTTGAAAAATCCGCCAACTTGCTTCTTTTTGATTGGTCCACTTGTCATCAAATCATAAAATGAATAAATCATTATTCCCACCTGTAAATACACTTTTGGAGGGCTGTATATATGACTATCAACTCAAATTTTTGAAAGTGAAATCAACAAATAATAGTTGATAAGATTATGTCAACATATAATATCAAAATTTCCACAATTTCTCCTTGTATGTTGTGATGAACTTCACATCATTAACACCTTTAAAATATCTTCAAGATGATGAATAAGACTCTCCAACGTATCAGAAGGTCTTCAAGAAAAAATAGAACGTGACATCGAATATTGTCACAGATCCCGCTACCGTCGATAATATCACCAAATAGAGAAAGAAAAACGAAAACCACCAAATAATCTTCAATGTAATCATAAATCAACTCCAGAATGAATATAATAAGATACTTAAGAGATTCCTTGAGTACAAATACCAAAACAGCCCTTAAAGTAAAATAACCAAAATACCCCTGGTGGAAGAAAACTCCAGAAATGACCTCTTGGTCAGAAATAGAGATAATAACACCTTTGTGATGATTAATAAGAGATGAATGTGTCCTTGAAATATTTTCACCATGTCAAGTACCCACACAAACTCAAGATACCGATTTTGCCCTTTTTGTTAAGTTGTAGAAACTTGCAAGGCATGTTAGTCACAAGACATTTATAATCATCAAAAACACATAACAAAAACATGATTAACATATATAAATCATGTAAAAAATGAAAAAAACCATTTTATCACATTTAGAATAATATTTCTAAAAACTCTAGACATCGATCGATCGAAGTATCTTTGCTTCAGAGATCGATGTCTCACAGTAAATTTCAAAGTTTGCCTCTGACTTACATCGATCGATCGAAGTGAGGGTCCGATGTATACATCGATAGATCGATGTGTCTCAGGTTTAGAGATCTACGTGTCTCAGGTTTATATACTCTAAATGCCCTGCTATTTTGAGCATATCCTATAAAGATTCCTTCATCCGCTTTGAAATCGAGTTTATCCAAGTTATCATTGGTGTTAAGTATAAAACACTTACAACCAAATACCTTGAAATAACCAATATTTTGTACTCTACCTTTCCAAAGCTCATAAGGAGTCTTTTTGAGAGATGGTCTCAAGTAAACTCTATTGATTACATGACAAGTGGTGTTTACCGCTTCGTCCCAAAAATACTTGGGTAACTCCAATTAATTTAGCATGGCTCTACTCATTTCTTGAAGCATTCTATTTTTCCTTTCTACAACACCGTTTTGTTGAGGAATTCTTGGAGCCGAGAAATTGTGTTTATACCCTTTGGATACACAAAATTCTTGAAACTCACCATCAAAATCACCACCTCTATCACTTCTAATTTCCTTAATTGTGTCTTCTTTTTGATTTTCTAATCTTCTACAAAGTTTTATAAACTCTTAGCATGCATCATTCTTCTTAGCTAAAAACATTACCTAAGTGTACCTAGAGAAGTCGTCTACCAACACAAAGGTGTAATGTTTTCCACTAGACTTGCCATACCAATATCCCTATACAAATCCATATGAAGCAATTGTAGAGGTTTGGTGGTAGAGATTTCACTCTTGGGCTTGAAGCTTGTTTTAACAAGCTTTGCCTTTTGACAAGTGTCACATAAGCCATGATTTTTGAAATTCAATTTTGGAAGACCTTGGACCTTTTCATTATTGCAAATCTCTTTGAAATTTTTAAAACTAATATGTCCAAGTCGTATATGCCATAGTTGAGTCAAATCATTTTTTGGCAACTAGGCAAGAAACGTTTTGTGATATCAAATCATGTGTGCTAAATTTATAAACATCATTTTTCCTTATAGCCTCAAAAACAATTTTATCATTCTTTTTCGCAATACATTTTCTTTTCGCAAATTCAACTTGAAAATTAGCATCACATAGTTGGCTAACACTTATCAAATTATACTTAAGCCCTTCTACATATAATATATTATTAATAGTAAAAGAATAGTTATCAATTCCTCCATGTCCATGGATTTTGGCTCTCCCATTGCCAAAATGCACCATTCCACCATCTTGGAGTTTGAGCTTGGTGAACAAAGTTTTGTCTTCGGTCATGTGTGCTGAACATCCCATGTCCATGAGCCATTTGGTTCCTTCTTCTTTGGCTACTCCTGTTGGACCGTGCACCTGCAATAAACACCACTAGGGGGGTGAATAGTGGTTAGCGGAAATTACACTACAACCCTTTGTTAAAATCCCCTTTGAAAACAGAATCTGAGACCACTTCAGATTTAGAATCCATTTTTGAAAAAGTCAAAACTAACTGTACACAACTCCAAAAATTATGAAACTTTCCAGAATTTAACTTCAGTGTGTTAAAAAGACTCTGTCCAAAAATCAGATAAAAATAAGATCGTTTGACTATTCAAACAAATAAAATGATTCAGATGGTCAATCTGTACAGAATTGGACAGAATGTTGCTGATTTTGCAAAACGTGTTTCTCTTTGAATATTCAACAAAAAGGTTGATCTTTATATCAAAACACTCCTTAGGATGTGTAGATGATGTTTCCAAAAGGCCCTGACCTTAAACAACTCTTGAAAAATACAGAATTTAAGTTTTCTCAAAACTAGTCAGATTGTATCCAGATTGGAGCAGTTATCTTACAAAGACTGAAAGACTATCTTTTCCTTGCTCAAATCAAGTGATTTATGTTGCAAATGAAAGCTAACAGTCTGAAGTATAACGCCACAAAAAATTACAAATTTTGAAAATGTTTAGCTATTTTTCCAAATTGTGAGAAGTTGTGTGAAAACTGCAGTCAAAAACTGGCAGACAACAGAAATAAAGAAAGAAGAGAAGAACACTGAGGATTTATCCTGGTTCGGTCAATGTGACCTACTCCAGTCCCAAGGAACACCTTTCCTTGGATTTCACTATGAAATGAATCACCTTACAACAACAACTAAGCTTGATCCTTGGGTTATACACTAATCCTATTCAAGACTTGGATAATCACCTTCTAAGCAACACTTAGTTGCAACACTTAGTTGCAACACCTCTACCACCTATTGATGTAGCTTTATAAGAATGGCTAATCAATCTTACAAATGAAGCTCAAGAGGCTTGTAGCATAACAAAAACAACAAGAAAACCTTTGCTACAAAGAATGGAACAAGAACAACAACAAGAAGAATATGACAGCTAGACAATTCAACAAATACTTGTAAGCTTCAAGTGTGTTTCATCTTCTTCACCATTGCCTCTATTTATAGTGTGATTTGAGCCTTAGAGATAAGACTTCCAATGTGTCACCATCTTCATCATCAAGTCCAAATGTCTTCTCATCATTGATTGGCCTTGTACACTTGACAAAATAAGACAACATAATTGGTCCACCTTGGTAACTCCATTTGGTCGAAAGTTTAATCTCAAAAATGACTTGGAATTATCTTGAAAATGTGAAGATAATAGCAAGGGATAATACTCCATTATCCCCTCAACTTCTTGGCACAAGACTGGGCATGTGGAATTCGAAGAATTCAAACAAAAATCATCTCAAAATTTCAGCATAGTAGCCGTTGGCTACTTAACCCAATTATTCCAAAACATAGCTTTGTTTATCCTTTGTAATTTGTAGATAATAAGAGAGGATAATACCACCAAAATATCCTCAACTCCAAGCACAACAATAGGACATGTGAGCGCTCCATTTGACTAAAAAATCTTCCAAGAAAAGCCTAGTAGCCATTGGCTACTTCTTTGAATTTTCCAAGTTAGCATTTTTGCCAACTAGCTCCTTTTTGATTTGTCCACTTGTCACCAACTCAGAAAATATGTACACCACCTGATTATACAAGTTTTTGAGCATACAAAAATGTGTAGAAACTCAAATTTTTGAAGAAGAAATCAATAGATAATAATTGACAAGATTATGTCAACGTGTAACACCGAAATTCCTAATATTTCTTCTTATATGTCGTGATCATTTCCGCAACTTTACCACCTTGAACAACTCTGAATAATGATGATAAATATGCTCTTATAACATATATAAGAGGGTCTTCATGAAAAAATAAAATGTGACATCTCAAATCGTCACATATCCAGCTATAGTCAACAATATCATCATGTGAGAGAATAAGATAAAGAATCACCATATTATCTTCAAGTTAATAATAAATCAGATCCAGAATGAAGATAATAATATGCTCAAGAGTCCTTGAGTGAAAATACCAAAAATACCCTCGGGGGCGAAATGACCAAAATACCCCTGGCATATGAAAACTCCAGAAATGACCCCGATGGTCAGAAATGAATATAATACCACGTTTGTCTTGATAAATATAATAAGAATCAGTTGTTGATATATATGCACCATATCATGTTCCTACAAAACTCAAAATACCAATTTTGCCCTTTTTGGTAAGTTGTCGAAACTTCCAAGGCGCGTTAGTCACAATACATTTAAAATCATCAAAATCACATAAGATTCACATAATGAGCATGTATAAATCATATACCAATGAAAACAACAATTTTAACACATTTTAGAAAATTATTTCTAAAAACCCTAGACATCGATCGATCGAAGTGTCTCAGCTTCAGAGATCGATGTCTCACAGAAAGGTTCAAGTTTTGTCTCTGACCTATATCGATCGATCGAAGTGAGGGTTTGATGTACATCGATCGATCGATGTGTCTCAGGTTTAGAGATCGATGTCTTATAGTAAGGTCTTGAACTTTCACTGCCTTACATAGATCGATCGATGTGATAGATCTATGTACATAGATCGATCGATGTGCAACAACCTGAGAGATCGATGTCAACTTTTTCAACTTTTAACCACATATAACACCATGAGTGACATTTTTAAGCATCCACCACTTAAAATCATTACTTTGAAAATTATCCAAACATATTTCTCAACATTCTCCCCCTTTTGGATGATTTTCAAAATAACCTGACATGATTTTAATGTCACAACTTATAACCAATTGTTTATCAAACTTTGTTTTTAACAAACTTTTAAATAGTATGCTCCCCCTCAACTTATACTCTCCCCCTTAACCTATGCTCAACTTATACCAATTAAAAATTAGCATATTATGACTTGAGTTACCAACTAAAATCATGTTCTTATTCTATCTCCCCCTTTATTTTGCAAATCATACAAAAAATAGAACTACGCAATGGTATCGTAAGTCATCATACCTAACTTGGCTCGTAAGTTTTCAAAAGTGGATTGATTAAGAGGTTTGGTAAAGATGTCAGCTATTTGGTGATCAGTTCTTATATGGTTTATGACTATATCCTCATTTTGAACATGATATCGAAGAAAGTGGTATCGCACCTCAATGTGTTTGGCCTTAGAATGAAGCACAAGATTCCGTGAAAGATTGATCGCACTTGTGCTATCGCAGAAAATTGGAATCTTTTTCATTTTAATGCCAAAATCACTAAGTTGCTGTTTAAGCCAAAGTATTTGGGTAGTACATAAACTCAAAGCAATATACTCGGCTTCAGTGGTAGAAAGAGCTACACTAGCTTGCTTTTTAGAAAACCAAGAGATCAAGTTGGTTCCTATGAATTGACATGTACCGCTAGTGGATTTTCTATCTAACTTGCAACCACCATAATTAGCATCACTATATGAGTGTAATTCCAACTTAGCGTTTCTATCATAACAAAGTCTTAAGTGAGGTGTATGCTTAAGATATCGAAAGATCTTTTTCACTGTATTGTAATGTGATACCTTAGTACAAGATTGAAACCTAGCACACATGCACACACTAAACATGATATCAGGTCTTGATGCAGTTAAGTATAACAGTGATCCAATCATAGACCTATAAAGTGTGTCATCAAAAGGTTTACCATTTTCATCCTTATCTAGTTTGGTGCTAACACTCTTGGGGGTAGTTGTAGGTTTCAACTCTTCAAAGCCAAACTTCTTAATCATATTATTGACATACTTAAGTTGGCTAATGTGAATTCCTTGAGGGGTTTGTTTGATTTGAAGGCCTAAGAAGTAGTTCAATTCTCCTGCCATTGACATTTCAAATTCTGACTTCATACACTCTTCGAAGTCTTTTACTAAGGTAGGGTTAGTTGAACCAAAGATAATATCGTCTACATATATTTGAATTATTAACAAGTCATTATCTTTTCTTCTTAGATATAATGTGTTGTCGATGGTCCCCCTTTGATAATTATTCGCAATAAGAAAGTTTGCAAATCTATCATACCAAGCTCTTGGAGCTTGTTTCAAACCGTATAGAGCTTTCTTAAGCTTGTAAACATGGTTAGGATTCTTTGGATATTCGAATCCAGGTGGTTGTTTGACAAACACCTCTTCTTGGATGTATCCATTCAAGAATGCTCTCTTGAAATCCATTTGGAAGAGTTTAATATTGCTTAGACTTGCAATCACAAGTAACAATCTAATTGCTTCTAGTCGTGCAACGGGTGCAAAGGTTTCTTCATAATCTATTCCTTCTTGTTGATTATAACCTTGTGCGACTAGCCTAGCCTTATTTCGTGTGATGTTTCCTTGTTCATCCATTTTATTCCTAAAGACCCATTTAGTTCCTATTATAGACTTGTCTTCAGGTTTAGGTACTAAGTACCACACGTTGTTCCTTGTAAATTGATTTAACTCCTCATGCATGGCATCTATCCATAATATGTCACCTAAGGCTTCCTTAACATTCTTTGGTTCTAATTGTGAGATTAAGCTATGTCTTTCAAGTTGACTTATATTTCTACGTGTTCTAACCCCAACACTTGGATCTCCAATGATTAGTTCTCTAGGATACCACCAATTCCTAGATTGACTAGGTTCACCCTCATCTTGTTCGAATGTTTCATTAGTGTGAACATTATCATATGTAATTTGATCATTAGTTGTATTATCTTCTAATTGCAAAGTTTCTTCATTTATTTAATCTAAGGGTTCATGCATGTCTTGTTCAGGGGGAGTTGGTTCTAGATGATCAAGTACAGGCTCAAGTATTACATCATCATCGAACATATTTTCAACATTATTCTCAGGTTTATGTTAAGTTTTATCACTAACTTCAAAGCATACATTTCATTGAATTTTACATGTATAGATTCAATTATCTTTCTAGATGCAGGATTATAACACTTATATGCTCTTGAGTTAGTTGAATACCCAACAAATATACATTCAATAGACTTTTGTTCAAATTTATCTATATTATCCTTAGTGTTCAGCACAAAACATTTACATCCAAATACTTTAAGATAATCTATCTTAGGTTGTCTATTGTTTAGCAATTCATAAGGCGTTTTATTTAATTTCTTTCTAATAATAAGCCTATTTATAATATAGCATGCACAACTAACAGCTTCAGCCATAAATATTTAGGTAATTTATTTCACAAAGCATTGTCCTAGCAACTTCTTGAATTGTTCTATTTTTACGTTCAACAACTCCATTGAGTTGTAGTGTTCTAGGTGGTGAGAATTCATGTTTGATTCCATATAGTTCGCAAAATTTGATTACGTCTTTGTTTTTAAATTCTCCACCTATATCACTTCTTATCCTTTTAACATTTTCTTCATAAATGTTTTCAAGTTTCTTAATAAGGGTTTCGATTGCTAATGGAGCATCGTCTTTGTGTGTTAAGAACAATGTCCATGTGTAGCGTGAGTAATCATCTACTATGACACACATAGTAGTGTCCACCAAGACTTCTTGTCCTACTTGGACCAAATAAGTCTAAGTGAAGCAATTCTAGTACATGACTAGTACTCACTTCATGTTTCGGTTTTAAGGTTTCTTTAATGTGTTTTCCCTCAATACATGTTTCACACATTTAAAAATTATCTAAGTCTAACTCAGGCATTCCTCTAATTAAATTCTTCTGAGACAATTTCTTAATAGTTGAAATTTCTATATGGCCTAATCTTCTATGCCATAAATTTACATCTAAGTCATGTGATATTAGACACTTAACCTTAGCATCTAACATGTTATCTAAGATAAGAGTATAAATATTTCCATCTCTATTTCCTTTTAAAACCGTTTCTCCTTTTTCATTTATTATATCACAAGAAATGGGAAGAAAGGAGACATTATAACCACAATCTATAAGTTGAGAAATACTAAGTAAATTATAAGATAGATTGCTTACTAATAACATATTTCGTATTTGAAATGTGTTAGGGTCCCCAATTGTTCCTTTTCCAACAACTTATCATTTGTTGTTGTCACCGAATGTCACTTTTCCTCCATTCTTGATATGTTCCACTTCGATGAATATTTTGGGGTTCCCCGTCATATGCCTCGAACATCCACTATCTAAAAACCATTTGGTTTTTAGATTCTTTGACTTTGCCTCCTTCTTGCATTCCTTGTGATTTTCCTACAATGGAGACAAAGTTTTAGGTACCCTTTATTTGGGTCCTTGAATGTTAGGGGCATTATTCTTGTTTAGATAACCCTTAGGTATCCAAACTTGAACATACCTTTTAGGCACATTTTTAGCATGGTTAAAATAAGAAGGATAAGCATATAGATGATTATTCCACATAAGTGAAGATGCACTGTTACACATGTTGCGCCATGGTTGATCACTACTATGTCTTGGCCGATTTTGGTAGTGTGTATGAGACATGTAATTTTGTTTCTTGAATGGCGCTATATATGTATGTTCATATGCATTTCTATAATATTTATATGAGTGTTGTCTATACTTAGGTTCATAATAAGTTGGATGCATTTTATTATGTCTAGTTGCATTTGTATACATATAGGCATAGTTTCTAGGTTGTCTAGATGCAAAGTTTAGCCTAGATGTATGTTTATGCGTGTATGCTTTTATGGGCGTATGTTGCATTTTTGCCTTAGAATAAACAGAAGGAGTAGAAGAAGATTTAGCAGGCAAAATTGTTTTTATATCTTTATAAGGCTGTTTAGTAGTTGAAGATACAAACGTTGTGTTTCTACCTACTTTGTCATCTTCTTTTTTGTAGCCTAAGCCGGTTTATCATTTCCATACTTTTGTGATGAGATAAGTGTATCTAACATATTAGCACCCGATTTAAATTGTTCTAACATTTTTTTTAAGTTAAGCTTGGAAGACTTAAGTTATACTATCTCATGTTCACAATTTTCCAACTTAAACTTTAACATATTATTTTCCATTTTTAACTTTTGTTCATCTTTCCTATATGATTCAATTTTATTCTCTAAAGAATCAAGAGTATTAGTAGACTCTTGTTTAAGAGATTCTAATTGATCGGAAAATTCCAAGTTGGACGTCTTCAACTTGTTATTTTCTTCAATTAGTTTCTTCTTTTCTTTAGAGAGCCTTTTACAGTGAGCATGCATTCTTAAGAACTCTTCATATATTTCATCAAATGTCATGTCACTATCAGAATCACTATCAGATGAAGAACATACCTCGTTTGATACAAAGAAGACTTGAGCTTCTTTAGTTTCGGATTCTTAGTCGGATGAGTTGCTCCATGTGCTCACCTTCATTGCTCGTTTCCCTTTCCTTGCCTTAGACTCCTTTGTCTTTGTCATTTGTGCCTCCTTGTCCTTGGCTTGTTTATTATTGTTGTTATTATTATTTTTTTTCATGGGACAATCGTATGAAATATGTCCTTTTTGACCGCATTCATAACACTTTAATTCTTTATTATGCCATTTGTTTGTGTTATTTTTCTTAGATTGAGAAAAAGAAGAAGAAGAAGACTTACGTTGTCTATTCCTATTTGGACATTTGAAAAACTTTCTAAGTTTTCTGGCTATCAATATCAAGTCATCGTCCAATTCAGTATCACTATTACTATCATCGTTACTAGCATGTGTTTTGGTTGTTTTGAAAGCCATCGACTTACCGGATGAGTTAGACGATCCAGACTTTCGTTGGTTTAATTTAACCTCGTAAACTTTAAGAGACCCGATCAATTCATCGATTTTAGTGATTGACTTTGTCTCCTCGATTGCAGTCACCTTTGGATCCCATTCAGCAGGAAGGCTTCGTAGCACCTTTTGAACCTTTTCACTGTTCGAAAATGACTTTCATAAAGCTTCAAGGGCATTGAAAATATTAGTAATCCTCAAATCCATAGATGTTATGGATTCGTTCGGCAACATTTTGAAAGTCTCTATTTCAGTCATAAGCATGTTTATTTTTGACTCTTTAACACCACTAGTACCTTCATGCTTTAATACAAGTGATTTCCATATGTCGTGTGCGCTTGTGCAATTCGACACATATCCTGCTTTAGAAGTTGTAAGTCCATTCAAAAGTAGTTGCATAGCTTTAGCATTCATGGACATTTTCTTTTTATCTTCCGATGACCATTCACTTTTATACTTTTCAACCTCCTGTGTGACTCCACTAACTTGTACAACTTTAATTTGAATGTACGGCCTATCTTCAACTATAGACCATAAATCGATGTCTATAGCCATTAAGAATAGCCTCATTCTTAGTTTCCAATGAACAAAATTATTTCCATCAAAAAGAGGAGGGTGTTGTGTACACATACCTTCCAACTCACCTCTGTGAGAAACAATAGCCATAGTATATACCTTGGATTTGAGACAAGCAGTATATAATGAATTGTTGTTTCTTGGCCTTGTATTGTTCGTATGGTGTTGAACCTTACTTCTTTTGAGTGGTGTTGGTCAGGCTCTGATACCAAATGTTGGACCGTGCACCTGCAATAAACACCACTAGAGGGGGGTGAATAGTGGTTAGCCGAAATTACACTACAACCCTTTGTTAAAATCCCCTTTGAAAACAGAATCTGAGACCACTTTATATTCAGAATCTATTTTTGAAAAATTCAAAACTAATTGTACACAACTCCAAAAATTATGAAAATATCCAAAATTTAACTTCAATTTGTTAAAAATACTCGGTCCAAAAATCAGACAAAAATAAGATCGTTTGACCATTCAAACAAATAAAAAAAAGATTCAAATTGTCAATCTCGACAGAATTGGACAGAATGTTGCTGACTTTACAAAACGTGTTTCTCTTTGAATATTCAACAAAAAGGTTGATCTTTATATCAAAACACTCCTTAGGATGTGTAGATGATGTTTCCAAAAGGCCCTGACCTTAAACAACTCTTGAAAAATACAGAATTTAAGTTTTCTCAAAACTGGTCAGATTGCAGCCAGATTGGAGCTGTTATCTTGCAAAGATTGAAAGACTAACTTTCCCTTGCTCAAATCAAGTGATTCTTGTTGCAAATGAAATCTAACCGTCTGAAGTATAACTCCACCAAAAATTACAAATTTTGAAAATGTTTAGCTATTTTTCCAAATTGTGAGAAGTTGTGTGAAAACTGCAATCAAAAACGGGCAGACAACATAAATAAAGAAACAAGAGAACAACACCGAGGATTTACCCTGATTCGGTCAATGTGACCTACTCCAGTCCCAAGGAACACCTTTCTTTGGATTTCACTATGAAATGAATCACCTTACAACAAGAACCAAGCTTGATCCTTGGGTTATACACCAACCCTATTCAAGACTTGGATAATCACCTTCTAAGCAAGACTTAGTTGCAACACCTCTACCACCTATTGATGTAGCCTTATAAGAATGGCTAATCAATCTTACAAATGAAGCTCAAGAGGCTTGTACCACAACAAAAACAACAAGAACACCTTTGCTACAAAGAATGGAA
>AP025060.1:29291787-29381598 GCA_036186865.1 Eustoma russellianum | reverse complement strand
AAAGTAAATGGCACCAAGAATTTTATACTGGTTCGGTTATAAACAACCTACTTCAGTCTTCAAGGAACACCTTCCTAGTTTCACACTAATCACACACACGCAATACACCTTACCACAGGGTTGATAGAGTTACACCTAACTCTAACTCTTTACAAACCTTGTATGACGAGTGCAATTCATACGAACACCACCATCTCGCAAGAATGAAGATTGATCACACCTTGATCAATCTTTTACAAAGATATATAATGAGTGGTGGTCTATGTCAAGCCTATTCAAGATTGAAAGATATGAATACAATAGGCTTACAAGAAGAGAGAAAGAAAGAAGATGTAGAAGAAGAAGAGCTAGGCTTTTTGATCACTTTGAATTGCAATGCTTGTGCTTGTTTTAGTTTGCTCTCTTCTTTCCTTTTAACATGGTCCAGCCGTCCCCTTGGGTAGCCTCCCCCTCTTGAAAATTATCTTTTAAGTCCTTGAGAGAGTGTAAGACATCATTGTGACAATGTCTTGCTTACTTGGCATCTTCTTATTGGATGATCATTTAAGCTTCCATTACTTGGCACCTTCTTATTGGATGAATGTTGTCATCATTGATGACTAGGAAAAATCTGAGAATTTCACTTAAACATGTGTCAAAAATCATCACAAAATAACTTCCATAAATCATAAGATATATCACATAAATTGCAAGATAAAAATCCTTCCCAACTTAATGCAAAAATCGGCCAACTAGTGATATTGCCATGCTGAAAATTCAGCATGTGCATCATTTAATTTTGTTCAAAATAATGCCCAATTTACATTGATTTTTCTTTAAAAGTTGAATCACCAAGTTATGGTAAGTATTGCTATCACATAAGAAATGAACATGGACACCATTTAGCTCATATGTTCGGCCACACATGTCTCACATATGCTGAAAAATTTTCAGCATGTGTGATATATAGAATATCACACTTTATTAAATTTAAATAATATTCAAATCATTTCCATAAAATCCTCAATTAATCCTCATGATTCAAGATAGTAAAATATGGCATTTCTTAGTGCTAAAAATCGGCCATAATACAACACACATGCTGAATTTTCAGCATGTGTCATATATGTGACATAGTTTGAAATGTTACCTTTTGTAGCTCCTTCCTTTATGTCACCAACATTGTGTGATTGATTCTTGACCAATCAAGATGCCAACAAGGCTCCACATATGCTCCAAAATGGCTGTTGTAGGCGTTGGAAATGATTGTGCATGTGCTGAATTTTATTTTTGCAAACTTTGTAAAATAGTGCACATTTAATAATACACACATGTTATATTCCAATCAGCCCTTAATTTAATTTTCTAGAACACTTTAAGATGTATATCATATGTAAAAAGTGTCTAGATACGTGTCACATGATGTACCAAAAACGTTCCATGTGTTGTGTGCGTAGAAAACCGAATTTTTGATATTTATCGATTACCTCGATTTTTCTCTAATTTAAATTCCAACTTTTGCACATGCTATATATATTATGTTATACATAATATATATAATATATACTTTAAATCTTAGCACTTGGCTGGTCTAGAGTGGTACAATTAACATGTGACAAAATTAAACTTGGAATCTTCACTAGCCTTAATGTGGGGTGATTTGTGTGTGCCAACATGGAAAGTATTTTTGGCTGAATTTTCTGTCATGTGCACGAAATTTTCATCAATTTTTGAAGTATAGGGGCTGGCCATTTATTTATGGCAAGTACGTGACACGTTGGTGAAGTTTCGGTATTCGTCCGATAAGACAAATTTCGGTTTAGAAACTTTTATCGTGTCGTATTTAATTTGTCATCACTATATCTTATATCATATGATATAAGACCTGAATATACTCATAAATATGAGTTAAGTATAGTGGTGTGACGTTAACGTACGTACGTAAAATATATAACGTGTCGGTAGTACGTTGGAATATATGTGTATGTGCCTTTATTCAAAAAATCTGAAAATATGTGTAATATATATGTATATAGGCGTGTGTATTTATGAAGGGGAGGAGGAGAAAGCTTTCCTTCCTTAGCTTTGTCGCCTTTGTGCCTTTTCCAAATGTGGCTTCCTTTAATGAACTACTTAGTTTAATAAACTAAGTACTTCACTTAATGAACTAGTTTAGTTCATTAATGGTGGCACCTGAAAATAGTATAAACACAACAAATGTTTGCCACATGATGTAAGCTTTAACGCTTCATGGCTTGTTAGTACGGCAACAAAATATATAAGCTAAATAAGGCAAGTAATGGCAAAGTATCATGCATACATGTACACGTTTATATATATCATGCATTTAAATCACTTATTTTGAAATCACTCAAACCCCCTTATCTCTACAATCTCCCCCTTTTGATGATTTTTAAAATAACTTATGCACATGATTTAAATGCTAACGCTCCCCCTTGAAATATGCACAAATTTGAAATTTGAATTTCAAATTTCAAATCCGGCTCCCCCTTGATTTGTGCAATTAGTATCAATTAGTCTCTCTCTCTCCCCCTTAAATCATGCTTTTCTATCCCCCTTTATTTTGGAAAGTAAATCAAAAGATTCCTATCAAAAAAGAAAGTAAATCAAATCACGTCAAATCAAATCATATCAACGGGAATCATGCCTAATTTAGAACGAAGAGATTCATACGTGGCTTGATTTAAGGCTTTTGTAAAGATATCCGCTACTTATGCTTCTGTGCGTACGTGATCTATGACAATATCACCATTGTTACGTGATCACGAAGAAAGTGATAGCGTACTTCTATATGCTTAGCCTTAGAATGTAACACAGGATTCTTAGACAAGTTAATTGCACTCATACTATCACAATATATAGGAATTTTATTTACGGTAATTCCAAAGTCCGAAAGTTGTTGTTTTATCCACAACAACTGTGTGCAACAAAGGCTAAGAGCCATGTACTCAGCCTCAGTAGTGGACAAAGCAACACTTGCTTGCTTTTTGGAAAACCATGAAATAAGTGAATTTCCTATAAATTGGCAAGTTCCGCTCGTTCTTTTTCTATCTATTTTGCAGCCCCATAATATGCATCAGTGTAAGCATGTAAGTCAAATGTCGAATCCTTATCGTACCAAATTCCTAAGGTGGGCGTGTGCTTAATATAACGGAATATCCTTTTTACCGCATTGAAGTGTGACACCTTAGGTTGACTTTGAAAATGTGCACACATGCATACGCTAAACATGATATCAGGCCTACTAGCAGTTAAATATAGCAAAGAGCCTATCATAGATCGATATAATCCATTATCAACGTCTTTACCATGTTCGTCTTTGTCTAATTTAGTAGTGACACTCATAGGGGTGGGGGATGGTTTCAAATTTTCAAAATTAAACTTTTTAATCATGTCATTAACATATTTTTCTTGACTTATATGAGTCCCTTGACTCGTTTGCTTAATCTGCAATCCAAGAAAATAATTAAGTTCACCAACCATAGACATTTCAAATTCATATTTCATGCAATTTTCAAAATCTTTAACAAGTCTATGTGAGGTAGAGCCGAAAATAATGTCATCTACGTAGATTTGAATAATAAGTAAATCTGATTTTTCTTGTTCCGAAAATAGTGTACTATCTATAGTACCATGTTTAAAATTATTTTCTAAAAGAAAAGTAGCAAAACGATCATACCATGCTATCGGTTCTTGCTTTAGGCTGTATAGTGCCTTCTTTAGTTTGTACACGTGATCGGGATGTTTCAAATCTTCAAAATCGGGTGGTTGCTTCACGTATACTTCTTCTTGTATGAATCCGTTTAGGAAAGCACTTTTTACGTCCATTTGATATAATTTAAAATCTTTCATGCAAGCAATAGCAAGTAATAGTCGTATAGCTTCTAAACGTGCTACGGGTGCAAATGTTTCATCGTAGTCAATTCCTTCCTCTTGATTATATCCTTGTGCTACAAGTCTCGCTTTATTTCTAACAACATTTCCTTCTTCATTCATTTTATTCCTAAACACCCACTTTGTGCCTATTATAGTCTTATCTTGTGGTCGTGGCACTAAATCCCATACATCGTTTCTAACAAATTGATTAAGTTCCTCATGCATAGCATCAATCCAAGAAGAATCACTTAAAGCATCATGCACATTTTTGGGCTCAATTTCAGAAATCATAGAATGAAATTCATTTATTTCATCCGATGTAATTCTTCTACATGGTCGCACATCGTGAGTGAGGTCGCCTATGATGAGATCATGTGGGTGATCTCTATGCCATCTTGGTTGATTATTTTCTATGTTATCATGCATTTCTATGTGATCATGCATTTCTAGTGTGTCATTCATATCATGCATATCAAAAGAACCATCATCTTCATTCAACACGGGTTTCAATTCAAAATCATCTTCATATTCCTTATCTTTATTAATCTCACCAAATTCATTGAATTTCACATGAATGGATTCCATGATTTGCCTAGTAAGAGGATCATAACATCTGTATGCCTTCGAATTTATAGAATATCCAACAAAAATGCACTCAATTGATTTGGATTCAAATTTATCTAAATTATCTTTTGTATTTAAAACAAAACATTTGCATCCAAACACACGAAAATAGTCAATCTTAGGCATGCGATCATTCAAAATCTCATAAGGCGTCTTGTTTATTTTCTTTCTTATAGATAGGCGATTTACAATATAACATGCACAATTTACGGCTTCCGCCCACAGAAATCTAGGCAATTTATTTTCGCATAACATAGTTCTAGCGATTTCTTGTAATGTGCGATTCTTTCTTTCTACTACTCCATTTAATTGTGGAGTTCTATGTGGCGAAAACTCATGCTTAATTCCTTTTTCTTCGCAAAACGAAATCATCTCTTTGTTTTAAACTCACCGCCTCTATCGCTTCTTATCTTTTTCACATTTACACCGTATTGATTTTCGAGTTGTTTAATTAATTTTGCAATCTCAACGGCGCTATCATCCTTATGTGCAAGAAATAAGGTCCATGTATAACGAGAAAAGTCATCAACAATCACGCATGCATAGTGGCGCCCACCAAGGCTTGTAGTGCGACTAGGACCAAACAAATCAATATGCAATAGTTCTAAGATTTTAGTCGTGCTTATTTCGTTTTTAGGCTTAAGTGACTCACGTGTTTGTCTGCCTTTTATGCAAGATTCACACAACTAAAAGTTGTCTAAATCGAGCGTAGGCAATCCTCGTACTAAGTTCTTTCGTTGAAGTTTTTCTAGTGTGGAAATGTCCAATGTGTCCTAAACGTCTATGCTATAAATTCACATTGGGTTCATTTGACATAAAACACTTAACTTTAGCGTCTACTACATCATCCATAGAAAGCGTAAAAATATTATCTTCTCGTTTTTCTTTTAAAACGGTTTCTCCATTTTTATTTATTATATTGCAATAAGGGTGAGTAAAACACACATTGAAACCATTGTCAACAAATTGAGAAATGCTAAGAAGATTGTAAGATAAGTTGCTTACCAAAAATATGTTGGAGATTTGGAGAGTGTTTGGACTTCCAATCGTACCTTTTCCGATGATCTTGCCTTCGTTGTTGTCTCCAAAGGTCACGGATCCGCCTTTTGTGACCTTCTTTAATTTGGTGAATAGGCTCGGGTCACCCGTCATGTGTCACGAGCATCCACTATCAAGGAACCACTTTATAGATGTATCTTTCGATGTGTGGGCTCCCTGCAATGTGCAAAGATGATTTAGGTACCCTTTTAACTTTGGGTTCTTTCGAGTTAGTTAATCACCTCTTGGTAAAAGTACCTTTCGGTACCCATACTTGGGTGATCCTTCTCGGTCTATCAAATGGCAAGAATGTAGATGAAGGTGCGATATAGTAGACATGTGGTGCATGCACTTTGGGCCATTGCCCAAGGACTCCCTTATACTCATTAAATGAAGGACGTTTTTGATATGTCCTTGTGTGTGTGTACGTAGTGCGTGGATGATATGAATTTCAGTGTATGCATTATTCTCTTCTTTTCATATCTATAAGGTACAAAGTTATATTTCACATGATATGAAGAAGAAGTGGGGCGTGATGAGGAAAGGGGCAGCTTTTTGCGTCATCTTAGACGCCATTTGCGGCTTAGGGGTGTCTACTTTCTTAGACACAACAAACTTGGTTGGTTTGGTTGATACTTCGTTAGTATCAACGTATCCCAGTCCAGTTTTGTCGCTGTCATGCTTTTGTGATAATATAATGCGATGCAGCATGTTGGACCCTGTATCAAACTGTTTCATCGTTTTCTCTAAATTGGTATTCCTTGATTTCAAATTTGAAATCTCGGATTTCATTTATTATTTTGAGTGGTTAATGATGAAATCTCTGTTTTTAATGCAGTAATGACGCATGATGACTCTTTCTTTGAATCGCTTAATTGAGCGACAAGATTTTCGTTAGAAGATTCTAACAGTTTCTTGTCTTCTATTAATCGTTTCTTTTCTTTAGCGAGAGTCTTGGTGAATTTATGCAATTCTAGATACTGACTAAAAAGATCATCATAAGAAGGTTCAGAGTCAGAGTCAGAAATAGATGATACCTCATTAGATGCTTTGGATGCAAAGCACACTTGTGCGGTCTCCTCTTCGGTCTCAGTTTCAGAATCTGATGAATCACTCCAGGTGGAGGCCTTTAGAGCATGTTTCCTTTATTTGGGTTCTGAGACGAGTCTATTTTTGTTCCGCTCCTTGTCAGGGTATTTAGTAGTTTCCTTTTCTTTATTTGGGCAGTCATATGATAAGTGTCCGAGTTTGCCACATTCATAACATTTAACGTCTTTATCGTTTGACTTGTTCTTATTTGTCTTAGTCGTAGTACCCTTATTTTTGTTTCTAAATGACCTTCTCATAAATTTTCTTAATCCTTTAGCCAATAGAATTAGGTCATCATTATCTGATTCGGAATCACTATCATCTACGTGATCGGAGGGAGGGGAGACGTATTCATTTGATTTGAAAGCAATAGCTTTACCTTGTTTAGATGATTCCGATTTCCGTATGGTGAGTTTATTCTCATAAACTTTAAGTGATCCGATTAGTTCTTCCATCTTTATTGATTTAGTTTCCTTGCTTTCTTCTATTGCGGTCACTTTAGGGTCCCATTAGAAGGAAGGCTTCGTAGGACTTTCTGTACCTTTTCCTGTGTAGTAAAAGCCTTACCAAGAGACTCAAGAGAGTTGTAGATGTTAGTCAGACGAAGATCCATATCTACAATAGACTCATTGGGCAATAATTTAAATGACTCAAGTGTGGACATAAGCATGTTAATTTTTGACTCTTTCACTTGACTCGTGCCTTCGTGTTTCATTTCTAGTATCCTCCACATTTCTTGTGCAATCGAACAGTTTGACACATAACTAGACTCACTTTTACTTAATCCGTTTAAAAGCAATTGCATAGCCCTAGCATTCATACTAAGTTTCTTTTTATCATTACTCGTATATTCTTGTCTAGTTTTAACAACTTCTAAAGTGACTCCGTCTACGTTGGATACCTTAGATGGGAAATAAGGACCATCTTCAATGATTGACCAAAGATCTATATCTATAGCCATAAGAAAAAGCTTCATCCTAAGTTTCCACTGAATAAATGACTCACCGTCAAAAAGTGGAGGCCTTTGGCTCGACATACCTTCTTGCTCGGTTTTGAGATTTGTGGATGCCATCTCACTGAATCGTTGGATTCCTTGAAGTGAGTGTTCCTGCGCTCTGATACCACTTGTAGGATCTGCAAGGAACCACTAGAAGGGGGGGGGGGTTGAATAGGTGGTGCGGAAAGTGTGGTTTTTAAAATTTGTTTGAGCCTGAACAATTTAACTTCTGAAAACAGATTCTGTTTTCAGGACCAGTTTTAAAAAATTTTTAAAACCAGGTTAGAGGTCTCCAAAAATTATGAAATTTTGAGAGAACTTAGCCTCAGATGTTATGAGGGTCCCCTAAAAATTTCAAATTAAAATTCAACCTTTAACCCCTTCAAAAACCGTTGGTACTCAGATTGCTTGAATCTGCCAGAAACGGTAGATGGTTTTGAAAAATTTATTCCTAATTGTATGAACGTCCAAATTCTCTGAAAATTTGACCACTAACTCCTTATACACTATATTTAAATGGGTTGAAACAGTTTTGCAAAATTCTTTTGGGAATCAGGTCAACTACAACAAAAGTCTCAACCTTTGCAAGTCTGAAAATCAGACTTTACTAGTCTCAGAACTTTTGATGTTTGATTGACTTATACTTATCCAAAAGGGTTGAAGCTTGTGCCAAATTAACCCTAGAACGTGTGAGTATATTTTTGGAAATTTTCGTGATTTTTGAAATTCTTTAACTATTTTTACGAATGCGAACAAGAAGGGTAATCAGTGCAGTAACTGAAAAGTAAATGCAGAAAGTAAATGGCACCAAGAATTTTATACTGGTTCGGTTATAAACAACCTACTTTAGTCTTCAAGGAACACCTTCCTAGGTTCACACTAATCACACACACGCAATACACCTTACCACAGGGTTGATAGAGTTACACCTAAATCCAACCCTTTACAAACCTTTTATGACGAGTACAATTCATACGAACACCACCACCTCGCAAGAATGAAGATTGATTACACCTTGATCAATCTTTTACAAAGATATATAATGAGTGGTGGTCTATGTCAAGCCTATTCAAGATTGAAAGATATGAATACAATAGGCTTACAAGAAGAGAGAAAGAAAGAAGATGTAGAAGACGAAGAGCTAGGCTTTTTGATCACTTTGAATTGCAATGCTTGTGCTTGTTTTTGTTTGCTCTCTTCATTCCTTTTAACATGGTCCAGCCATCCCCTTGGGTAGCCTCCCCCTCTTGACAATTATCTTTTAAGTCCTTGAGAGAGTGTAAGACATCATTCTGACAACGTCTTGCTTACTTGGCATCTTCTTATTGGATGATCATTTAAGCTTCGCTTACTTGGCACCTTCTTATTATATGAATGTTGTCATCATTGATGACTTGGAAAAATCTGAGAATTTCACTTAAACATGTGCCAAAAATCATCACAAAATAACTTCCATAAATCATAAGATATATCACATAAATTACAAGATAAAAATCCTTCCCAACTTAATGCAAAAATCGGCCAACTAGTGATATTGCCATGCTGAAAATTCAGCATGTGCATCATTTAATTTTGTTCAAAATAATGCCCAATTTACCTTGATTTTTCTTTAAAAATTGAATCCCCAAGTTATGGTAAGTATTTCTATCACATAAGAAATGAACTTGACACCATTTAGATCATATGATCGGCCACACATGTCTCACACATGCTGAAAAATTTTCAGCATGTGTGATATATAGAATATCACACTTTATTAAATTTAAATAATATTCAAATCATTTCCATAACATCCTCAATTAATCCTCATGATTCAAGATAGTAAAATATGGCATTTCTTAGTGCTAAAAATCGGCCATACACATGCTGAATTTTCAGCATGTGTCATATATGTGACATAGTTTGAAATGTTACCTTTTGTAGCTCCTTCCTTGATGTCACCAACATTGTGTGATTGATTCTTGACCAATCAAGATGCCAACAAGGCTCCACATATGCTCCAAAATGGCTGTTGTAGGCGTTGGAAATGATTGTGCATGTGCTGAATTTTATTTTTGCAAACTTTGTAAAATAGTGCACATTTAATAATACACACATGTTATATTCCAATCAGCCCTTAATTTAATTTTCTAGAACACTTTAATATGTATATCATATGTAAAAAGTGTCTAGATATGTGTCACATGATGCACCAAAAACGTTCCATGTGTTGTGTCCGTAGAAAACCGAATTTGCGATATTTATCGATTACCCGATTTTTCTCTAATTTAAATTCCAACTTTTGCACATGCTATATATATTATGTTATACATAATATATATAATATATACTTTAAATCTCAGCACTTGGCTGGTCTAGAGTGGTACCATTAACATGTGACAAAATTAAACTTAGAATCTTCACATTTTGACCTTAATGTGGGGTGATTTGTGTGTGCCAACATGGAAAGTATTTTTGGCTGAATTTCTGTCATGTGCACGAAATTTTCATCAATTTATGAAGTATAGGGGCTGTCCATTTATTTATGGCAAGTACGTGACACGTTGGCGAAGTTTCGGTATTCGCCCGATACGTCAAATTTTGGTCGCGTCGTATTTAATTTGTCATCACCATATCTTCTATCATATGATATAAGACCTGAATATACTCATAAATATGAGTTAAGTATAGTGATGTGACGTTAACGTACGTACGTAAAATATATAATGTGTCGGTAGTATGTTGGAATATATGTGTATGTGCCTTTATTCAAAAAATCTGAAAATATGTGTAATATATATGTATATAGGCGTGTGTATTTAAGAAGGGGAGGAGGAGAAAACTTTCCTTCCTTAGCTTTGTCGCCTTTGTTCCTTTTCCAAATGTGGCTTCCTTTAATGAACTACTTAGTTTAATAAACTAAGTACTTCACTTAATGAACTAGTTTAGTTCATTAATGGTGGCACCTGAAAATAGTATAAACACAACAAATGTTTGCCACATGATGTAAGCTTTAACGCTTCATGGCTTGTTAGTACGACAACATAATATATAAGCTAAATAAGGCAAGTAATGGCAAAGTATCATCCATACATGTACACGTTTATATATATCATGCATTTAAATCACTTGTTTTGAAATCACTCAAACCCCCTTATCTCTACACAAACATAGGTGCTTTAGTGTTTGACTCTGAAAATAGTGCAGTTAGCTTGGAAGTTGAGGTGTGAGATGAAGAGGTTGTCATTTCCATGATCTTTAACCTTGCTACTTGGAAAGATTAGCCAAGCAATCAAGGTTAGGCTCTGATACCAATTGTTAGGTCCGTAACACAATCTAGAGGGGGTGAATAGAGTGTTTGACAATTTTGCAAAATTTTCTTTTATGGCTCAACTCAAACGAAATTCAAAATCAAAGAAAGAATGGGAGATGAGAAATAATGAATGAGTACACCAGATATGGAGTGGTCCGATACGTAAATTATTCTACTCCACTACCACTTTGTTGCCAAAATGGATTTTCAACAACTAATCTTCTTATTAAAGATAATAAGGACAGCCACAACAACACTTACACTAACACCTTAGTGTAAGCAACCACAACAACAACTTGTTGCACAAAGTACCTTTTTGCAACTACAACAACTACAGCTCTAAGATAAAACAACTTCTTGATATCTCACAACTTCAACAAAGTTCTCTTCAAGAACTTTCTCACAGTGGGTTGAAGAAAATGGTAGGATTCACCCTTTCTCACTAGTCTAAACACAAGCAAGAGATCAAATATTTATGGTTCCTCTTGTGCTAGACTCTCTATCTCTCAATATACAACAATGAAGAACAAAGAAAGGCTTAACAAGCTTTAAGCACTTCAACAAATGTGAGAGAAATATACAAAAATGAATAATGAAGCTTGATGATTGTTAAAGTGTGTTTTAGCCTCATCCAAGCTTCATCCGTTTATAGGAGTTCACCATGTTTTGGAGCCTTCACCATGTCTTCAAGTCAATCTCCAAGTCCTGAAAAATTGAAAATAGGCTTTAGCCACCCTATGGAGTGATTTGATCTTCAATAGCCACCCTAGAGAATCTTGGTCATAGATAAAATATTCAAGGAAGCATGTATTATGCCGGAGTAAAGTTCACAAGAAATTTGAACAAGATTGGAGAGAGAAAACATCATAAATCTCCCTTGGATTTTGTTCAAATGTTCAAAAAATTTTGAATTCTAGGGGACGTCGATTGATCCATGTGCCTGTGCTGAGAGATCGACGACCTCTAGAAAGTTTGCAGTTTTGAAACTACAGTACATCGATCGATTGATGTCTCTCCTTTGAGAGACTGATATATATCGATCGATTGATGTCCCCTGACCTGAGAGATCGATGTCTTCCAGAAACTTTTTGGATTTTAAACTGCCTGACGTCGATCGATCGACGTCTCTTCCTGAGAGACTCACGTGACATTGATCGATCGATGTCCTTCTGGCTGAGAGACCGCCGTTGGACAGAAAGTTCCAAACTTGCACAATCTCCACATGGATCGATCCATGTTTCTTCTTGAGGGACTGATGTATACATCAATCGATCCATGTGAGAGATTGATGTCTCACGGTGTGTTTTTCTCATTTTGCTTCAAACTCCAAGTGTGAATTTCCATTTTAACTCGCTCAAAACATCTTTTATTATCATCAAAATATTTCATATCACAATAAAAAGAGGGAAGAAACTTTGCTATTTTAAAGTATAAGTCCAAGAACAAGGCAGGTATTCTTCTTGGTGTCTTCATGTATGTTCAAAAATATAACATTTAGGTTCATCTACAAACTTGGGTCATACATGCATTATGTTCAAGAGATTTTCTTCTATGAATTTTTAAAAAGTGTTCTTCCATTCCTCTTATGTGAAGACTTATGTGTGATTCTTGAATGTATGCATTCATATTACTAAGATGATATGAAAAAGTATAATGCATGTGAAGTTTAAGACATGTAGAGGCCTCATATGAAGATGCATGTCACATGTAGTGGATGATTAGGCATGCATGTCTCCTATCTTGAAAAAGTGTTGGTTGCATGTCACAATTTCTTGAAAAAGTGTCCTAAGAACCATACTTTTAATCATATTCTTATATGTTTCCATGATAATCATCACATGTATGTTTCTTGATGATATGTAATGTTCATGCATTTTGATGGTCTTGATTTAGCGTGATTGTGATGCATCATAATTTTTGCTATAATGCATGACCATAAAAGATGTTTGTCGATGATCATTATGCCATTTTATGCATAAACATCTATGGATTATGCTTTTTTGGGCCGCCATTTTGGTCATGCTTCATCATCTTCATTATGAAGTGTAATCTTGATGATCATGTCCTAAGGATGTACATTTCATGGTTTCCAAACATCCTATGTGTTTGCATGTAATGTTCACCATGATCATCATCATGATTATGACTCTTAAATTCTTACTTATAATGTAAACTAACATACATGTGTTTAACAGTGTTGGAATCAAAAATGTAATCTATGATCATGAAGAAAAGTGTGTATGTCAAGCATGTTACATGTCACATGTGACTGCATCAAGTTTGCATGTTCATGATCATAATATGTTAAAGTGCAAAAAGGGTACTATCACCATACATGCATATAAAAATGGTTAAAATGAAGAATCATGTGTGTATGGCCAATGTGTAAATTCGGCCAATTCGTCATATATGTGTGCCAATGATGTTATTTGGATATATACTTGGTTATATGGGATTACAAATATGTTTATCATGTATTATATAAATTACTAAATGAATGACGTGTCAAATAAATGGATTAAGGAATCGGTAATAATTGACAAAGCCCAAGAAGGGGTTGTTTTTAGTTGACATGGCAGAGAGCCCCAAAGAGAGGTAAATATGGTATTTTCTTAAGTTTAAAACATATAGAAAGTGGGTAAGTGATGAATATGGGATGATGCAAATTTAGAATGGGCATAATTTGTATTTTAAATAAGTCCATGATATGTAACATGAGCCACGTGTGGAATATATAGGTGCTGAAGTTTTAGATGATCAAACGAGCCAAACCGAGCCTACATGCATGCATAAATAAATCGAAATCATGAAAAAAAATGTTTTATTACGCGATACGTTTTTACGAAATATTTTTAAAACGCGATACGTTTTAAAAAGTATTTTACGCATAACGAATCGTAGCATGAGAAGAATGATTCCAACGACTTATATATGGTATGTTTTAGGACGTCATGATACCACATGTTATTTGGTGCGTTGGCCTGACATCGTTATCGGAGTGGTAGGTGTAACGGGCATATATGTTTTACGTTATGACCAAGTGTAACACCTTGTCCAGGGACACGGTATCTCTGTCATAACACGTCACCGTTAGATCCATATACATATGATGCAACACTGTGTTTGGAACACTGGGATTCATATTGATACATACGACTATATGGGGAGTCACTTGGTACGTCGTGTGTTACCGTTCGTACGTTATGAAAAGTGCTATAGCTAACTTATGAAATGCCATGTTTATAAATGTTATGAAAATGATACGAACATGTTATATTTTTAAATGTTTTATGAGAAATGAATCATGTCACGGTCTTTCACGATCATATGACATAAACACGCAAGCTACCATCACTGCTACACCCATTGGCTGTTGGTATTATTAAGTTGAACGACTAGAAAGTTATGCATGATATAAACATAAGGAATTGCGACTTAGCATGAGATATGATTTGAGAAATTAAGATTGCATAAGTGATAGCTGATCTCCCATAGATTTAAGAAAAATACAAGTTGTGATTTTATTTTTACGCAGTGTATATGATTATGCGATGCTTATTCTATTTGCACCATTTGTTACTTTATTTGTGAACAGAGACGAGCTACATTTCATTATTATACTTGTATTTATTTTATCACCCCTTCTCCGATACATAATCCACATGATGAACCAGGCGGACACGATTCATTATCGCTCACCCTTTATTTTTACCATCACGCAGAGCCCTGAGAGCTGGATAGATTTTATCGAGGACGAGGCTAGGGTAGGATATACGGGAGGAGCTTAGTGGGCCCAGCTGTTATATTCTGTACTTTGCCATTTCAGAGATGTATGCATCCTTCTTTTCGTACTGATGATACTCATGATGTACTTGGATTTAGATTATGATGTATGTTGCATGTCGATAATGCTTTGTGTCCTTTATGATGCTACCGCTATTTCAATATATGTTTATGTCGTAATGCGTATAAATGGTATCGGTGCCTCGTACATCTCATAGCAGAGTACGGTGGGTGCATCGTTCCGATACCTTAGCCTAGGCCGGGGCGCTACATGATAAGCAACCCAGGATGATCTTCTGAGTGCAGATCATAGAGAGATATAGTTTTGTTGTGTTGAGAGAGTTCAGCCGCCATGTCTGGAGGGTAGAAGAGAGGTGACGACAAATTTAGGATGTCGTGGCTCTAATGTCATACCCCGTAATTTTCAAGTTGGGTTTTTAATAATTAGAGAACAACTTAGAATATAATTTCATTAAATGTATAGGTTATGAAGTTTAATTAAATAAAATGTAGGGGGAAAAATAGACAAAAGTAGAGATTGAAGGAATTTGGCCAAAATGTCAAAATTGCCCCCTAACTACATGTGGGGGAGTTACAGAACATTTGTATAACTCCCCATTAGGCAGCCGTGGGTTAGAGCACCAAAAAGGAGAAGGGAAAATGCCTGGAGAAAGAGGAAGAAGAAGAGAAGAGGAAGAGGAAGAAAGAACGGCCAAACTAGGTTCAACCATTTCTGAAATCCTGCAGTACATTCGTAAGACTAACTAGAAACAAAGGCAAGTAATCTTTCTATAAAACTGATACAACTGGCACTATGTTCTTATAAAGATAAAATCGGATCACACATTAGTAACCTTGATTTGTTTATGTTACATGCTCTACTGTATGTACTTGTGTTGTTTGCTTGATTTAAAGTCATGTGCTTTGGGCCTAAATGTGAAAGTATTCATGTTGTGCTTCATTGTTGTTAAGCATGCCCTTAAAGTGTCATCTTTGTTGTAAATATTGTTTGTGGTACTTAGTATTTTTCTAGAGGTTGCTTTAGATGATTTGAGATTAGATGAAGAAGATGTGAAGAGATAAAGGAGATGTGATGTAAGTTGAACATGGGGTAGAAGATTGATGATACATCTAGAGATAGAAATAATAGAAGGCTTAAGGTTGATGCAAACTGCTAGAGGTACGGATCAAACTGCATCTGTGGTGTGTTGTGCATGATGGAGATCAGAATGTAAGGTTGAATTTGAGGTGTTAAGATGAAAAAAGTGAGTGAGGAAGATGAAGGAGGGAAGTTACTGCAAAAAATTGTAGTTTTGGAACCGTCAGAACACTTCGAACACCTACTTTATGCGCTTCATCTCACATTAGGCGCCTAAAGTAGGCGTTCAATGTGTCACAGCACATTCCAGAACACCTCAAACACCTACATTAGGCGCTTCATGTCACATAAGGCGCCTCATAGTAGGCGTTCGATGTGTCACAAGCACATTCCAGAATACTTCAAACACCTCCAAAGGCGTTCGATGTCACATAAGGCGCTTCATGTAGGCATTCGATGTATACCAGCACATTCCAGAACACTTCGAACGCCTAGTATAGGCGCTTTATGTCACTTTAGGCACCTCAAGTAGGCATTCCAAGTGTACTGGAAGCCTTTTGACCCATTAGGCGCCCTATGTATGTGTAATAACTCTGTTCTCTTCCTTTGATCATAAAATGCAAGGTTATTTGAGGTGTACTTGAGTAATAGATGTTAAGTATGATTAAGTAACGATAAGATTGGATCCCAAGTGAGTTGGTGATACGAACGGACTTAGAAAGGTACGAGCAAGGAGTGCTTGAGGTGCAACATCATGTACTTGATATGTAAGATGTGTGTGTATGTTTACATGTTTGATATGAAGTTGCATGAGCATCCTGCATCACGACATGAACATTTTGCAATTTGACATGACAATTTCTTTGCGAAAGAACATGTGTTTACAAGAGAAGATTAAAGTTTTCGAAAGGCAACTATGGTTGCTGGTCAATCGCAGGGTATAAAAGTCACGCCTGCGAAAGCAGTGTATAAAAGCGTGATCTGTGAATCAACAACAGGGTATAAAGTACTTTATGGGGCCGTGGACCTATCAGCACGGATATAAGATATATATAATGGGACCGTGGACCTATCAGCACGGATATACGCTATATGTAATGGGGCCGTGGACCTTTCAACACGGGGTATAAAGTTTTGTTTGCTGTGGACTGATCATCCACAGGGTATAAAGTTCTGCTACGCAAATAATATGATAAGAAAAATTATGAAATGTTTTGTGAAATGACACGCATGACATGTTTACGAAAGAAGACATATGCATGGGTGTTGTGTGTAGTTTTTAAAGAAGTACATGCATCATGTTACACGAAGCATAAGATTTGACATGCAAGAAATGTTACTAGAACTTGTCTGTTTATGTAGTATGTTGGCTCTATATGTGTTGGTTTCATTTTGTTCGTCAAATATGTGGCTTACTTGAATATGATGAATTGTTATAAAAATGTCATTTTCCAACCCGAGCACCTTATTTTGGACATTGATTTATATACTGGTGGCTCGTCGTGTGTGATCCCGTAAGGTGTATAGCCGGGTTACTTGCTGGCGATGTTTTTCGCTACGAATAGATACTCCATCTTCTTTTCATGTGAGCCAGAGTACGAAATGATACTTGTCGAAGACGATGGCGAGTGGGCTCAATGGGATGTTGGTCATGGAAGTAGATAGATTTATGATCATTCTCTTTAAGTTGAAAGACTCGATGTTTATCACGTTGTACTGGAGGATATGTTAGACCATTAACTGAACACATTTTTTTTCCGCTGTATTTTTTTGGTTACATTGATGTTGGTGAAGTTTTAAATTTTATGACTTTTCTGCTGATTTATCTTACGTCATGAATGATGTACGCTTGATCTGCTTTGACGCTTCATAGTCCTCGTAGTAGACTACGGCGGGTACACTGGTTTAGATGCCAGTATCGGGCTGGGGCGCTACAGGTGGTATCAGTGCCTAGGCTTCAGATCTATCTCGGAAACTTAGGTTCATGATCTTTTAGCTATTTAAGATATGATTTTCCCTTAAGTTTGATCCTTAGTTATAAGTGCACATTTCTCTAGAGTTTAAGCATGATCAGGGTTGGGGGTGTGCGAGCGCGTTTATAATCTAATTTTGTATTAGTAGTTTATTTTATACCCCACCCGTTCTTACGCATTCAAGTTTTCAGTAACATCTTGTATCAACTGATTGCTAATGGAACACTGACCTTTCAGAGAAAATGCCTCCAAGAAGAGATAATGCAGGAAACTCTGACAACAGACAGGAGAACCAGCCACTGCAAGTGGTTTTACCCCAGGTGCTCACTGATACACTAACAGTGATTGCACAAGGGTTTGCTCAGTAGCAGCAGCCTCTGCCTCCTCCACCACTGCAGCACAATATCCAGTTCTTCTACGGAGAGATGAGGAAGATGAGAGTTCCGGAGTTTGGAGAATGTACTGACCCTGAGGAGGCTCAGCACTGGTTGACTGAGGTAGAGAAGTGTTTCCGGTTAGTGAAAGTGCCTGAAGAGATAAAGGTAGATGTGGCCACACCCCTTCTATGTGGCAAAGCTAGCGAATGTTGGGCCGGAATGGTGTTGTGAATGACCCCACCTATCTAATGGGCCCATTTCTATGATGTTTTCCTAAAGTACTACGTGCCGGAGACTGCAATATTGGACAAGATAAGGGCGTTTGACAGATTGGAGCAGGGAAGGATGACGGTGTCGGAGTATGCGTATCGTTTCCATGCCTTGGGTAAGTTTGCCTCTGCGATTATGTTTGATAATCGCCTTAAGATGACGAAGTTCGAGAGGGGTTTGGACTCAAGGATACAGTCGGCAATAGTGAA
Organism: Eustoma russellianum; assembly: GCA_036186865.1. Taxonomy (NCBI): domain Eukaryota; kingdom Viridiplantae; phylum Streptophyta; class Magnoliopsida; order Gentianales; family Gentianaceae; genus Eustoma; species Eustoma russellianum. The sequence goes on along the minus strand of AP025060.1, from coordinate 29,362,971 downwards.
TGCGGGAATGAAAACTTACAAGGACATGTTAGATGCATGTTTTCGAGTTGAGAGTGACTTTCGCAGGGTGGCAGCACGAGCAGCTAGTGAGGCGTCGTCTGATAGAGGCAAGAGGCCAAGAGAGGAGGTTAGAGTTGGTGGCAGACCTGGACGTTGAGTCAATATTCCGAAGAGGGGTCCAGTTGGGAATTTTCAGAGACCTCCAGTGCAAAATCCAGTGATTCAACAGGCTGTGAGAGTTTGCCCACACTGCAATAGGAATCATATCGGCAAATGTAGAAAGCTTACGGAAGCGTGTTACCGGTGTGGACAGGTGGGTCATATGACTAGGCACTTTCCGGAGATGAAAAAAATACTCCGGGAGAAGCGGCTCAGTAGCCGAGGGTGAAGCCACGAGCAAATGCTCGTGTACATCTCATGACATACACTATTGTGTAGGAGGCTACCGATGTAGAAGCAGGTACCATGTAAATTAAGTTTAAATCCCTATTGAATTAAGTATTTACGTGCTTAACTCTCTGTGTTAAACTTGATATGGCCTTATGTGCAGTTTTAGTAAATAAGATACCTGCCAACGTGCTTTTCGATCGCGGCACAAGCCACTCTTTGTAGCAAAGAGATTCACTAAGAACCTTGGTAATTTGCCTGAGTGGTTAGAAACTCCGTACCATGTTCAAGCGGCTGAAGATCAAATTATGTTTTCGTATCAACAGTACCAGGATTGCGAGTTAGAGTTTGAAGGACAAGCGTTCTCCGCCACACTGATCCCTATTCAGATGTATGACTTTGACGTTATATTAGGAATGGACTGGTTGGCCAAGTATCATGCCAACATTAATTGTCGACTGAAGCAAGTGACAGTCAAGAGTGCTAAGATGGAAGAGGTAATGTTTCAAGGAGATGCGGAATGAAAGAAAGTTCCCAAGATGGTATATATGTCCGTTGCACAAGCGTGCAAGGCCTTAAGGAAAGGTGCTGAGGGATTTCTAGTGTATGCCATGGATGTTACTCAGGAAGTACCATATATTGAGCAAATTCCAGTGGTTAATGAGTTTCTTGATGTGTTTCCAGAGGAATTGCTAGAAGTGCCGCCTCCAAGGAAAGTCGAGTTCGAGATAAACTTGATTCCAGGAGCTAAACCCATCTCTAAAGCCCCTTATAGAATGGCTCCGGTAGAGTTGAGAGGCTGAAAGAACAATTACAGGAGTTATTGGACAAGAAGTTTATCTGCCCTAGTGTGTCACCTTGGGGAGCACCCTTTTTACTTGTGAAGAAGAAGGATGGTAGTATGAGGCTTTGTATCAACTATCGTGAGTTGAATAAAATTACCATCAAGAATAAGCACCCTCTTCCGCGGATTGAGGATTTGTTTGACCAGCTCAAGGGTGCCAAGATCTTGTCTAAAATCGACCTCAGATCAGGGTATCATCAATTGCGAGTGAAGGCCAAGGACATCGCAAAGACAGCCTTCCACATGAGATATGGCCACTACGAGTTTTTGGTGATGCTGTTTGGATTAACAAATGCCCCTGCAGCCTTTATGGACCTTATGAATACTGTTTTCTGAGAACAATTGGATAGGTTTATAGTGGTATTCATAGACGATATTCTAGTGTACTCTTCTGATGAGCAAACTCACGCTGAGCATCTGAGAATCGTTCTAGGTATCTTAAGGCAGAAACAACTGTATGCTAAGTTTAGCAAGTTTGAGTTTTGGCTAAGAAGTGTGGTTTTTCTGGGTCACGTGATATCTAAGGAAGGGATTGCTGTGAATCCAAAGAAGTTGGAAGCTATCACGGAATGGCCCAGACCAACTAATGTCACCGAAGTGCGAAGTTTCTTGGGTCTAGCAGGTAACTACAGAACGTTTGTCGAGGGATTCTCAAGGATAGTATAGCCTCTCAGTCGCCTTACTCAAAAGAAGTCTACGTTTGAGTGGACGGCGGAATACGAGCAAAGCTTCACGAAGCTTAAGAAGAGATTACCAGTATTGGTTCAATCCTCTGGAACTGATGGGTTTGTGATTTACAACGATGCATCGAAAAATGGTTTAGGTACGTAAACTGTAGCATAAGGTTATGATTTTGTATACCGATTAAGTTTAGTCTAATCCCTTGTTTTTAGGTTGTGTTTTGATGCAAAATGAATGAGTCATCGCATATGCCTCAAGACTGCTAAAGCCTTATGAGCAAAACTATCAGACACGCGATCTTGAACTCGCCGCAATTGTGTTCGCTTTGAAGATCTGGCGGCATTATTTATATGGAGAAAAGTGCGCAATATTCACGGGTCATAAGAGTTTAAAGTATTTATTCTCTCAGAAAGAATTAAACATGAGGCAGCGGAGATGGTTGGAATTGCTAAAATATTACGATGTAACCATTCATTACCACCTGGGAAAGGCTAACAAAGTAGCGGATGCTTTAAGAAGGAAATCCAGCCATGCACGGCAATCAACATTGGAAAGAGAAATAGAGGAATTTGGTTTGGATTTGGTGGAGTCCACGGTGAATGTTTTGACAACTTTGACCATCACACCGGGCTTGATTGATCGGGTAAAAGAGGCTCAGAAGAATGATAAGACTCTAAGTGAGATAACGGAAAGGATGAAACATGATCAGGTTGAAGGATTTCAGATCAAAGAGGACGGGAGCCTATGGCTCAGAGGAAGATTGTGTGTACTTGATGTTGATGAACTTAAAAGGGAAATTTTGCAAGATGCTCATATCTCAAGGCTCTCAATACACCCTGGAAGCACCAAGATGTACAAAGATCTCAAGTTGTATTATTGGTGGTCCGGAATGAAAAGACATATTGCGGAGTTTATAGAGAGGTGTTTAGTTTGGTAACAAGTCAAGGCAAAACACCAACGGCCTGGTGGATTATTGATGCCATTAGAGATACCATAATGGAAATGGAAACATGCCACGATGAATTTCATAGCGGGTTTACCAAAGACGAGAAGTGGACATGACATGATTTGGGTCATTATTGATCGATTAACCAAGTCTGCACATTTTCTACCCATCGCAAGTGAATCGCCTCTCGATAAGTTGGTAAACCTATATATGGATAGTATTGTAAGCTTGCATGGAGTTCCCATGAGTATAGTGTCTGACCGAGATCCACGGTTTACATCTAAGTTCTGGACAGCATTTCAGAAAGCCATGAGTACAAAATTAAGGTTGAGTACGGTGCATCATCCCCAAACTGATGGACAGTCTGAGCGGACTATTCAGACCTTGGAAGATATGCTAAGAGCTTGCGTCTTGAATTTCAAAGGTAGTTGGGATTGAATGGTGAAGCTAATGGAATTCTCATATAATAACAGTCACCATAGTGCAATTGATATGGCTCTTTTCGAAGCGTTATATGGACGGAAGTGTAGGTCCCCGATTTACTGGGATGAAGTCGGCGTGAGGACCATCACCGGACCTGACCTATTGGAGAAGATGCTAGAGAAGGTGAAAATCATTCGGAAAAGACTCAAGGCGGCTCAGGATCGCAACAAAAGTTGGGCAGATTCCAAGTGACGACCATTGGAGTTTAATGTAGGTGAGAAGGTTTATTTAAGAGTGTCACCTACGAAGGGTATCACGAGGTTCGGAGTCAAAGGCAAGCTAAGTCCCCGTTTTATTGGTCCCTATGAAATACTGGACAAAGTAGGAGCTTTAGCATACAGGTTGGCATTACCTCCGGTGTTGGCGCAAGTTCACAACGTATTCCACGTGTCACAATTAAGAAAGTACGTGACGGATCCAAGCCATGTGCTTGAAGCCCAACCTTTAGAACTCAAAGGCGATGTTATATAAGAAGAGATACCCGTGAGAATTGTAGATCGAAAGGACCAAGTGTTGAGGAAATGGGTGATCCCTTATGTGAAGGTTCAGTGGAGTAACCACAGGGAACGCGAGACCACATGGGAACTCGAAGAACAGATGCAGGAGAAGTATCCTCATCTCTTCAACTAAGGTGCGTAAGTTTCGAGGACGAAACTTTTTGTAAGGGGGACGGAATGTCATACCCCGTAATTTTCAAGTTGGGTTTTTAATATTTAGAGAAAAACTTAGAATATAATTTCATTAAATGTATAGGTTATGAAGTTTAATTAAATAAAATATAGGGGGAAATAGACAAAAGTGGAGATTGAAGGAATTTGGCCAAAATGTCAAAATTGCCACCAACTACATATGGGTCAGTTACACAACGTTTGTATAATTCCCCATCAGGCAGCCGGGGGTTAGAGCACCAAAAAGGAGAAAGGAAAACGCCTAGAGAAAGAGGAAGAGGAAGAAAGAACGGCCAAACTAGGTTCCACCATTTCCGAAATACTACAGTACACTCGTAAGACTAACTAGAAACAAAGGCAAGTAATCTTTCTATACGCTTTACGCAAATTTTGATACAACTGGCCCTATGTTCTTATAAAGATAAAATTGGATCACACATTAGTAATCTTGATTTGTTTATGTTACATGCTCTACTATATACACTTGTGTTGTTTGCTTGATTTAAAGTCATGTGCTTTGGGCCTAAATGTGAAAGTATTCACGTTGTGCTTCATTGTTGATAAACATGCCCTTAAAGTGTCATCTTTTTTGTAAATATTGTTTATGGTACTTATTATATTTCTAGAGGTTGCTTTAGATGATTTGAGATGAGATAAAGAATATTTGAAGAGATAAATGAGATGTAATGTAAGTTGAACATGGGGTGAAGATTGATGATACATCCGAAGATATAAATAATAGAAGGTTTAAGGTTGATGCAAACTGCTAGAGGTAAGGATCAAATTGCGTTTGTGGTGTGTTGTGCATGATGGAGATCAGAATGTAAGGTTGAATTTGAGGTGTTAAGATGAAAGAAGTGAGTGAGGAAGATGAAAGAGGGAAGTTACTGCAGAAAATTATAGTTTTAGAACCGTCAGGACACTTCGAACACCTACTTTAGGCGCTTCATGTCACATTAGGCGCCTAAAGTAGGCGTTCAATGTGTCACAACACATTCCAAACAACTTTGAACACCTACATTAGGCGTTCATGTCACATAAGGCGCCTCATGTAGGCATTCGATATGTCACAACACATTCCAGAATACTTCGAACACCTCCAAAGGCGTTTGATGTCACATAAGGCGCATCATGTGGGCGTTCGATGTATACCATTGCATTCCAGAATACTTCGAACGTCTAGTATAGGCGCCTTATGGAACTTTAGGCGCCTCAAGTAGGCGTTCCAAGTGTATTGGAAGTTTTTTTGACCCATTAGGCGTCCTACGTATGTGTAATAATTCTATTCTCTTCCTTTGATCATAAAATGCAAGGGTATTTGAGGTGTACTTGAGGAATAGATGTTAAGTATGATTAAGTAAGGATAAGACCGGATCCCAAGTGAGTTGGTGATACGAACGGACTTAGAAAGGTACGAGTATGGAGTGTTTGAGGTGCAACATCATGCACTTGATATGTAAGATATGTGTGTATGTTTACATGTTTGATATGAAGGTGCATGAGCATCCTGCATCACGACATGAACACTTTGCATTTTGACATGAGAATTGCTTTGCGAAAGAACATTTGTTTAGAAGAGAAGATTAAAGTTTTCGAAAGGCAACTATGGTTGTTGGTTGATCGCGGGGTATAAAAGTCACGCCTACAAAAGAAGGGCATAAAAGCGTGATCTGTGAATCAACAGCAGGGTATAAAGTATTTTTTAGGGCCGTGGACCTATTAGCACGGATATAAGATATATGTAATGGGACCGTGGACCTATTAGCAGGGATATAAGCTATATGTAATGGGGCCGTGGACCTTTCAGCACGGGATATAAAGTTATATGTTATGGGGCTGTGGACCTATCAGCACGGGGTATAAAGTTTTGCTGTGGTCTGATCATCCACAGGGTATAAAGTTCTGCTACGCGAATAATATTATAAGAAGAATTATGAAATGTTTTGTGAAATGACACGCATGACATGTTTACGAAAGAAGACATATGCGTGGGTGTTGTGTGTGGTTTTTAAAGAAGTACATGCATCAGGTTACACGAAGCATAAGATTTGACATGCAAGAAATGTTACTAGCACTTGTCTGTTTATGTAGCATGTTGGCTCTATATGTGTTAGTTTCATTTTGTTCATCAAATATGCGGCTTACTTGAATATGATGAATTGTTATAAAGATGTTATTAGCCAACCCGAGCACCTTATTTTGGGCATTGATTTATATACTGGTGGCTCGTCGTGTGTGATCCCGTAAGGTGTATAGACGGGTTACTTGATGGCAATGTTTTTCGCTAAGAATAGATACTCCATCTTCTTTTCAGGTGAGCCAGAGTACGAAATGATATTTGTCGTAGACGATGGCGAGTGGGCTCAATGAAATGATGGTCATGGAAGTAGATAGATTTATGATCATTCTTTAAGTTGAAAGACTCGATGTTTATCATGTTGTACTGGAGGATATGTTAGACCATTAACCGAACACATTTTATTTCCGCTTTATTTCTTTGGTTACATTGATGTTGGTGAAATTTTAAATTTTATGACGTTTCCGCTGATTTATCTTACTTCATGAATGATGTGCGCTTGATCTGTTTTGACGCTTCGTAGCCTTCGTAGTAGACTATGGCGGATGCACTGGTTCCGATGCCAGTATCGGGCCGGGGCGCTACAAGTGGTATCAGAGCCTAGGCTTCAGATCTATCACGGAAACTTAGGTTCATGATCTTTTAGCTATTTAAGATATGATTTTCCCTTAAGTTTGATCCTTAGTTATAAGTGCAGATTTCTCTAGAGTTTAAGCATGATCAGAGTTGGGGGGTGTGCGAGCGCGTTTATCATCTAATTTTGGTAGGTGAGGTCAGAGTTAACAGAAACGAATGCAAGGAGAGAACCATCATAGTGGTAACAAGTTACATTTTCTTTCTCTTTTTTTAGGAAGTTGAATTTAGCTTTATAATTAGGGTTGTTATTGCCAAAGTGGATTCAATAAGTTGTAAATTTAATCTTAGACGATGAATCCATGCCTTATACAAGATATACTATCTGTGATTAGGTTTCTGAATTTGGAGGAAAAGCTGCAATAACTTTCAATGCTGATCAATAAGGTAAGGGAGGCTACAGTTAATTGGTCAATGACATTATGAGTATCTCATTTCGTTTCATGGATTGTGACTTTACTAATTGTATATTTTATTCTGTTTTTGCAATAGTTGGTATTTCGATTGCCTAAATGACACACTGATGACATGTATGGTTTTTGTCAATTTAGTAATAGCAATTGCGTTATTTTAAAGTTGCACAAAACCTTTCTGGCATTTTTATCAAATTGGGCCGACTTTAATAAATTTGAAATCTCTTGAACAAGCATGTGGTTATGGATGATAATTATAGGGGTATGCCAAAGCATCTAGTTAGATAATTAAACATATCCATTTTGATATCTAGGTTTTAAGTTAGGAAGCTGAACATGATGTTTAAGCGTTGTATCTTCACTGTTATGTTTCAGTTTCTTTATAACGACCTACGAGACGATATCGATGTTTTGGGATATTATTAGACGATGTCGATGTTTTGGGATATTATGAGATGAAAGGGTAGCTATCAAGGTGAAATAGAAAACAATGGATGTGATAAAATTAGTAGCTGAGGTGAACCTATGCTGACCAGATAGGAATACTGTCTCGCCAAGGTGATCTAGGCCAAAGACTGATGAGCCGAGGTGAATAAAGCTAGAAGAGCTGGACTACATGTGTGCTGAACCGAGATGATGAGGTGAAGACGCAACCACTTATGTAGTGAAGCTAGCAACACTTAGTCTACATGTTACATGAAAATATAGTAGACGAACAGTAGCCACTTTACAAGTTGTAGAAGAATAAAGCTGTTAGAGACGATAGAAAATACTATAAAAGGAGAATAACTATGTAAATTTGATTCTTGAATGAATTAGAAATTTTTTTCAATCTCCACACAGAGAAAAGAAAAAAAAAGATGTTTATTAACTAAATAACGGAGCATTTGAAAAATACGAAATAAAACATTACTTGGAAACCGTCTGTTCCCAAGTGTTATTTTTGAACCAGAAAAGCAAATCACATGTAATTTTTTTAACGGGAAAAATTGTAAAAGTGAGGAAGTAAAGTAACCAAGTATACATCACTCACTGAAATTAGAAATCTTACGCAATTAGGCAGTCGAAACCGCATGAACTCAAACAGACCCAAGGCGGAGACCACCCGAAACATGTTCTATGATTAAACACAAACAATGTGGCAAAAAAGAAAAAAGAAATAGCAAAAACAATATTATTGATGAATCCCAAAAGCAAACGTCCATCCATCACTCTAAACAAGTAAAACAAGATCTTCCAGAACCTTTAAATCATGTATGTCCTAACAGTCACACAGAATCATTCAGTTCGGTGGAATTGAATAACCATTTCCCTCAGACAGATGTCCCAATCCTAGTTATGCATTCCTGGGTATCCTCGTAACAATCGCAGCTCTTCATTGGGCAATCATCATCGTCGAAGCAAGTGTGCTCATCACAGTCTGCTGGAGAAGGAATGCACTGTGATATGCTACCCAGGCACTCACAGTCATCTGGACATGAAAAAGGAGACCCCTTGGTGCAAGGGTAGTCTTCACATGCAACCATTTTTCTTAGTTTAAAAGCTTGCATGGCCCCTCTAACTCTAGCATATCTTGGGTTTCCATTCACATTTTCATCCGAGCTATCAATACCTTTAACTTCAATAAAAAGGATTAAAATTAGTAGGACGATCAGTTTTCCTCAGGAAATAACAATTGTACATGGTGTGCCAAAATATCTTACTCTAATCTCTCTCTATTCTAAAAATTTTGTTACAATTGACTTATGATTGCAACAAGGTTCCTTGCTTACGTGAACCAGAAAAAGGTTCCAAAACTTTGAACAACATTCACAGAGTAAATAAAATTGACTGATGATTTTAGCCTAAACAGAGGATAAACCCCCCAGTATTATCTCAACATCAAAGTTTGAACGCTAAGGAATCACATACTAATGAAACCACAGTAACATTAAAAGTATGACCACTATGAATTCATGCACTGATGAAACTATAAAAGAAGCATTCAGAGTATGAACATTTTCAGATAATGTACATCTTCAAATACACAACACTGACCTGACAGAAGCAGCAGAAGATAATAAATGAAGATACAATGCTTCGTCATCTTGTTCATCTTTATAATGGAAAAAAAATTAGATATCGAATAGATGCATTTAACAGTGCAAATGGGTTCCATTTATATGTGGTCATTTTGTGTTTGCACAGCCGACCAATGATGCCCTCTGAAGGAGTTTTGGAAAATAGATAACATACTTAATTCATTCCAAGTTGGCATTGGGAGCAGCTTTATTATTGTTGGGTTTCTAATGCAGAATAATATGACCTTAGAAGCAAACCAACAAACAATATTCTCAAATGTGGAAAGCATTCTTGTAATGTTAGAATCTTTTTTAGCTGAACCACAGGAGAAAATATTTGCAAATGTGTATTGCCGTTTGAAAGCATTCAATGCACCTTCCGTTTTGTTACCATGCAATGCCAGGGTTTCATTGGAGACTGCTTCTGGTCTCTCTTGTTATATAACTGTATCTTTCAGACTTTGATGATAAATTATAATATAGACATTATACAATTTACATGCAGAGTTAATGTAACCCTGTCTAGTTTGAAGCGATCACATGATTTTTACTAGAACCATGTTTTTTAACTGCATATACTTAGATATGATTTTATAATCGGTTTTTTCTCTTTTATATTTTTATCGTGTTGAAAGTGCAGAGAATCCAGATGAAGAAGGGAAAGCAGAAGGTGCAGTTGGGATGTTGGATGATCACAGTCCTGGCCGTGACAATTGATGAGACAGTTCATCCCAATCGTTGAATGAGAGGTTTAATCCATGGTATTCGCTAGTTACGTGATGAAGTGAAGGACCTTGAAGTGTGATCACAAGGTGAGCTGAAGGAGTGGTGTACGGGAAGCAAGAGATTCAAGGAAGAAGAAGGAGTCGAAGGCGGGAGAATTAAAATAGGGCGAAGTTACCAATTTGCCCCTGGCTGAGCTTCTATTGATAGTTTTGTAGTAAGGGTATTTTTGTAATCTCAGGCGGGATTCTGTTATAACCGCCTCTTTCCTCTGTATTTGTTTCGATGGGTGTAGCATTGCAGAATTCAGAGAAATCAATCGAGCAGTTATCCAATTCTCTCTCTAGCTTTGTTTCCTCTCTTCTCTCTCTAGCTCATTCTACTTAGTCTAGATTGATTTGATTCCATACACTTGTTTTGGTTTGTGATTGGATGATGTTCATGGCATAATCGAATCCTTGAACGCTTGAACCGTTTGATTCTTGGTATTTTCACATGGTATCAGAGCGATTGATGAATTTTGGTACGTTTATGGCTTCGAATCAAGCATCCCCAAGCAGTTCTACTCAATCTCCAGTGAATGTGTCGCAAGGAGCAGCTACGACTGATCCATCCGAGGATCCACTGTATATTCATCCTGGAGACAGCCCTTCGTTAGTGCTTGTTCAGCCATTGTTAGACGGCAACAACTATCACGGATGGAGTAGGACTTTTCGTAGAGCTCTTGAGTCGAAGAATAAAATTGGCTTCATTACAGGTACTATTCTTAAACCTACGGAGACTAGTCGTAGATTCGCTGCTTGGACGAAAGCGAATAACATGGTTGCATCTTGGATTGTAAATTCTATCATTCCGTCCATTGGACAAAGCGTAATGTGGTTTGATAATGCTTTAGACATTTGGAATGATTTGAAGCATAGGTACGGTAATGCTGATGTTTTTCGTTTGTCTGACCTGCAAGAGCAGTTCTATGCCACTAAGCAAGGAGATAGCTCGGTAACTGAATATTACACGAAGCTTAAGGTCCTTTGGGAGGAATTAATGGTGCTGAGAGCCATCCCTAGTTGTGTGTGCAATAGGTGTACATGTAATGTATCTAGTCAAATAAATAAGTTTGTAGAGGATGATCATGTTATAAGGTTCATTAAAGGTCTCAATGATGAGTATGAACCAGTGAAGTCACAGGTGCTGCTGTCTACTCCATTACCAGACCTGAAAACAACCTTTGCTATGGCAGCGAAGTTAGAGAGGAAACTACACTATGCTGGTGGTCAAAACCAGTTCGTTAATAATCAATCACTTGTCCTTAATGCTGGTGGTGTGCCTAGGCAGGGAAGTTTTGGTTATAGGCCAATGAATCCTAGTGGTGCTGGCTATGGTAATAATTGGCAGAAGTCTGGAGGTAAAGGTGGTAGGAAAGAGTTCATGAGCCAGAAGTCTAGCTATAGCTCTAAGGCCCCTGTGTGCACTCACTGCAATATGGTTGGCCACACCGTGGATAGATGCTATAGGAAGCATGGTTTTCCCCCCGGATATAAAGGCAAGGGACAAGTGAATTGTGTAAGTAATGAAACTGATATGGTGCAGAACAATGTGGAGTATGCACAGTCTGGTGTTGAGTTTAGTCAAGCTAATGATGTGATGAATGATCCTGTGATGCAAATGGCTCCTGCTTTAACACATGAGCAGTACATGCAACTTATGGGGTTGTTGCAAGAGCATAAGGACAGAGGAACAGTGATGAGTCCGAATGCTGCAGAGTCATCACATAACCATCACACGGTGCTGTCAGCTCAACAGGTCAATGGTTCAGGTAAGTGGAAAGGTAATGTGCAGTCTAATATTTCTAACATATGGATATTGGATTCAGGTGCCACAGATCACATCTCTTGTTCCCTTTCTTTCTTCGATTCCTATAAACCTGTGACTGGAATGTCAGTTAAGTTGCCTAATAATCAAACAGTCAGTGTTGAAAATGTTGGCACGGTGAGTGTTTTTCCAAGTCTAACGCTGCATCATGTGCTTCATATCCCAGCTTTTTCCTTTAACCTCATATCCCTTAGTAAGCTCACCATGAATGGTGATATTGATCTGTCATTTCATTCAAATATGTGCTGCATTCAGGAACATCTGAGCAGGAAGACGATTGGTTCAGCTGAAGTCCGTCATGGCCTGTACCATCTAGCTGACCAGCCTTTGTGTAGAGCACCTGTTTCTAGTCCGTGCCAGACATTTACAGTCTCCAAGTCTTCTTCTTCTTTCCTTTGGCATTCCAGACTTGGGCATCAAGCCTTATCCAGAATAAAGGAGATCAACAAGATTGACTCCTCAGTTGATATTTCTTCTTTTACTGAACCTTGTACTATATGCCCCCTAGCTAAACAGATTAGGCTCCCTTTTCCTATCTCAAATTCTGTAACTCATTCACCTTTTTCTCTTATTCACATGGATATTTGGGGTCCCTATAAACATCCTACTATGTTTAGCCAGAGATATTTTCTCACCATTGTGGATGATCATAGTATATATTGCTGGATTTTTTTGATGAAAGCAAAATCAGAAACTAGACATATCATTGAGAGTTTTTGGAGCTTTGTACGTGTTCAGTTCAATACCAATATAAAGGTTGTTCGTACTGACAATGGTCTTGAATTTAATATGCCTGCTTTCTTTTCTTCTAAAGGCATTATACATCAAACAAGTTGTACTTATACGCCTCAACAAAATGGCACAGTTGAGAGAAAACAGCAGCACATATTGAACGTAGCCAGAGCACTTAAAATCCAATCACATGTCCCTGCTTCTTACTGCGGGTTCTGCGTTCAGCACGCTGTATACCTCATCAACCTCACTCCTCTTATTCTGCATCATCAAACTCCTCATGAAATCCTCCACAACAGTCCTCCCTCCTATGCCAATCTCAAAGTCTTTGGTTGTTTGTGCTATGCTACGATTACTTCCCCGTCTAGAGACAAGTTCAGCCCAAAGTCAAAAAAGTGCATTTTTCTGGGCCTATCTCACACCACAAAAGGGTATATCCTCCAAGATCTTGAGTCCAGAGATATATTCATCTCCAGGGACGTTGTTTTTTATGAGACAGTTTTCCCTTTCTTGGAAAATTCTATTGCTTCCCTACCACATCCATCTGACCATTCTCCTTCTGGCATTGAATCCCATTTCTCTAGTTCTAGATGTGACACTGAGCCTTCTGTACCACTACCAGTTGCCACATCTAGGGGGGCCCAACATGACAACCATCATGCCACACCACAGCCTAATCACCATTATACCACACCACAGTCTCATCAGCCTAATCAGCCTAATCACCATTATACCACACCACAGTCTCATCAGCCTAATCAGCCTAATCACCATTATACCACACCACAGTCTCATCAGCCTAATCAGCCTAATCACCATTATACCACACCTCAACATCACCAGTCTTCTCCACAATCCACACTTCAACATATTCATCCCAGCCAATATTCTTCCCTGCCTGTACTCAACCACCACTCAAATGACCAACAACCTGTACTCAACCACCACTCAAATGACCAACAAACAACAATCCAAGGTTCATCTGATGACCTCTCTCATAATGCCAATAAGTCGAGATCAATACCTATCAACTCCATTAATATAGAACTTCCCATCACAAGACCTCACAGGAACGGACATCCCCCCTCTTACTTGCAACAGTACCACTGTAGTCAAGTCTCAAATCAAGCTATAAAGCCACAGAATTCAACCAAAACGTCTCCCCATCCTGTGTCTAAATATCTAACCTTTGATCTGTTGACACCTAAGTTCAAAGCATATGTTTTAAATATTAGTGCATGCACAGAACCCAAAACTTATGCTGAAGCAGCAGCCTCAGTTGAGTGGCAAAGAGCCATGGAAGCCGAGATAACCGCTCTGGAAGAGAATAAGACCTGGGTACTAACAGAGTTGCCACCAGGGAAGAAAGCCGTAGGCTGTAAGTGGGTGTATAAGGTAAAGCACAAGGCTGACTGGACAGTAGAGAGGTTCAAGGCAAGGTTGGTTGCAAAGGAGTATACGCAACAACTGGGAATAGATTACCAAGATACGTTTTCACCCGTAGCAAAGATGAGTACAGTGAGAATGTTGTTAGCCATGGCTGCCAGACAAAAATGGCATGTGCATCAGCTATACGTAAACAATGCATTTTTACATGGTGAGTTGCACGAAGAAATTCATATGGTGCCACCTCCAGGACTGGCTTTGCCACGAGAGGGAATGGTGTGCAAATTGCAGAGATCTGTATACGGACTGAAGCAAGCGAGTAGAGAATGGAATGCAAGGCTTACTGCATTTCTGATATTAAATGGCTTCATACAATCTAAGAATGACTACACCCTGTTTACAAAGAGAACGAAGGGCTCGTTATTGGTGCTTTTGGTATATGTGGATGATTTAATTTTGGCTTGTAATGACTTGAGGGAAATTGATTGGATTAAAGAGGCATTGCACAGGGAGTTCAAGATTAAAAATCTTGGTGATCTAACGTTTTTCCTAGGCATAGAAGTTGCACGATCAAAGAAGGGGATGCTAATTAACCAAAGGAAGTATGTGTTGGAGTTGTTAGAAGAGTTTGGTTTTTCAGATTGCAAACCTGCTGTCAGTCCAATGGAGATGCATCTAAAACTGACTCATAATGATTCACAACTGTTCGAGGACATTGCCATTTACAGAAGACTCATAGGAAAGTTGATCTATCTCACTATCACTAGACCGGATATTTCATTTGTTGTGCAGCAACTGAGCCAGTTTCTTGACTATCCCACACTTAATCATGTACGAACAGCCCACAGAGTACTGAGGTATCTAAAAGGGACCATTGGGCAAGGGCTGTTGCTACCTAGTACTGGAGACTTGAGATTGAGGGCCTTTGTTGATTCGGACTGGGCTGGATGTAAGGAGACAAGAAAGTCCGTTTCTGGGTATTGTGTATTCCTTGGTGAAGCATTGATTTCTTGGAAGGCCAAGAAACAAACCACGGTGTCACGGTCTTCAGCGGAAGCAGAGTACAGGGCTATGGCATCCGCTGTGTGTGAAGTGCAATGGTTGCTGTACCTCGGTGGTGACTTGGGACTGAAGGATCAGGAGCCTGTGGAGATGTTCTGTGACAGCAAGAGTGCACTGTATATAGCTGAAAATCCAGTCTTTCACGAGCGTACAAAGCACATTGAGATAGATTGCCACATTGTAAGAAACAAAGTTCAAGAAAGGGTGATTAAATTGATGCCAATAAGAACACAATTTCAGCTTGCAGATTTGTTTACCAAAGCGTTGGATAGCAAGCGTTTGGGTGAGCTCTTGGGAAAGCTTGGGGTGTGCAACATTTATGGCAAGCATGGCTTGAGCGGGGGTGTTGAAAGTGTAGAGAATCCAGATGAAGAAGGGAAAGCAGAAGGTGCAGTTGGGATGTTGGATGATCACAGTCCTGGCCGTGACAATTGATGAGACAGTTCATCCCAATCGTTGAATGAGAGGTTTAATCCATGGTATTCGCTAGTTACGTGATGAAGTGAAGGACCTTGAAGTGTGATCACAAGGTGAGCTGAAGGAGTGGTGTACGGGAAGCAAGAGATTCAAGGAAGAAGAAGGAGTCGAAGGCGGGAGAATTAAAATATGGCGAAGTTACAAATTTGCCCCTGGCTGAGCTTCTATTGATAGTTTTGTAGTAAGGGTATTTTTGTAATCTCAGGCGGGATTCTGTTATAACCGCCTCTTTCCTCTGTATTTCTTTCGATGGGTGTAGCATTGCAGAATTCAGAGAAATCAATCGAGCAGTTATCCAATTCTCTCTCTATCTTTGTTTCCTCTCTTCTCTCTCTAGCTCATTCTACTTAGTCTAGATTGATTTGATTCCATACACTTGTTTTGGTTTGTGATTGGATGATGTTCATGGCATAATCGAGCCTTGAACGCTTGAACCGTTTGATTCTTGGTATTTTCACATATCGTACAGAAGAATTAATTTTCCAAAAAGATTTACGTCATATATCATCAATATTGATACTTTACCATACCAAACATATCCGTTGAGAATACTCACATCAAATGAAACCAAACACGATGCTGTCAAAATTTATAAGCATAACCATGAATCAAAAATATTTAAATGTGCTAAAATTTTGACTGCATTTCATGAAAATCCTATTACATTATGTTAAACGAACATATCTTCATAACCCAAGATCAAGACAATGCAATCTTGGTACAGAAGTTGTACAGTAGCAGCTCTTTGGTTAATACTTTCAATTAGCATGAGACATTTTTTTTTAAAATATTTTTGCATGCCAGAGACAATGCTCTAAGTGTAACATATTTGTAGTTTCATTTAACCTAAACACGACACATAACCTAAACTCGAAGGAGGATTTGAAAGCTCTTTGGATTGTCTTAATCGCAGTTTTGTATCTCATTATACACTCAAAAACAAGTTTGGTTTTCTGAACTAGGTTTGACGTCATATCCCCAGACAAGACGGTTTCATAAAACTTACTGCAAGGAGATCAAACGTCCTGCCCGCATTTAGGATGGTTTTACAAACCATTCTATAAGTTGGTCATGTTAGAAAGAAGTAAATATTGCGGTACAGTAAATGCCGATTGCATAATGTTAGGGACGGTGATTGCATGATTATAGGAGAAGATATACTATTTACCATATGTAGCATAGGACCTTGTGTATAAGAAGTGGTGTAGTGTGATGAAGATGAATATACCAAAAATATTTGTTTCTCCTATTCAAGTCTTATACTTAACATGGTATCAGAGCGGGTAAATCTTTCTACCCGATCATCCTCTAGTCTGAAGTTCTGAAAGTTAGGCTCAGAATTTGATTCATCATTGCCCTGATATACCTTTCTCAGCCTGTGTTGGCTGTGAAATTACCTTACTCAGCCTGTGTTGGCTATACATCTGTTAACCTTACCAGCATCTTTATTCAATACCTGCCAGAAAAACCAGAAAATGTCAAACCCACAGGATGAACCACAAACTCCACAAATGCCCACTACACCTGATATTTCTGATCTAGCAGTGCAAGTAGCCAACATACTCCGAAATATCCCTGCAAGACAACCTGAAAATTCCGTTATTCCGCCACCTACACCATTTTCCACAGAAAGCCTTACCGTTACCATCAAATTAAATGGAGACAATTATGCACTATGGGCACCACTAGTGTTAAGGGCCATTACTGACAGAGGGAGAAGAAACCACCTCGCTAGGATTCCTTCCCCCCCTGCGCAAACAGACCCAAATTTTCCTGCTTGGGAACAAGCGGACAACACAGTGTTCACTTGGATTATACAAACAATCGAACCACAATTGGTAACAAATGTCACTCGTTACCCTACAGCCAAAGCATTATGGGATGGGCTTGCTCTCACATACGGTGCAGAGACTGACTCACTGCAATTCATGACCTTCACCGTAGAGAAAGCCTAATTAGACAAGGGGAGGACAATATCGAAAAATGTTGGAACAGGTTGCAAGATATTTGGACTGCCATTGATTCTCGTAAGCCAAACCCAACGACATGCACCATTGATATAAATACCTACAATCGAGAAATGCAGGATCTGCGTTTATATCAGTTTCTAACAGCGTTGGATGAAAAATTTGACAGAGACCGCAAGGATCTGTTAAAAAGAGATCCCTTGCCAAGTCTTGAGGCCGCATACAGAGAGATTAGAAGGGCAGAAGAGAGGTTGGTGGTCTGGAAGAAGAACCCCCTCAGAGAAAGACTCATCGCCGGGGGTAGGCCAAGGCCTAGCAGCTCGAACACCGGCTACCAGAGGTCGTGGCCAAATGCAGGGACGAGGCAACTCTCAAGGACGGAGTAATGGACCAGAACAGCGCTCAAATTCATCACAACGCACAGAAGATAAGGAGAATCTTGTTTGTAGCCATTGCGGACAAAGAAGACACGGCAAAGAGCAGTGATTTCAATTAATTGGCTACCCAGATTGGTACGAAGGTAAGAGGAAACAGGATGAAATGAACCGCGGGAAAGGAGCCACCGGGACTGGCGTCTCAAACTTAGCCAGCAGTCCATTCGCAAAAGAAGAAGGAGTGAAATAGGAAGAGGCTGCGGCTGAAGGAGGTATTAGGGTTGGGTTTTATAAACCCAACCCTATTTCATTGTGTTTACCCCATTATGCCCCCAACTGTTTTTCTAAAATTGCAGTAGGTCCCCAGAATTATTTGCAAGTAACGGAGTCATCCCCCAGTTCCCAGAATAACTCTAAACCAGCCCCCAAT
This sequence comes from Eustoma russellianum, assembly GCA_036186865.1. Lineage (NCBI taxonomy): Eukaryota > Viridiplantae > Streptophyta > Magnoliopsida > Gentianales > Gentianaceae > Eustoma > Eustoma russellianum. The sequence goes on along the minus strand of AP025060.1, from coordinate 29,344,759 downwards.
AATTCTCTGATTACGCAATTGACCCCAGAACTTCACCATAAAGTCAATTTTACCCCCCGGATTCAGATTTGATCAATTTTAACTCTAATTTTTCCCGCACTAAACACTGCAACTACAACTACACCACAAAATCACTCCCTTTGGATACTTGATAGCGGTGCTACTGATACTATGTCAAATGACCCTAAAGATTTCTCCTGATGGTGCTACCCTACTAAAACCCATATTGAAACTGCTAATGGTGATTTGGTTCCAGTTAAGGGTGGTGGCCATATTACATTTAACTCTCAATTATCCCTGTCCAATTGTCTATATGTTCCTTCGTTGTAATCAAAACTTTTATCTACCAGTCAAGTTACTCGAAAACTTGATTGTGTTGTACTTATGTACCCTACCTTTTGTCTCTTGCAAGATATTCGTTCAAAGGTGATTCTTGGGCGTGGCACTGAGAGAGGCGGATTATACTACGTGACAGACGTGGTGCAACAGGGACAGTCCAATCTTGTCACCGGGACAGCACAAAGGCAACTTTGGTTATGACACCGTCGCTTAGGTCACCCTTCATTAGGTTACTTAAAGTTTTTATTTCCTTCACTAGTTGACTCTACAGTTACCTTGTCTTGTGAAACGTGCATCCGTGCCAAACAGCATCGTTCTTCGTATAAATCTAATAATACTAGAGTCAACACTGTATTTAGCCTTGTTCATTCTGATGTCTGGGGCCCGTCTCCCTGTGCTACTCCCATGGGTTTTCAGTACTTTGTTATTTTTGTTGATGATTGTTCACGAATGACATGGGTCTACTTTCTTAAACATAAATCCGAGGTTTATACTAAAGTGGTTGAGTTTTATCGTATGATTGTTAAACAATTCCAGAAAAAAATCCAGGTTTTTCGTTCTGATAATGGTGGCGAATATATCTCTCATAATCTCCAGCAATTTTTTAGATACAACGGTATTCTTCACCAAACATCTTGTTCCAACACACCCGAGCAAAATGGTGTGGCAGAACGAAAAAATCGTATTCTACTTGAGATGACCCAGGTAATGATGCTTGAGGCCTTTGTCCCTAAATCTTTCTGGCCTGAAGCCATTGCCACCGCGACCTACTTACTCAACCGCTTACCTACAAAAATACTTGGAAATCGGACACCATTGTGAGAACTCGCCATCCAAGTGTCTATCCCATCCTGTCTGACGTTACCTCCAAAAGTGTTTGGATGTACTGTATTTGTACACATTCCACTCTCTCAGCGTACCAAATTTGATGCTTGTGCAGATAAATGTGTGTTTGTCGGCTATGCCACCTCACAAAAGGGCTATCGGTGTTACAATCCTAAAACTCGACGAATCCATATTACCTTAGACTGCACTTTTATAGAACATGAATACTTCTATTCCACCCACTCTTGGTCTCAGGGGGAGTCTTCTGAAGAGACCTACGACTGGTTACATAATCTAAGTTGTCAAAGTGCAGTTCCAACAGGACAAGTAGGTGGCGCCGACTGTGCTTTACCTAGCATAGTTTCAATCCCCTCTTCAAACCAGCCCATCACTTCACCCTCAACGAATGTTCAGCAAGAGGTAAGTCCATCTAGTTCTGTTTCTCTCGATAGTCCTGTTTCTCTCGATACCATAGACTCATCTATACCATTAACTCCACGTCCTGTTACTTGTGAATCTATTCTGGATCCTACTAATATTTCAGGAGAACATCCAGGGAAAGTTCTGCCCCCTCGAGCCAAAAGAGGGGTTCCACCGGTCCGATATTCACCAGGGAAACTATCTAAAAGCACAAAATATTCGGTGACTGGAGCAAAAGGATTCCTAGCCTCTGTATGTGAACATGTGATCCCTCGGACTGTGGAGGAAGCTCTGGAGAAGCCAGAATGGTGTGGAGCTATGGAAGAAGAAATGAGGGCATTAGCGAAAAATGAGACTTGGGAGAAGGTGGAATTACCAGAAGGGAAGAAAGCTGTAGGATGTCGCTGGGTATATACCATCAAATACAAAGCGGATGGTAGCATCGAAAGATACAAGGCGAGACTTGTGGCTCGAGGATACACACAGACATACGGCATCGACTATGATGAGACATTCTCTCTGCTAAACTAGACATCATACGAGTATTGCTATCTGTTGCAGTAACCAAATCTTGGCCCCTACATCAATTCGATGTCAAGAATGCCTTCCTTCATGGTAAGCTGAAGGAAGAGGTATACATGACACCTCCCCCAGGATTTTCTTCTACTTATGCTCCTAATGAAGTATGTAGGTTGAAGCGCTCGCTGTATGGGCTCAAGCAATCTCCCAGAGCTTTGGTTGGAAGGTTTACAGTCTTCATGAAGAAACAGGAGTATCTTCAAAGCAATGCAGACCATACACTGTTTATTAAAAAACGAGGTGACCTGATTACATGCCTTATCATCTATGTAGATGACATAATCAATACAGGTAGTGACAAGGAGGAAATGGCGACACTACATCAGAGGCTGTTTTTTGAGTTTGAAATGAAGGATCTGGGAGCCTTGAAATATTTCTTGGGAATCGAAGTCACTGGGTCGAAACAAGGTATTTTTATTTCCCAACACAAATATATTCTGGATTTACTAACAGAAGTTGGCATGATTTATTGTAAACCAGCAGATTCTCCAATGCTGGTAAATCATAAGTTGGAATTTGTGGAAGGAAAACCAGAGGTAGAACGAGAAAGGTATCAGTGATTGGTGGGAAAATTGATCTACCTTTCTCACACTCGACCGGATATCGCATATGCAGTTGGTGTTGTTAGCCAGTTTATGCATCGACCACAACAGCACCATATGGAGACAGTGATGACAATTCTGCGATACTTGAAGGGTACATCTAAGCGAGGGATCGTTTTCAAGAATAACGGCCATCTTGATATTGAGGTGTATACTGATGCTGATTGGGCAGGTAATCCTATAGATCGACGGTCAAATTCACGGTACTTTGCCTTAGTTGGAGGCAACATGGTTACTTGGAGAAGTAAGAAACAAAAGGTGGTTGCTCTTTCCAGTGCCGAGGCTGAATTTAGGGGCATTGCCAAAGGAGTTGTGGAAATCCTTTGGTTAAAGAAGTTAATGAAGGACATCGGTTTTCCTATGCTCAGTCCCTCTAAATTTTGGTGCGACAATAAAGCGTCTATTCATATTTCTGAGAATCCAGTCCAGCATGACCGTACGAAACATATAGAGGTGGACCTTCATTTTATCAGAGAAAAACTGAATGAGAAGATTGTTGAGTTGCCGTTTATTCACTTTGAAGATCAACTTGCAGACATACTAACTAAAGCAGTGGCTGGAAGGGCGTTTGATTTAGCGTTGTTCAAGTTGGGCATTTGTGATTCCCATGCTCAACTTGAGGGGGAGTGTTAGAAGGAAGTAAATATTGCAGTAAATACCACAGATTATAGTCAATTGTAATAGGAAAACAGCAAATGCTGATTGCATATTGTTAGGGACGGTGATTGCATGATTATAGGAGAAGATATACTATTTACCATATGTAGCATATGACCTTGTGTATAAGAAGTGGTGTAGTGTGATGAAGATGAATATACCGAAAATATTTGTTTCTCCTATTCAAGTCTTATACTTAACAGGTCAAACGTCCTATTCCCGGGTAAGACGGTATCCGGCAACAGTTTTTTGCAGAACTTTTTCTACACTATCATGCAAATTAATCATAATCCACGACACTACTCTTATAACATATAAATATGTCAACAAAGGACGAAAACCTATGTTTTATTAGGATTTTAATAAAAGAGACCAGGCCTCTATGTTTTATTAGGATTTTAACCCTCACATATGGCGGAGGACTACCGTTATTACATAAAAAGTCGTAGCATAATATAATAAAACAGCTCAAAGGACGAAAAGCTAAAATCCAGAAACAGTTCATGGGGCGGGGGGTGTGTTCAAAAGTCATATAATATGCCTCATTAAAACCATGGCAAGCAAAACCATCCTTGTGGATAAAATCTTGCGCGAAGAAAAAAGAGTACATATTTATCACTTTTGAAACAAACATAATGAAACTTCGCAGCCCATGTGATATATCCATAACGCAGTGTGTCTGAAGATAGCCAGCAGGGAAGATACAAATCTCAGCAGCGTAGCTGAATGCAAACCATGCAAATACAAAGAGAGATCCATGAGAAAGCAAAATAAAGGGATACTATAAAAACAGGTAAACCATAGGGAACGTAATCATACCGAGTCTGTCTGCATCCATCTGGATACAGGCAGAAGACATCAAAGATAGCCAATCCATGTGGAAGACATTGTAAACAGCTTCATCGTAAACAAAAAGTCAAGGTAAGCGAAGATGTGCAGATGTGACATCCAAACGTATGGTTCCACGGACCAAAGATGGGAGCATGCATGGAGAATAACTGTTCGTCCGAGGGTTGATCATTCCCTGTTGCGCTAAGTAGTGAGCTGCTATATTGGCTTCTCTGTAAGTATGCTGAAAAACCAGTCTATGCTAATATTTCAAGGAGTGCAGTAGCCTCAAATGATAATTTCCAGAGACCAGTCCAGGTCGCTCCAATGATGTATATAGCTGTGAACAATCAGACTCTAGTATAATATTCCGATATAAAGGCAAAAAGTACAGCAAACCAAAAACAACAGCCTGAATTTCCACCATAAGCGGAGTATTAGAAGGCAGCCGAAAGGATATAGCTTGCAGGCATGCACCAGTATGCAGTATTAAGTATTCTGCATATATATATATATATATATATATATATATATATATATATATAGACACACATATATATGTATACACATGTGCACATACATCTATATACATATATATACACACAAAAACCACATATATGTAATACGAATACGCACGTATATGCACACATATGAACGTATGTTATATATGAATATACACACGGCATGCATATATACTCATACATAAGTGAACATGTATGTGTGAATACATATGTGTATATATGCATCAAACCATATGCATATGCATTTAGTTATAATAAACATAATTTTGGCAGTTTTTATGTAATTTTTTTAATGCCGGAACTTTTGTTAAAATTTGAAAATTTTAACATCCGGGATAATCATATTTTGTCTACAAGTATTTTGTTAAAACTTGAAAATTTTATCAAGTCTTTATCCCTTGTACTGGACAAGAAGAAAAGGTGACTGACTAACAGAGTGAAAGACAAACTGGAATACATTACTATCACTGGCAGGCAAGTATAGTGGCAGGTAATTGTGGGTTCTGCCACACCTGATTCCCGATAAACGAGAAAACATTACACTGCCTTGATCCACTTGGCTACATCCGCTTCTAGATTTAGTAGATTAAGATAAACCACTTGCTCCTTTCTCATCTAGCTCACTCTACTTCGATCTATATTAATTCAGTCTCTTTTCTCATCTAACACACTTTACTTCGATGATGTGCGTCAATGTTGTTGTGGGTCAATTCAAGAAGAATCAGTTCTCCCGGAATTCTTCCATCTTTAAATCGATTTGCAAGAGCATTTATTCTGGAATAATCTTTTTAGGAGGGACCATTCAGAAGTTGCTCAGTCTGGAATATTTTTAAGCAAATAAGAAGAGAATAAGCCAATTTGTTTGACGTTATCTTTTGACACAAGTGTTCAAAGCTCGTAGACATAACCACTTTTTTTTTTTTAGTTTAATGAGACAAGTTCTGAGTGCATGATTTGAGGCGTAAAAATAGGTGGAAATTTGAGATAGCAACAAAGTTTTAGAACGACATAAAATAGATAACATAGTTAATTTTTTTCCCAGGTTGGCATTGGAGGAGCTTTATGATTATTGGTCATCAGAAAACGACCTTTATATGTTTCTAACATATGGGTATGGTTGTGTACATCTGACCTCCTCATACCTCGCCATAGGCGAAAGCCTCTAAAGCAATGGAGTAATATTGTTGTTGTTCATGATTGTTGGGTTCCTAATGGCATAATAACATATGACCTTAGGAGCAAACCAACAACAATTTTTATTACCATTTGATGTATGGGTTTCGTTGGAGACTGCTTCTTGTCTCCCTTGTTGTGTAACTGTATCTTCCAGGCTTTGATGACAAATTATAATATAGATTTTGGTTCTCAAAGTTGTACAGTAGCAGCTCTTTGGTTAATACTTCCAATAAGGATTTTTTAACCTTACAGAACAATGAAACTGAGGAATGAGAGGTATTTTCAAGGAATGATGGCTCATTACTGTGCGAGTAATATCAGGTCCCTTACAAGCCATAACGTCATAAGGCTGCCTACGGCCGATGAATATGTTACATTGTCCATATAATTATGCTCCACTTCTATTTTTAGCGACTGAAATTTCGACAACTTGAGTTGTACCTCCAATGGTGTAATCCTTTGGTTAGCATCTTGCATACAAAACCAATCCAACACCTTACTTGTTACAGCCGAAATTTTAGATATATATATATATATATATATATATATATAATCTTCTGTTAGGGTAGATAAACAAGAGATAAAAATCACAACTGATTGGTTTTAAGTATAACATATTCCCTTTTATTCATCAAGATACCTATTACATCTATTTAATCTAGCCAAAACTTTACACCAACCCTACTATAAACCCATTTGGCTGTCACATAAGGAAGAAAGGAACGGAGTTTTTTAACCAACCCATGGATTGATCAATTGTGTAGTCTAGTCCACGTACAGGTAACTATGCTCCTAGTATTCATTATGGTATTGCAAAAGTTATAGTTTTATTTTTGTACAAACTTGAGGATCATGCATATACACAAGTAGTGGCATAGATAGATGTTCATATATGTATGTATGTCATATATTGTGTATATATATATATATAAAGATGCAAAATTTGTGTGTTTTATGTGTATAAAAAACCAATAATACATATATGATATATGTATGTGTTCGGTCGAGTGTGTATATATGTGTGATTATCTTGTGTAATACTCATATATGTAAGTATGCAATTTATACCATTTGTATATATAGGTATGTGTTAATTTTGTGTGAATTCTGTATGAATATACTATGAATATGGTAGAGGTATGATTTCTTGTTGTGGGTGAAAAGTTATGGTTTTGTATGAATTGGAGCTTATATAAGGTTGGAAATTGGATTGGGGTGTGTTTGGTGACGGAGAGGTGATGCTGTGTGTGTGTATTGCATGTGGAGTGTGTGTTGGGTGGGGCAGAGATGTTGCGGGAGTGGGGGAGTGAGGGCTTGGGTTGGGCTTGGTGAGGGAAGGGGCTGGGTTCTAGGACTGGGTCTAGATTAGGGGGAGCACGCTGGAAGCGGGATTTGGGCCTAGAGAATTCTGATGAGAGGGGAAAAGAAGAGGGGAAAAGACACCTTGGGCAAAGGAAGAAAGAAGGAAAAAGGAAAAAAAGAAGAAAAGAGCATTGGGCCGCTGGGCTAGAAGGGAGAAGAAAGAAAAAAAAAAGAGGGAGAAAGAGGAGGGATCATGGGTTTGAGCTTGGAAGAGTGTCGTAGATTGAGCTGGGAAGAGGGAGTGGGCTGTTGGGCTGAGGGAGGTTAGGTAAGAGGATTAGGGGATGTATGTGTATGTATGTACGTGTCTATAAACATGTATGTGCATGGACATATATATGTATATGGATGCACGTGAGTTAGTGGTATTCTTGGTATTTGGATTATTTTGACTTATATATTATGCATTTTGTAAAATTCACCCTTATAAGGTGAAATATATTGTTAAGCGGAATTGATCCCAAACAAGCAAGGCATCAGAGCATATTGACTATTGGATACGACGCTCGGACATGTTCGTTAGGTCCCTTAAAACACACTAGAAGGGGGGTTGAATAGTGTGTTCACCAAGTATGGATATTTTCTTGGATATTTTTCGTTTTTGAGTGCAGTCAATACTTGGGTGTGTTCTTAACAAGAATAAAACTTTACAAAAGTGTAAAGAACACAAGGATGTATAGAGGTTCAAGTCAAATGACATTACTCCTCTACCTTCTTGATTTTTCACAAGAAGGATTTTGAAATGGGATTGTTATTTCAATGGGGAAACAACAATCAAAGAAATGAAAAATCCAAACAACAAAACTAGGCTACACGCCTAGACCACAACCAATAAATCTAACCCCTTGAAGTCTATCCTCAAAAGGTCTTCTTTGCCCTCAAAGAAATCTTGTAGGGAGTATAGTGCACCACAACACTATCAACTAACCCTCCAAGGTCTACATATCTCAAACAAGAAGCACCCTTGCTCCTTGACCAACAATCTACTTCACCTCTCACAATCTTTACTCACTAAGAAGAAGACTCTTCTTCTTCTTACAATAATCACTCTCATCAATAAAGTAAAAATATACAAAGTTCATCTTGAAAGCTTGAGCTTTGAGAGAAAACTTGAGAGATTGAAAGTGTAGAAAGTTGTTGAAGAATGGGCTGAAACCCTTGTTTTATCACCCTTGAAAAAATCTTCCCGTTTGAAGTCCTTGCAGAGCCAATAATGGGTTTTGGCATCTTGTGTTGGTATGTCCTCTTCATTGGAGATCTCCTCTTGGCTTGTAGCAACATTTTTGGAGGAGTTTCAAAATGAAAGGTAAAAGAGGAAATCTGACTCTTCAAGAAGGAGAGAGGTCCTGTGAGAAAAACACAAAAAGAGGAGGGTACAAAGAGCCAAAAGTTGTTGGAAAGTAAAGCATAGGACTTTTGTAACGTTAGTCACATGAAGCGCCTATTGTACTTAATGAACAGGCGTTCAATGTGACACGGAGCGCTTTATGTGAAATTGAATAGGCGTTCGAAGTCACATAAAGCACCTTATGTGGGCGATTGAAGGCTTTCGAAGTTACATGAAGTGCCTAATGTCAGCCTTCATGCTTGTTCGAACTAGTTCTGACTTTTATCAGAAGTAACTTGAAGTGAATGCCCATTTTGGGGGAAAAAGTACTTTTCACTTGGTGGTACACATGAAGCGCCTAATGTAGGCATTCAAAGTGTACTGCCTTTTTCTCAGAACACATGAAGCGCCTAATGCAGGAGTTCGAAGTGTTCGGGCGTCCACACACTTCACATGAAGCGCCTAATGTACGCGTTCAAAGTGTACTGGATTCCACCAAGGCACATGAAGCGCTTAGTGTAAGCGTTCGAAGTATACTGACTTCCAACCACATCACATGAGGCGCCTAATCCACCGTTCGAAGTACCAATTTGTGCAAATCATAAAAACTTAAACTTAAAGTAACAATCTTCCTCTTTTTGATGATTTCACAAAATGCATAACTTTTAAAGTTAGCTCCCCCTTAACTTATGCTCCCCCTCGCAATATGCATAACTTACTCTTCTAGTAGAGAGACACAAAAATAAACAATTTTAATGCATATGTCATAGCATGAAATGGATTTACATTAAAAAAAAACCTTGAGCAAAAGATAAGATGATTTCAATTTTAGAGAGACAACATCAAGAAAAGATAGTCAGCGATCAAAAGAAACAACCCATTTCTATCCACTAGAAAAACTAAACAACACATTTCTATCCACCAGAAAAACTTAATCATTCAACTGTCCACTTCTAGAACCAGCACCACTTGCACCAGGAGGAAAATCACCAAAACCAAATCCGCATGTTGCGAACTCTGCAAAACCACTCATTTGCTAACCACTTCCGCCAGCCTGCCCACTTCCACCACCTGCAGCCTCTGCACCTCCAGCACCTTCAGCAGCATGTTCTCCCCCTAAACCATCAAAATCAGGAGGAATGTAGACCCAGGGAAATTGATTCAGAAAGTCTTTTTTGAGGACTCCGAAATGATATTCATGGCGTGCATCCTTGAGTTGTAGTTGTTGAACCGATTGTTCCAATGACTGAATTCGTGCACGCAGCTGTGGTTCAGTGCTTGGACCTTCACCTTCCCGAGGGCCTTCATCTACTTGATCAGCAATATCCTGGGCAATATTGTAGTTATCATAGAAGTCCGTCTTAGCCACCGTAGTCTATTCATCATCAGAAATGACAATACATTTGGTCTTCAACAATATAGTAACAATATTGGCAAAAGGTAAAGCCTTGAAACCTTTCTGGAGAGCAGCAAACATGACTTCTACAATAATCCAAGCAAGATTTAGCTAGGTCTCATGTTTGATTTGGTAAGTGACATAGAAATCCATGTTGCTTGGATTTCTAGTAGACTTTCCATCTACACAATACGTGACCACAGCCAACAAGATGCGATCCATCAGAGGCATATTCTGAGTCTTCCTTGAAGGAAAATACCCCATATCAAATTTAACAACTTGTTCACAAACTCCGTATTTATTGCTCCAGTCAAATATGAAAAATTCACTCAGCCCTTCGTTTCTTATTCTAAGGACATCATAGATTTCTGGTATAGAAAAACTGAGAGACATACCATGAACGACAGTGTGCATAGAGAATGATTGAGATGCAGACTATGGAGTAACCCACAAGTTGGCATAGAACATCCTGGTGTGTTCTCGAGAGAATTTTTGCATATCTAGTTCGGACCAGAGAGAGGTCCAACCTTGATGTTCTAGCAAGGAGATAAGCTGGTCCGCATTGCGAGTATCAGTTAAATCACTGACACGAAGCAACTTGAGTGGAATGATAGGACGGTTGTTTCTGTGCCATTCTTCAAAGAGCATATTTGAGTACATTGACACATGCACGCCCTTGTCAGCATGACGAGGTGATTCTTTGATGTTTGAATCAAATTTCTTTAACCAAGGAAAGTTTTCCATAGTGAACCCTTCACGAATGGTTTTGATTCCTTGTGGTTCCACAAGCCCAGCAGTTTGCTTGCGCTTGTGGCTGCGGGGACGTTTAGACGGTCCTGCTGATGCCATGAGGGAAAGGCTGTTTGAAGGTTGGAGAAGAGGAAAATAAAAAGAAAACAGAGGATGAAGAGAGATGTAGTGAGAATAAGGATGGATTTTAAAGGAGAGGAGGGAAGAGGAAAAGTCTTGGATGTTAATGGTGGGAGGAAAATGGAGGAAAGGGAGTAAATGTTTGAATAGTGGAAGAAGATGAGAAGTTTAAGAAGGTGAAATGTTGGGAAACGGAGAAAATGATGAGACGTGGGAAGAAAGTGGGAGGAGGGAATGGCGGCAGGAATTGATGACTCTTGATTGACGCAAAAAACTGAAGAGACAGCGGAAATGACAGTGAAGATTTAGGGTTTAGGCGCCTAATATGACTTCGAATGACTTCATAAACAGAGATGAAGCGTCTTAAGTCACTTCGAACGGTTGTGGATAATTTTATTAAGCGCTTAATGTCACTTCGAACAAGTGAACTCATTTTGATAAAATGCTTAATCCAACTTCGAACGCTTGTGATGAGGGACATAGAGCGCCTGATGTCACTTCGAACGAGTGACATCCTTAACATCAGGCGCTTGATGTGACATCGAACGTCTGAAGTAACTGTGATGAAGCGCCTTATGTATACAGACCTTGAAAATTTTGAAAATTTTCTTGCTCAAAACTCAAGATGGATTATTATCAACCCATGTTGAGCAACCCCAACCTACTTCTTATAGATGCAAATACATCAATAGGTAAAGGTTTCATCAAAATGTCCGCTAATTGCTCACGTGTAGGAACAAATTCCACACTAACCAAGTTCTTTTGTACACAGTCACGGATGAAATGATATCTCACTTCATTGTGCTTAGTCCGACTATGTTGGATGGGATTTTGTGCAATATTGATAGCAGACGTGTTATCACACAAAATTGTCACTTTGGAGAAGTGAATGTTATAATCATTTAAAGTGTTTGTCATCCATAACAATTGTGCAAAACAAGAGGCGGCCGACACATATTCGGATTCTGCCATAGAAAGAGACACACTGTTTTGTTTCTTAGAAAACCAAGAAACAAGACAATCTCCAAGAAACTGACAAGTTCCAAAGGTGCTCTTCCTATAAACAAGACTCCTTGTATAATCGGAGTCACAATATCCTCTTAAGTCAAAACATGCATTCTTAGGATAAAATAGACCAAATTTCAAAGTACATATAAGGTATCTAAGGATGCGTTTTACCGCAACTAGATGCGTATCCCTAGGATCACTTTGAAATCTATCACATAAGCACACTGCATGTAAAATATCGGGTCTACTAGCCGTCAAATAAAGTAGACTATCTATAATGCCACGATAAAAGGTTACCTCGATATGCTTTCCCTTCTCATCCTTGTCAAGCTTGGCACTTGTGCTCATAGGTGTGTTTACCTCTCTTCCTTCACCAAAATTGTACTTCTTGAGCAAATCCTTTGTGTATTTGGTTTGGGAAATGTACACGCCATCTTCGGTTTGCTTGATTTGTAATCCAAGGAAATAGTTTAGTCTCCCATCATGCTCATCTCGAATTCACCTTGCATAAGACTAGCAAATTGCTCACAAAGACAATTGTTAGTAGTACTAAAAATAATATGATCAATATATACTTGAACAATCAATTGATTTCTACCTTGTTCTTTTATGAACAAAGTAGTGTCAACTTTACCCCTCGAGAATCCGTTGGCAAAGTTTCGGTTGTCACCCGATACGACAATTTTTGGTTTAGAACCTTGTAACGTGTCGTAATAATTTTGTCATCACCATGACTTATATCATATGATATAAGACCTGAATATACTCATAAATATGAGGTAAGTACAGTGGTGTGACGTTGACGTACGTTCGTAAAATATATAATGTTTCAGTAGTACGTTGGAATATATGTGTATAGTGCTTTTTAAATAAAATCTGAATATATATATATATATATATATATATATATATATATATATATAAAGGTGTGTGGTTTGAGAGGGAAGAAGAAGACTTTCCATTCTTCAATTTATTGCCTTAATGCCTTTTTCATATATATCTCCATTTAATGAACTACTTAGTTCATTTAACTAAGTACTTCACTTAATGAACTAGTTTGTTCATTAATGGTGGCACCTGCAAATAGTTCAAACACAACAAATGTTTGCCATTTGACGTAAGCTTTAAAGATTCATAGCTTGTTAGTACGGCAAAATTATATATAAAGTGTGCAAGGCAGGTTTCTTGTAAAAACGTGTCAAGTCACAAAATATATCATGCATTTCTTTAGCATGCGTTATTTAAATCATGCATTTTGTGAATCACTCAAACCCTTTTTCTCAACAATCTTCCCCGTTTGATGATTTACAAAATAACCTATGTTCATGATTTAAATTTAGTCGCTCCCCCTCCAATCGTGCACAAATTCAAAATTTTTGAATTTTAAATTTTGAATTCTCTCCCCTTTGATTTGTGCAATCAATCTCTCTCCCCCTTAAATCATTCATTCTCTCCCTCTTTATTTTGGAAATAAAATCAAAAGTGCATAAAAGAAAAAAGAAAAAATCTCATGCATTTAGATTTCGTTCTTAAGGGTTATTCATTTAACCCTTTGCAAATGTCTCTTTTGGTACCCAAATTTGGGTGACCTTTCTAGGTCTTCCAAAAGGTGAGAAAGGAGATGAAGATGCAATATAATAGACGTTTGGTGCAAATCCGTTTGGCCTTTTGCCGACAATGCCATCATGCACATAGTAGATCTTTGTTTTTGATAAGCATTTCGGTTTGCATGCACGGTGCGTGATCTAGATGTATTTTTGTGATAGGGATTTCTTATATGCATCAATGGCTTCTTTTCATATTTGTATGGCGCAAAATTATATCTCATAAGATATGAAGATGAAGTATGATGAGATGAAGGGAGAGGGGGCCTATGCGTCATCTTAGGCGCCATGTATGCCTTAGGTGTGTCTATTTTCTTGGACAAAATGAATTTGGTTGGTTTAATTGATGTTTGTTTTTCTCAATGCAACCTAATCTGGTTTTATCACTATCATGCTTTTGTGACAAAATGATGCGATCTAGCATGTTAGTTCCCGTGTCAAATTGTTTCATCATTTTCTCTAAATCCGTATTCCTTGATTTCAAATTTGAAATCTCGGATTTCATTTCGATGTTCTCGGATGTCAATGAAGAAATTTCATACCTTAATGAATTTATGATGCAAGACGACTCTTCTTTTGAATCGTTTAATTGAGACACAAGATTTGTGTTAGAAGATTCTAACAATTTCTTGTCATCAATTAAGCGTTTCTTTTCTTTTACAAGAGTCTTAGCAAACTTATGAAATTCAAGATATTGAACATACAAATCATGATATGATGGTTCAGAATTGGAATCAGAATCAGAACGTACCTCACTATCAAGAAGTAGAGGCCTTTGGCTTGACATACCTTCTTGCTTGGCTTTGTGTCTAGTGGTTGCCATCTCACTATAATCGTTAGATCTCCTTGTCGTAACTGTGCCTGCACTCTGATACCACTTGTAGGACCTGCAAGGCACCACTTGAAGGGGGGGGGGGGTTTGAAAAGTGGGTGCGGAAAATTTGGTTTTTAAAATATTTTTGAACCAAAAACCCATCTTCTGAAAACAGTTTCTGTTTTCAGGACCTGTTTTGCAATGTTTGAAAAACTAGGTTACAGGCCTTCAAAAATTCTGAAATTTAGAGAGAATTTAGTCTCAGATGTTCTGAGTATCTCCTAAAAATTTCAGATCCAAATTCAATCTTTAACCCTTTGAAAAATCGTTTGTGGTCAGATTGCGCAAATCTGCCAGAAACGATAGTCTGACTTGATAAATATATTCCGATTAAACCGTGACTCCAAATGGTCTGAAAATTTAATGACAAATCCCTTACTATGTTTATTTAATTTGGTTGAAACAGTTTTAAAAAATTCCTTTGGGAAGTATGTCAAATCCGTTCAGAGTCTCAACCTTTGCAAGTCTGAAAATCATACTGCACTAGTCTCAGAACTATTGACGTTTGAATGACTTATACGTGTCCAAAAGGGTTGAAACTTGTGCCATATTAAACTTAAAACGTGTGTCTATGTTTCTGGAAAGTTTTTGATTTTTGAAATTCATTTGATATTTTTACTACTGCAATGACAATGATGCACAGTGCTGGAAACTGAAAGTAAAATGCTGAAAGGAATAACACCGAGAATTTTATACTGGTTCGGTTAACACAACATACTCCAGTCTTCGAGGACACCTTCCTCGGTTATCACTAACCACAAAAAAACACCTTATCAAAAAGGGTTGCTGGAGTTACACACCAACTCCAATCCTTTACAAACAATACAAGTAATCACACCTTTCACGAACACCACCACCGAACGAATGAAGGTTTGATCACACCTTGATCAACCTTTTACAACAATGAATGTATATAGTTGTCTATACAAAGCCTATTCAATATATTTGAATATAAGAACAATAGGCTTGAGAGAGAAGAAGAAAGAAAGGTAGAAGAAGAAAGTGGAAGACACTTTTTGCTCTTGAGAGAATATGAGAATTGTCTTACTTTTGTTTGGCTCTCTTCTCTTCTTTTTAATCCATCTTGGCCGCCCCCTTGGGCTTTTTTCAATCTTGAGAATTCTCTTTTAAGTCTTTGGAAGAATGCCTTGTGTAAATGTGACATCAACTTGCTTACTTGGCACATATTGATTGGATGAATGTCTTGGCTTTGCTTACTTGGCACTTCATGATTGGTCCAATCTTGTCACCATTTAGTGTGCTGTAAAAATCTGAGATTAACTTGAAAAACATGTACCAAAAAGAATCAAAACGTGTCCATCGCTTGGTGTTCTTTGCACGTAAACTAACACTACCAAATAATCACCATTCAATCCCTTCAATTTTCGGATGCAAATTAAAGACAAATGAATAGTAAATTTGGCCACTATTCACATGTGCTGAATATTTTCAGCATGTGTTGCACTTTTGAAATCTTTCCTTGTGTGGCTTATTTTCCCTCTTCAAAGTCACCCATCATGTGTGGCTTATTTTCCACCAATTAAAGGGCCAAATGAGCTCCATCTAGGCACCAAAAAAGCTGAAAATTGTGTGTGAAATTCCTGCACATGTGCTGAATTTTCTTTGTAAACTTTGTCAAATAATGCACAATATTCACACATATATGGTAAATTATAATCAGCCCTAATTTGAATTTTCTAGAACCCTTTAATATGTATTGAATATGTAAAAAGTGTCTAGATACATGTTACGTGTCATGCCAAAAACGTTCCATGTGTTGTATTCGTAGAAAACCTAATTTTTGACTTTTGTCGATTACGGGATTTTTTTCCGATTAAATTCAAACTTTTTGCACATGTTATATATATTAATTATGTCACACATGTTATAGGCACCATATGTGACAAAATAGGTTGAATTTGAAATCTCCACAATTTGGCCTTAATTGGGGGTGAATTGTGTGTGCCAACATGGAATGATTTTATGGATGAATGTACCATGTAAACCACGAAATTTGTGACCATTTTTGATGTGTAGGGGCTGGCCATCTATATATGGCAAGTACATGACACGTTGGCGAAGTTTCGGTAGTCACTCGATATGACAATTTCTGGTTTAGAACCTTCTAATGTGTCGTAATAATTTTGTCATCACCATGACTTATATAATATGATATAAGACCTGAATATATTTATAAATATGAGGTAAGTATAGTGGTGTGACGTTAACGTACGTTCGTAATATATATAGCGTGTCGATAGTTCGTTGGAATATATATGTATAGTGCCTTTTAAAAAATCTGAATATATATTTATATAGATATATATATATATATATATATATATATATATATATATATATATATAAACGTGTGATAAGAAGTAGGAGAAGACTTTCTATTCTTCAATTTGTTGACTTCATGCCTTTTCCAAATATATCTCCATTTAATGAACTACTTAGTTCATTTAACTAAGTACTTCACTTAATGAATTAGTTTAGTTCATCAATGGTGGCACCTGAAAATAGTTCAAACACACCAAATGTTTGCCATTTGAAGTAAGCTTTAAAGTTTCATGGCTTGTTAGTACGGCAACATTATATATAAAGTATATAAGGCATGTTTCTTGCAAAAACGTGTCAAGTCACAAAATATATCATGCATTTCTTTAGCACGCGTTAATTAAATCATGCATTTTGTGAATCACTCAAACCCCTTTTTCTCAACATATTTCACAAAATCTGGTTCACCGCAGTTGGACTAAACACATTGAAGTGAGATATCATTTCATCCGTGATTGTGTACAAAAGATTTGGTTAGTGTGGAATTTTTCCAACACATGACCAATTAGCTGATATTTTTACAAAACCCTTGCCTAGTAATGTATTTGCATCAGTAAGAAGTAGGTTAGAGTTACTTAACCTGGTTTGAAGGTGATCCATCAGGAGTCACAGCGAGAAAATATTCAAATTTTCAAGCTTGGCTCACATAAAGCGCCTTATCTGAAAAGGTTCAGGCATTCAATGCTACATCAAGCGCATGTTCTGAGCTAAGTCACTCGTTCGAAGTGACATCAAGGGCTTTATGTTTCTTAAACAGTCATTCAATGTATCATTAAGCTCTTTATAGGAATTGTCTCACTCGTTCAATGTGACAATTAACGCTTAATCTCTTCAACCACAGTCGTTCAATGTCACTTTAAGCACTTTATCCTGTTTTAAGAAGACGTTCAAAGTTGCATAAGGTGCCTAATCCCTATCTCTTCCTTGTCAAACCATGTGACCTTTCACTTTTTTTCGCGCGAATTGAAGGATTGGACCAATGGCGCCGCCTTTTTCTCTTCCCACGACGTATGATCTCCACATCCTAACATCGTGGGCCGCTGTTTTTCTCCCTTCTCTTCATCTTCTTCAGGATTCCTTTCCTTTACACATGGAAGATTCTTCTTCTTTTTCAAATCCAAACTATTCCTCCTCTTCTTCAAGCCTTCCTTCTCAACCAAAAATCTCTGCAGCCTCCTCTTTCTAATACTCTCAAAATTCTCTACAATCCAACGAATTTTTACTCAAAATCTATAAAAATTCTTAATCCTCTCATCAACAATGGCTTCTCATGGACATATACCTACTGGACCTTTAATGCCTGTCCCAAGGGGAGACAAAAGAAAGCAAACTACTGGGGTGGTTGAACCAGAAAACTTGTCATCCATTTGGGAAGGACTAACCAAAGACAACTTCCCATGGACGAAGAAGAAACCTGATTCAGATGTCAAGAATCCCCCAACTCACACATCAAAAGGTATCCATCTTTCTATCCATTCGCATATGTTATATGAAGAATGGAGGAGTAGCAATAGACTAGTGGTACCTTTAAAACTGATTCAAGTGATTGACTTCACGAAAGATCACAACGCAAATCAAGTTATTGCCCTCTCGATCGTCAAGGCAGGACCCATATTTGGTCCAGACTTGACATAAAGCCTTTCTCAAAAAGATATGCCAGAATGTTCTACGCCAACATGTCGATGACTCCCAAAACCGGGTCTCAGGAATTTTCCTTGCACACAATCATCAATGGTATGCTCATGAGTTTCTCAATGTAGGAAATATTCAATGCAATAAGAGTAAGAAATGAGGGACTGAGTGACTTCTGTCTTTGTCTGGAGTGATAAATGCGGAATAAGTGACCAGGGAGTTAAGTTTGATTTGGAGTATTTTCTGTCCAAAAAGATTCAAAATATACCATTGGTGAATAGAATTCTGTTGGCTGTGGTGACTTACTGTGTCAACAGCAAGGCAACTAGGAATCAAAGCAACTTGGATTTCTATGTCACCTACCGTATTAAGCATGAGACATAGTTAAATTTGGGATAGATAATGGTGGAAGTGATGATGGCTGCTCTCCAGAAGGGATCAAAGGCCCTGCCCTTTGCCAATGTGGTTACTATTTTGATAAAATCCAAGAATATTGAAATACCTGAATGATCAATCACCAAGGTGGCAAAGACGGACTATTTCAATATTGCCCAAGCAGTCAACTCACAGATGAGAAAGGCCACCACAATTCCTGACATTATGGATGAGGTCGATGAAGGACCTCAAGATGGTGAGGGTGGTAGCAATGACCCGGAATTGCTATCATGAATTTGGACGCTGGAACAAATGGTTCAACAGTTGGAGCTCCGTGATGCATAGCACGAGGCTCGGCTACACAGAACGAATAGCGTATGACAGTTTTCAAGAACGCCCTCTTGCAACAGATGTCGTGGATGCAGTCCCCATCTGATTTTGATGATTTAGAGGGAGACACTGGTGCTAGAAGTAGTGCTGGTGGAGCTGGTGGTGGTACAGGAGGAGCAGACAGAGCTAACAAAAGTGGTTCCGGCAGCTAAATGAGTGATGATTTGTCTCGTTTTCTAGTGATTAAAATTTGTTTGTTCATGATGACATTAGAACATTTTTTTGTGCTATGTGATGTGAATATAAATGAAATAGATTTACGTTGCTTTTGTTGGAATGTGATGATGAAAATTCTGCTTATCATTACATGCATCAAAAATTTAATTCATCATTTCCACTTAAGAAAAGTGTCGGAATAATGTGAGGGGGAGCATAAGTACGTAGATAAGGCGTCTCATGTGTCAAACTATAAAGCATCACACTTTGAATGTCAAACTATAAAGTACGTAACAAAGTCCAATTGAGTACGTAACAAGGTCCAATTAGGGATTAGTCCAAATCCAAAATCGATGATGCAACTTTCCAAATATGCAATGTCAAAATGTCCAAAATAAAAGGCCCAAAATTTCCAAAGTCCAAACGCCCAAAGTTTCCAAATCCGATTTAGCCGGTCTAAAGTCCAAAATCCAAATCCGGGTCCAACTCGGTCAAAAATATCCAAAATCCGGCTAAAACGGTCAAAAACAATGCAACAGCTATAGCACTCTCCCTACAAGTGACTTATACCGTAAGACTTACGAATTGTTTCCTCCACAACCCAAATACACTATAGACACACTGTCCCAAACAAGGTCGTTACATCTATAAGACCAAATATATGCCTTTGCACCCTGTCCCAGACTAGGTAGTTACGTTCAGGTCCGAAATATGCATACAGAAGCCCTGTCCCTAGCAAAATAGTTATATCTGCAGCAATCCAAATAGGCATACAAAAACCCTGGTGCAACCCTAAGTGCCCTAGTGTCATGCATGTTTTACTTGCATTTTATGTTTCCATTTATCGCGTGTTTTTGTCTTGGTGAAACTAATATCGGTCAAAAGTTGTGTCAAGATGGTTTATACAGGTTTTTTGGAGGTTACTTGACCAGCAAGAAAACTTGGAGACATTGGCATCACCCATGCTAAATAGTAGGATTTCAGCTTGACATAGTCTCGGTATTTTGTTTATATCTTTTCAACGGATGATTAAAATCATCTGATTCTAGCGCCAAATGATATTTAAGAGATATATCTACAACTCTTATCTCTAGCACTTTTTCCAGATTCAGAGTCTAAGATGCCCAGAATTCCTGATAAATTTGAGCATAGCTGACAGTGAGTATTTTGCTGACACCTGAAATTCAAACAGCCGTATCTCCTTCAATAGTCATCCAACTCAAGTTGTATCGGTATCTAAAGTCAAGGAAATTTTGTGCTCTACAACTTTGAAGAAGGGCGCAAGAGCTAATTCGGTCCATATCCATGACTAAAATCGTGTGCAAGATAAAGCTATACAAGAAAACAAGATTGTCATTATCCATTTTAGAACTTATCTTTATTTTTTTAATATTCTTATTTGAACACGTTTTGAAAGTTAGGATTGCTGTAATTTTATTCTTTTTAAAGGCCCTTGGCCGAAAGAAATTAGGGTAGATTGTTTTGATTAAAAATTTGGTGAATTCGTCACTTTTCTTCACAATAGAGTTTCTTGTGTTATTTGATTTCAATCCAAGGTTAGATCCATATCAAAGATGGAGCATTCTTTGAGGAGGATCGAATTTTTCAAGAGGCGAACATGTCCTTAGGTGTTAATTCACCTAAGATCATGAACAAGTCAATTCTTTAGAAGCATTTCTCATTGAAGAACACGTTCTTGGATGTTAATCTATCCGAGGTGACGAACAAGGCTTCACCACACGAATGTTAAAAGGAAGATCGGGCCACACTTGCGTCATACTCGCATCAATTTGGTATCAGAGCCAAAGGGTTACACCTTTTAATCTTTATATCCTCATTCTTATTATTAAAAAAAGGACTGTTGTTTTCTTCTTTTCTTCCATGAAAAAAACCCACACCAGTTTAATGTTTTGTTTCAGTTGCCTTAGAATATTATCCACCGACATCGATTCTATAAAAAAATCGTTTGCATATTTCATTTTCCAAGAAAGCAATTGAATATTGTCATAATTGGCAACCATTTAAAATCCACATCAACTTGGTTCCGTAAAAAAAATGAGGCCGTTAGTTTAAACAAAAAAAACTTGGACTTAGGATAATTGTTTTTCGTAGATTTATTCAGCCTTTATTTATAAAGCTAGTCCACCATCTAAACATGCTACCTCTGTCACATATAAGTCTTGTTGCTCACGAAGTTATTAGTTGATTTTTAGACTTTGTGTGACATTGTTTGCATTTGTGCTTGATTTTGGTTGCAAAATATTGTGTTCCAATGCTTTTTTAACAAATACCATACACGGCCATATAACCCAACGGCTTCCTTGCACAACCTACCATATAAAACACCACATCCTACCTGTGAAAGCACCACGGAAAAGCTCTTTATATATCTATTTTTCTTTTGCTAATTTCCGCCCTCAAAAGAAAACAAAATAAAGAAAACCAAAAAAAAAGTTCCAGACAGCTGAAATTAGGATTTGATTACTACGGAATTTCTATTCAAAAGTGCCTGCTTTACTGGAACATGAATTACGTGATGGCCCAGTACCTGACCCTCGTCAATATTAACTTGTGCTGAAATTGTGATTTTCTTTGGGCCGTCGGTTAAAAAAAAGAGGCTTTGCACTACGAACATGGCATTGCTCGATTAAAAGAAAAAAAAGCCATATACATACATAGCTACACAAACTCTAATTGTCACCCTTTTGTTCCGTGGACACTTGATTTGTGACTTAATCAAACATCATTGTAAACAACTAGCATAAAGGCTAGGATAAGCTAAAGATTGTCCAGGGCAACCCCTTAGTGTTTCTTTGGCTCAGCCTTCAACATCACGTTTGGTTTCTTATTGCTTTTTGATTCTTTAGTGTGTCCAAGTTTTGTGTGTCAGTTATATTAGTTTAGTCTCTGTTGTCGTGCTCTTTTAGTACAATCGAAGACTTGGCTATAAATTGGTGGTTGAAGACACCTCATTGATTTGCTCTCTTTGATTGTCTCTAACTCAAGGTCTTGAGCCAGAAACACAAGTAGTGACATTGAGTGACTATACACGAGAGGGTGATGAATACATATACGGATTTCATTTTCTACTAACGTGACATTGTCTCTTCCGTCTTTGTGTTAGTTTTTCTCTTTTTTTTCGTTTTAGTGTTTTGTTTCAGGCTCTAAGTACATGGCTACATCACATAAGAGTACCTCGAGATCTCAACCACCATTGGAGGAGAAGAGCGGTACCATACACACGACGTCCCTACAAGAGCTGTATGATAGACTTGATCAGTTTCAAAGGACGTAAGACCGACTTGTGACCACTGTAGACCAACTCCAAAGATCTCAACTAAGAATTGTGGATATAAGTGGACCCACAGTGTAGAATGATACTACTCCACCTCCACCAGTTAGAGGACGTCGCGTACACAGAGGAAGAGGGAGAGCGACCCTATGACATGTCCCAATGCAACCTCTAGGTGATATGCAAGATGAGTATGAGCCGAATCCTAACATTGAGCACGAAGATGTGTTTGGTTATGCTCCACCCCCCGAGCATGTCTACTTTGGCCAGAAGCGAGGTCATCCCCTGCTTCGTCCTGATTATAATCAGAGATTCAACCAAGAAGATGAGACAAGTAGGATCAAGATGAAAATTCCTCCGTTTTATGGTAAAAGTGACGCTGAGACGTACTATGAGTGGGAGAGGAAAGTAGACTTGATCTATTCTTGTAATAACTTTTCAGAGATGTCGAAAGTTAATTTTGTTGTGTTCGAGTTTGCTGATTATGCACTTATATGGTGAGACAACATTAATAGTGATCGACGAAAATCTGGAGAGGGAAGGATAGATACATGGGAAGAATTGAAAAGGTGCATGAGAATTAGGTTCATTCCTATGTCCTATAAGAGAGACTTGCATGTGAAGCTTCAAAATCTTGCACAAGGCACTAGAAGTGTCGATGAATATTAAAAAGAGATGGAGCTACTCTTGATGCGGGCTGACATTGATGAAGATGAAGAAGCCACTATGGCACGTTTTCTTCGTGGCTTAAACTGGGAAATTGCCAAAATTGTAGAGTTGCATCCCTATTATGACATGACCTCCTTGGTCCATCTTGCTGATAAGTTGAAACACAGTTACAACGAAAAAATGCGCAGGCTCGACAGTTTTCATTTTCGACATGATTTAGAGGGACGAAAACCCAGCAGATGAGGTCGCATGATGCACGTCCACAGCCTACACCGTTATCGCCCCATTCTACGTCGGCTCCAGATAAAGGTAAGGCGAAGGTTGGTGATGCAACCCCTCAGCAAGGTAAGTTTTCTAATTAGACCTCTAGGACTAGGGATATTCAGTGCTTTCGGTGTAGAGGCATTGGTCATGTATCTAGAGATTGTCCTGATCCTAAGAGGATCATGTTAATTGAGGAAACTAATGAGTTTGTATCTGAATGCGATCATGATGAAATTGAGAAAGAAAGTGTTGAAGATTGTGGCATTAACGAGGAAGAGGGTGAATGTAGAGAGTTTCTAGTAGTTAGACCATGCCTTAATGCCCAAATGCAAATGAATGAACATGTACTTCAACAAACTAACATATTTCACACACGCTGCATGATGGGTGGTAAGATATGTACTATGATTATTGATACTTGATCTTGTGTTAATGTAGCTAGTACTGAACTTGTTAGAAAGCTTGGTTTAACTATGATTGATCACCCGAACCCATTTAACTTATCCTTGCTTAATGATGTTGGTGTCGTTAAAGTGATCAAGCAAGTTCTTGTTTCATTTTCTATTGGTAGCTACGAGGATGAGATTCTTTTTGATGTTGCCACTATGCATGCTAGTCACATACTGTTAGGAAGCCAATGCAATATGATAAGCATGTTATGTATGATGGTTTTCTTAATAGATATTCTTTCAAGTTGAATGGCAAGTTGTATAGGTTGAATGCATTATCTCCACAACAGGTGATGGAAGATCATAAAAAGCAGCTGCAAAAGCGTAATGATCCACTTGAAAGAGCTGCTGAGAAGAGGTTTTTGGAGTCTCTTAAACAAGAGGCCCACAAAGCAGATTCATGGGCTAAGGAGAAGGAAGGAAACAAGGGAGAAAACAGGTTTTAATGGTTGAACATGTTGCTGACTCATTAGACATATCCTTTGATGCATTGCAAGTTGATTTAAATTCTGATTTTCATATGCCTAATACTTGTGATGTTAGTGCATTATTTGCAGAAATCGAGATGCCTAACCATGTTAGTCCCTCTAAAGTTTTATGCCCCTTAGAATTGGAAATTGTTACACACCCTAAACTTGAGTTGCTTTCTAATGATGATGCTTTCATTGTTGAGTTTGACACTTTACTAGATAGGTGCACATTAGAAGCTAACTTTGATAGCCATGTTGATGTATGTGTTAGCTTCGCTAAGGTGTTTTACTATCAAGATCCTTTCGATATCTACTACACTTCCATTCTGTGCATGTCCCTTTTGATGCCTTCTGGTCTAAGTGCAAGCAAATATGATTTGTGTCCCTTTCTATGCTTAGATGACATTGGTTCATTTGATTACTTGTGTTCTGATTTTCCTTTTCGTTTTGTGATGGTTCATGATCCTTTTAGCCTTTGCACTCCCTTGGTTTCTGCCTTGATTTGGACAATTTACATATTTGACCCAGGATCTAGGACTCGAGAGGGCGTGGAAATGATTTTGGCTTCAAATTTGAGCGATTGTGTGTTGTTTTACACTCCTCTTATGCTACCCTATCTGGTTGACTGTCTCTTGTTGAATGGTTTTGCTTTGCCACTTATGTTTCACCCTAAACATGTAAAGAAGCGCATGATATTAGGCATCCTCTTCCTCTATGCATTTCTTGATTCATGGACGAATCCTTTTTAGGGGGGAGGGGATGATATTTTACTTGCATTTTATGTTTCCATTTATCACGTGTTTTTGTCTTGGTGAAACTAATATCGGTTCAAAGTTGTGTCAAGATGGTTTATACAGGTTTTTTGGAGGTTACTTGACCAGCAAGAAAGCTTGGAGACGTTGGCATCACCCATGCTGAAAAGTAGGATTTTAGCTTGACACAGTCTCGGTATTTTGGCTATATCTTTTCAACATATGATTCAAATCATCTGATTCTAGCGCCAAATGATAGTTAAGAGATATATCTACAACTCTTACCTCTATCACTTTTCTCAGATTCGGAGTCTAAGATGCCCTGAATTTGTGAAAAATTGAGCATAGCTGACAGTGAGTATTTTGCTGACACGTGAAATTCAAACAGCCATATCTCCTTCTATAGTTATCAAATCAAGTGATATCAGTATCTAAAGTCAAGGAAATTTTGTGCGTTACAACTTTGGAGAAGGGTTCAAGAGCTAATTCGGTCCATATACATGACTAAAATCGTGTGTAAGATAAAGCTGTATAAGAAAACAAGATTGTCATTATGCATTTTAGAACTTATCTTTATTTTTTTAATATTTCATATTTGAACACGTTTTGAAAGTTAGGATTGCTGTAATTTTATTCTTTTTAAATGCCCTTGGCCGAAAGAAATTAGGGGAGATTGTTTTGATTAAAAATTTGGTGAATTCATCACTTTTCTTCACAAGAGAGTTTCTTGTGTTATATGGTTTCAATCCAAGGTTAGATCCATATCAAAGATTGAACACTCTTCGAGGGAGGATCGAACTTTCCAAGAGGCGAACACGTCCTTAGGTGTTAATTCACCTATGATCACGAACAACTCAATTCTTGGGAAGCATTGCTCATTGAAGAACATGTTCTTGGATGTTAATTCATCCGAGGTGAAACAAGTCTTCACCACACGAAGGTTAAAACGAAGCTCGGGCCACACTTGCGTCATACTCGCATCAAACCCTGTCCCTGACAAGATAGTTGCATCTGCAGTGCTCGATAACCAAAATTGGAATCAACCCGGCTTACTGATATATTTCTCTTGTGAGGGTGAATTTCCAAAAATATGCAAATGCAACTTTCAAAATCATTTTCCAAGTACCCAAGTTAGTCCAAATTCCAAAATAGGCCAAAATGTCAAATTTGTCAAAATTACCAAATTACTCTTCAATTATCAAATTATTCCAAACAAATAATCCCAATAGCCCAAAATACTAAATACATCTCCATCTCAGTCGTGTATGTATACCCATGTATATGTCCATACATGTGCATACACACGTATATACGTACAAGTAAATATGCAGCATATATATATACAAATAACTTATATAAATCCAAGACTTTTGCAAATTATTTATTACATACTTAAAAGAATTGTGCATGGTCATCTTCCAATTACCACAATCGGTCCCAGCACAACACTTTTAATCTGTCACAACAATAGCCTATATTCCCTCGGCTAACATATATACATACTTATACATATTTACATAACACACAATTTTCCAATCCTTATCCATATAAATATACATATACGACATTCTTCCATATAATAAATTACATATATTATATACATAGAAAATTTTACAATTTCTACACCAACAGACTACCTTGCCGAAACCTCTATCACATACTAATTTTCGGCCCTCTATCAAATCCTTGCCCGCCCTCACATCTTATTTACAAACATATATATTCATATATTCTATATGTTATATATACCACCAAATATGTTTATGCTTTTATTACCATATTTGGCCCTGCCTAGATTTTCCTCAAAATCTTAAAACTTTTGGCCATTAACCGTTTTCACAGTAGGTATATCTTTACACACAAATTATCAATATAAAAATATATAAACATGCATATCATATTTAATAATTTCAAGCAATGTCCTGCAGGCCGAATTTCTTCTTTCAAATTTTAAAATCAAGAATTCAGCCAGTATAACAAATTGTTTCCTTTTCTTTTACCAAATTCATATTAACTCTAAGTTTACACATATACGACACACATATATAGTACCATTTAGTGCATAGGAATATTAAAGTGAGTAATCTAACTGAAAATACAATGTTACAGTAATACTTGTTAGTCGACATTGAGCAATTCAAAATGAAAATCAAAATATCTAAAATAAAAAGAAACTGCGATCTCACGGAACTCTTATACTAAATAATAGCATAGGGGGTAGGGGGAGTGGTTATCAAACATATGCAAGAATTAATTAGCATGTGATATGAGACCGTCTAAACAAAATCGGCCAGTCTCAATTTAAAGAATACCCTTATAATTTCTCATACTATATGCGTGTGTGTGTCTATATATATGTATATATATATGTATGTATGTATATGTGTGTGTATATATATATATATATATATATATATATCACGCCACACACATATAAATACACTTATACACACAAGCATGTATTCAAATACATCTACAAATGCATGATCCAAAGTTAATACCATAATAACGTACAGGTTTTGCAAAAACATAGCAAGCATATGGAGATTACTTATCTATCTCAATATAATATACCGTACCATCGAATTTAGGACGGATGGTTGCACAAAATCATTTCTCTCTTCCCTAAGCTTCTCGGCTGGGGCAAGGATGCAACACTTTTTTTTCCTTTGCTTATCCTGCTGCTGGCCAAAGGATTACAAGACAACAAAATGCTTGAGTTGCTACTGGATGATGTTGCTGGAGTTGAGGATAGGAATCATGGCTGCAAATCTTTTTCTACCAGCAGGGGGCGGCAGATGTTTGCATAGTGTGTGTGTACAATATACTTTGATTAGGGTAATATATAGATAGGTATTAGTTTAGATAACTAGGCATATT
This sequence comes from Eustoma russellianum, assembly GCA_036186865.1. Classification (NCBI taxonomy): domain Eukaryota; kingdom Viridiplantae; phylum Streptophyta; class Magnoliopsida; order Gentianales; family Gentianaceae; genus Eustoma; species Eustoma russellianum. The sequence goes on along the minus strand of AP025060.1, from coordinate 29,316,702 downwards.
TCAATTTGAAATAGGATTCCTTCCATGTAAATTTTATCTTGATTTACCTAGTTCTATTTAAAATAGGAATCTATCCTAATTTTCCTTTTATTTAATTTTTCACTCTTTTTTTTGTTCTTTCCGTTCCATGTAGTAGTAATAATAATAGATAAAAAAACCATACGTAACACTCCTCCCCTTACAAAATGTTTCGTCCTCAAAACTTATGTACTATGTAATCAACAACTTATTGTAGCTCTAACTAATCCACTCACTTAGGTAATGACCGAACCAAGTATCCCTTATGTATTTCGATATGTTAACCATTACACTTCTTTGACATAGGACTACGTCCTCGAAATTATTCCATGTATGCGAACACGGTACTTTCTAAATTTATTTCCCTTCACTTATTAAGATCATAACCTAATCTCTCTATAACTCTAGGGTCAAACGCAAGGGATTGTCACCATACTGGGCTTCATGACCCAATCTTCAGTCTTTATCGTATCTGTATCTGCTGTCATGAGCAACCTTCTATAATCAGTACTTAGGTGTTCTACAACCTTATCTTAATATCTTTGTAGTTACAACTTAGGAACTTTCTATACAACATCTTACGTGTTCAAGCCTAATTGCCTCTATAGATCATTATTCTTAGTAATGATATCATAACTTATTTATTAATTCTAAAATTTTCATCTTAACCACCATCTAAACCGTTTTATGGTTATTATGATTTGTTACAACCATTTGCTCACTAGTATAACTTTTATCAAATCCAGAGGTTCAAATACAAGTTACACATGCATAACTTAATCATTTGAAATTCATAACTAAAGTTACCTTGATCGCATCACTTGGACCACTCGGGCTGTCTCCTTGGCTCTGGGCAATCTCTAGCCATATGGCCCATTTCTTCGCAGTTGTAACATGCTCCCACCTTTCTCCAACATTCTCCTGCTGCTATTGAGGTCGTGGTTCATCTATCTGACCCCTCTTAGGAACTTTGACTCACCTCTCAGGTCTACCAATGCAGCTCGCTTCTCGGAGTCTCTAACTTTTCTCTTCCGCTGCCACCTTTTGCAAATACGCCTCGACTCGGTGCCATGCCTCCAATAATTCTCAAAAATTTCTTGCATTAGCATTCACAATGCCTGATCGAATGCGAGAGTTGAGCCATGTCTCAAATTTCAACATCTTGAGACGTGCATCTGCCATCGTCGATGGTACTAACCTACCGAGAGCATGGAACTGGTTTGAGTACTCTGATACGGATAGGCTCCCCTGAGTCAGAGCCTGGAAAGCAGCCATCTTCTGTAAAGTAGCCCTCGATGGTACGTAATACTTCCGAAACTCCTCCCAGAACTGGTGCCATATGACTGGCTGAGGGAGGTTCAACATGGCCCCGTTCCACCATTCCTTTGCCTCCGCTAATAAGAACGTTGTGACAACTTCTACTCGGATCTCCTGGGGTAGCTGTAATAAGCGTAGATTATTCTCGACCTCCTTTAACCATGCCTCAGCCTCATTAGAATTTGTCCTACCCTTAAATGTAGGAACATGAGCCCTCTTCATCTCCTGATAGAAGAATCGAAGGCCCGTCTGTTATGGAGGAGGAGGTGGCGGTGGCTGGTTCTAGTGCTGGTGCTGATGGGCCAGAAGCTGTACTATCGCATTCAGTGCATAAGTGAAAGCCTGAGGCACAGAACCCTGGTTATTTCTGTCACCTTTACCTTTGTGATCTCTTCTTGGCGGCATGATGCTACGAGAACACATTAGACACAATTTTAACAAAATTATAATCTTAATAATCAACGGAATTGAGACGGTCGAGTAATGGTAGATAAACTGCAAAATTCAAAAATTAATAAAATAAAGGACAAAAATGCCTACCCCTAGATATTCGTGCCTCACCCCATCATCACTTAAGTCTAATATTCAGAACTTAATTCTAAGTCAATACTTAGTGTCAAAATACTTAAGTCCAAAATTCTATCATAGGGGCAAAATCATAACTTAACTTCTAAGATCATGGCGTATATCCATGTTTCCGTCGTGGATCTAGAACCGTGCTCTGATACCACCTGTAGCAACTCGTCCTGAGCCATAGTACTCGAAACGACTCACCTATCGTATTTCGCTTAGGAAAATACAAAGCGTCAAAGTCAAAAATGTATTCACGTCAGCAGAAGTCAAAATAAAATCCTTGAAATTATCAATATCATAAATGAATGCCAAAAGTCTAGGTCAAACCTAATCCAATGTCAAAATAATCAAAACGAACAAATGACTAAGTCTCAATTGTCTAAAGCTAAACAGAAAATCTAACTGTCTCTAACTCATTCTCAGAAAATCCTCAATAGTCATGATCAATCAACTTTCCTGCTCCTTTACGTAAACCCATTCGAGCTCCTGATCATCTGAAATAAAATAAGGAGGGAGTGGTATGAGCGACAAGTCACCCAGTATGTAATCCCACTATACTTGCCATGAGATCATACACAGAGAAGCAAGTGTGATAAAAATATCTAAAAACATATGACAGTATCATGCTTCTCTTGGCAAGTAAATTTACAATTCTGCCCCTAACATCCAAAAGAAAATAGAGCAAATAGATCCAACAAAGTACGTAACAAAGTCCAATTGAGTACGTAATAAGGTCCAATTAGGGGTTAGTCCAAATCCAAAATCGATGATGCAATTTTCTACATATGCAATGTCAAAATGTCCAAAATCAAAGGCCCAAAATTTCCAAAGTCCAAACGTCCAAAATTTCCAAATCCGATTTAGCAGGTCCAAAGTCCAAAATCCAAATCCGAGTCCAACTCGGTCCAAAATATCCAAAATCCCGCTAAAACAGTCCAATACAATGCAACGGCTATAGCACTCTCCCTACAAGTGACTTATAACGTAAGACTTACGAATTGATTCCTCCAAAATCTTAATACACTATAGACACCCTGTCCTAGACTACGTCGTTACGTCTATATTATCAAATATATGCCTTTGCATCCTGTCCCTGACTAGGTAGTTATGCTCATGCCCAAAATATGCATACAGAAGCCCTGTCCCTGACGAGGTAGTTATATCTGCAGCAATCCAAATAGACATACAAAAACCCTGTCCCTAACGAGGTAGTTATATCTGCAGCAATCCAAATAGACATACAGAAACCCTGTCCCTGACGAGGTAGTTACATCGCACCGCTCGATAACCAAAATGGGAATCAACCCGGCTTGCCGATATATTTCTCTTGTGAGGGTGAATTTCCAAAAATATGCAAATGCAACTTTCAAAATCATTTTCCAAGTACTAAAGTTAGTCCAAATTTCAAAATGGGCCAAAATGTCAAATTTGTCAAAATTACCAAATTACCCTTCAATTATCAAATAATTCCAAACAATTAATCCCGATAGCCAAAAATACCAAATACATCTCCATCTCAGCGTGTAGGTATACCCATGTATATGTCCATGCCCATACATGTACATATACACGTATATACGTACACGTAAATATACAGCATATATATACAAATAACTTATATAAATCCAAGACTTCTGCAAATTATTTATTACATACATAAAAGAATTGTGCATGGTCATCTTCCAATTACTACAATCGGTTCCAGCACAGCACTTTTAATTTGTCACACCAATAGCCTATATTCCCTCGGCTAACATATATACATACTTATACATATTTACATAACACAAAATTTTCCAATCCTTATCCGCTTAAATATACATATACGACATTCTTCCATATAATTAATTACATACATTATATACATAGAAAATTTTACAATTTCTACACCAATAGACTAGCTGGCCGAAACCTCTATCACATACTAATTTTCGAACGTCTATCAAATCTTTGCCAGTCCTCACATCTTATTTACACACATATATATTCATATAGTCTATATTTTATATATACCACCAAATATGTTTATGCTTTTATTGCCCATATTTGGCCCTGCATAGATTTTCCTAAAAATCCTAAAACTTTTGGCCATTAACCATTTTCACAGTAGGTACATCTTTACATACAAACGATCAATATAAAAAGATATAAACATGCATATCATATTTAATATTTTGAAGCAACATCCTGCTGGCCGATTTTCTTCTTTCAAATTTTAAAATCAAGCTTTCGGCCAGTATAACAAATTTTTTCCTTTACTTTTACCAAATTCATATTAACTCTAAGTTTATACATTTACGGCACACATATATTGTAGCGCCCCGACCCGGGCAGCGGAATCCGAACCGGTTCACCCGTCGTAGCTTACTGAGAAGACTACAAGACGTCTCATCTCTCGGATACACATCATCAATGAAGTAAGAGAAATAAGCGCGGAAACATATCATGTCACTCTAAACCATCAAAGCTGTACGTCAATGACAATGTGAATGTCAAACGTATATGGTCGCAGCCATCTAAAACCCCCAATGAATAACAAAATAAAATGGAACAAATGGAAAACAGTTTCAACTAGCTAATCAATCTTCCCAACAAGGTTTAGGTATCCCATTCAGCCCACTCGCCGTCATCCTCAATAAAGATCATGTCGTAACTAGGCTCATCTGCAATGACAAAAGTAGTATCCTTAGCAAAAACGCTAGCAAGTAACCCGCTTATAAGACATACGGGATCAACACATGGCAAGACATGAGTAATATATAAATCAAGGGAATTAAGGGGCACATGTCTTGTAACTTCCAAATATGGAATGAGTCACGTAATAGCAAGTACAGTAATTCAAATCGCAAATAATCAATTCAATACCGATCAAATAACATAAGCACACATTCCACAACGACTCTCGTGATGCATGTCAAAATAATGCACTACACTACACAATCACATATGCATGAGCCGTTTCTTTTCAAATCATTGCAATGCGTGCACAATGTCCGGTCTCGTACTCATTTCCTTGTAACGCACCCCGGCTTATATTTCCATCCCGGTTAACGTTACAAGCTCGTATGCTCTCTGATGCACCTCGACTTATATTTCCATCCCGATTAACATCACAGATCTCGTAAACTCTACAATGCACCTCGGCTTATATTTCCATCCCGATTAACATTGTAGAGAACTTTATACCCTGTAACGCACCCCGGCTTAAATTTCCATCCCGGTTAACGTTACAGTCTTTTGTGCCCTACAGTGCATCCGGGTTTAAATTTCCATCCCGGTTAACACTGTAGGTCACCTTCGCAAATCGGTGCCGAAACACCTCTCTTTTCAAAACCATATGCAATGCACGTGCCATGATGCAAGACTCCTCACTTCATTCTCATTTCTCATTCTCGTATGCAATTCACATTCATATAAGTCATTCATGTACACATGCGCACGTATAAGCAAGACACAAGCTCTCACCAACTTACACATCATTACTTAGACTTCGACTATCGCGTCAACACTTAGTCATGATCCTAAGATTCATAACCTAAGGCAAGTATCCCTAACCATTCCTCGTGGAACTCTCATACACCTCGTACATTCATCTCTTAACCCGCCTAAGTCGTTCCCGCCGGAACTCGATTCGAGAACCCATTAAAGTCACCAAGATTGATCCATCATCCTAGGTCATGTTCCCAAGACTTAGACTACCTTTAATCAGGTCTTAAGAAGCCTCTAAAGTCACCCGAAAGCTCCCCGAACTTCCCCCTTCCTTCCTCTATTTTCCACAAAATTTATGGACTTCATCCCCTAGGCTTCGATCGATCGATGTCCAGCTGAGGACATCGATCTCTCAACTTCGATCGATCGATGTCCAACTGGGGACATCGATCTCTCAGTTTCACTTACATCGATCTCTGACATCGATCGATCGATGTCTGCGCTCTCCCCAAATTTGCCTTACGTTTTCTGCACCCACTGCAGAACCAAAAACACCAACAAATCCAAACATCGATCCATTCAGTCCAGTCCTAATCCCCGCTATCATTCATGCTTAACTTTAGATTCACACACTTATACACATACCGTACAACGATTCAAGCCTACAACGCAATCCTCTGACTTCTTCAATCCCCAAAAGTCTCATCCTTTCCTCGACCCTCTCAACCACGCAATCACATCAAAAGGGATACCGGGGTAGGGATTTGCAGGATTTCACGAAATCAACAATGTCAACAATTGCTTTCTCATATACGTTGGCCAAATCTTGAAATCAAACACATAAATCATATGCAAATAATCACAAAACGAAACTACTGCATGGTGATCCAATTTGATAGCAAAATAGGCCGTTTTTCTTTCACAAATCGTAAGAACTTATAAGATGATTACTTGCCTTTGATTACTCGAGAGCGGATTGAAGAACGGATGGAAGTTGGAACGGTTCTTGGAGGCTGTCTTCTTCTTCTACGTGACTTGGGCAAAACGGCTAGGGTATGAGGGAAGAAGCGTCGATACTTCTGTAAAAGTAGAAAAACTGACGCTTTGTCAGTTTTATATGGAAAGGGGAAAGTTTGGTGTTTCTAAATTATATCTTATTTCCTATTTATCTTAAAGGATAAACCTTGATTATTTAATTACAATTTAAATATAATAAATTCTAATATTAAATTTCCTCATTAATTTCTAATTAATCTTCATATTAATGTCTAATTAATTCTCGTTGACTGTCATTAATTTCTGTAAATTTCTTGTTTGATTTTTTTTTTATTCTACGGAGGGTGCGGGGCATAACATATATGGTACCATTTAGTGCATATGAATATTAAAGTGAGTAATCTTACTTAAAATACAATGTTACTGTAATACTTGTTGGTAGACAGTGAGCAATTCAAAATAAAAATCAAAACATCTAAAATAAAAAGAAACTGATATCTCACGTAACTTTTATACTAAATAATAGCATAGGTGGGTAGGGGGAGTGGTTATCAAACATATGCAAGAATTAAGTAGCATGTGATATGAGACCGTCTAAACAAAATCGGCCAGTTTCAATTTCAAAATTACCTTATAATTTCTCATACTATACACACACATGCATATATATCACGGCACACATATATAAATACACTTATATACGCAAGCATCTATTCAAACACATCTACAAATGCATGATAAAAATGAATACCAAAATAACGTATAGGTTTTGCAAAAACATAGCAAGTATAGGGAGATTACTTACCTAACTTAATATACTATACCGTATGATCGAATTTAGGATGGATGGTTGCACAAAATTGTTTCTCTCTTCTCTAAGGTTCTCGCCTGAGGCAAGGATGCAACACTTCTTTTTTCCTTTGCTTAGCCTGCTGCTGGCCAAAGGAATACAAGACAATAAAATGCTTGAGTTGCTTTTGGATGATGTCGCTGCAGTGGAGGATAGGAATCACGGCTGCAATTTTTTTTTCTACCAGCAGGGGGCGGAAGATGTTTGTAGAGTGTGTGTGTATGATATACTTTGATTAGGGTAATATATAGATAGGTATTAGTTTAGATAACTAGGTGTATTTCAATTTGAAATAGGATTCCTTCCATGTAAATTCTATCCTGATTTACCTAATTCTATTTAAAATAGGAATCTATCCTAATTTTCCTTTTATTTAAATTTTCACTTTTTTTTTTGTTTTTTCCGTTCATTGTAGTAATAATAATAGATAAAAAACCGTACGTAACATACTCCAGTCCCAAGGAACACATTTCCTTAGATTTCACTATGATATAAACACAAATACAACAAGAACCAAGCTTGATCCTTGGGTTAAACACCAACCCTATTTAAGATTTGGATGAATACCTCTATGCAACTCTTGGTTGCAACACCTTTACCACATATTGGTGTAGCCTTATAAATTTGGCTAACCAATTTTACAAATAAGACACTGGAGGCGTGTAGCTACTCAACAAATATCACAAGAACACCTTGTCTACACAAAGAATGAAGCAAGAATGAGAAGAAGAAGATAGCAAGACAATGAGCTTCAACTTTAGCTTTCAAGTGTGTGTTCTTCTTCTTCATCTTTGCCTCCTATTTATAGTGTGAAATAGGCCTTGAAGATAAGACCTCCAATATGTCACCATCTTCATCATCAAGTCCTAGTAGTATTCATATCATTGGTTGGCCACATAATCATCTTGTACACTTGGCAACATCAAGCAACATAATTCGTCCACCTTAAATTTCAGCTTGGCCGATTTTTATGTCTTCAAAATGACTTGGAATTGCTTGAAAAATGAAGATAATATGAAGGGATAGACCACCAAGTAACCGTCAACTCCTTGGCAAGATAATAGGGCATGTGAGGATGAAATTTTCAAACAAAAACAACTCCATCTTCAGCCATAGCCGTTGGGTATCATTTTGAAAAATCCAAGTTGGCAACTTTTGCCAACTTGCTTCTTTTTGATTGGTCCACTTGTCATCAAATCATAAAATGAATAAATCATTATTCCCACCTGTAAATACACTTTTGGAGGGCTGTATATATGACTATCAACTCAAAGTTTTGAAAGTGAAATCAACAAATAATAGTGATAAGATTATGTCAACATATAATATCAAAATTTCCACAATTTCTCCTTGTATGTTGTGATGAACTTCACATCATTAACACCTTTAAAATATCTTCAAGATGATGAATAAGACTCTCCAATAACACGTATCAGAAGGTCTTCAAAAAAAATAGAACGTGACATCGAATATTGTCATAGATCCCGCTGCCGTCGATAATATCACCAAATAGAGAAAGAAAAACGAAAACCACCAAATAATCTTCAAGGTAATCATAAATCAACTCCAGAATGAATATAATGAGATACTTAAGAGATTCCTTGAGCACAAATACCAAAGCAGCCCTTAAAGTAAAATAACCAAAATACCCCTGGTGGAAGAAAACTCCAGAAATGACCTCTATGGTCAGAAATAGAGATAATAACACCTTTGTGATGATTAATAAGAGATGAATGTGTCCTTGAAATATTTTCACCATGTCAAGTACCCACACAAACTCAAGATACCGATTTTGCCCTTTTTGTTAAGTTGTAGAAACTTGCAAGGCATGTTAGTCACAAGACATTTATAATCATCAAAAACACATAACAAAAACATGATTAACATATATAAATCATGTAAAAAATGAAAAAAACCATTTTATCACATTTAGAATAATATTTCTAAAAACTCTAGACATCGATCGATCGAAGTATCTTTGCTTCAGAGATCGATGTCTCACAGTAAATTTCAAAGTTTGCCTCTGACCTACATCGATCGATCGAATTGAGGGTCCGATGTATACATCGATAGATCGATGTGTCTCAGGTTTAGAGATCTACATGTCTCAGGTTTATATACTCTAAATGCCCTGCTATTTTGAGCATATCCTATAAAGATTCCTTCATCCGCTTTGAAATCGAGTTTATCCAAGTTATCATTGGTGTTAAGTATAAAACACTTACAACCAAATACCTTGAAATAACCAATATTTTGTACTCTACCTTTCCAAAGCTCATAAGGAGTCTTTTTGAGAGATGGTCTCAAGTAAACTCTATTGATTACATGACAAGTGGTGTTTACCGTTTCGTCCCAAAAATACTTGGGTAGCTCAAATTAATTTAGCATGGCTCTACTCATTTCTTGAAGCATTCTATTTTTCCTTTCTACAACACCGTTTTGTTGAGGAGTTCTTGGAGCTGAGAAATTGTGTCCATACCCTTTGGATACACAAAATTCTTGAAACTCACCATCAAAATCATCACCTCTATCACTTCTAATTTCCTTAATTGTGTCTTCTTTTTGATTTTCTAATCTTCTACAAAGTTTTATAAACTCTTAGCATGCATCATTCTTCTTAGCTAAAAACATTACCTAAGTGTACCTAGAGAAGTCGTCTACCAACACAAAGGTGTAATGTTTTCCACTAGACTTGCCATACCAATATCCCTATACAAATCCATATGAAGCAATTGTAGAGGTTTGGTGGTAGAGATTTCACTCTTGGGCTTGAAGCTTGTTTTAACAAGCTTTGCCTTTTGACAAGTGTCACATAAGCCATGATTTTTGAAATTCAATTTTGGAAGACCTTGGACCTTTTCATTTTTGCAAATCTCTTTGAAATTTTTAAAACTAATATGTCCAAGTCGTCTATGCCATAGTTGAGTCAAATCATTTTTTGGCAACTAGGCAAGAAACGTTTTGTGATATCAAATCATGTGTGCTAAATTTATAAACATCATGTTTCCTTATAGCCTCAAAAACAATTTTATCATTCTTTTTCGCAATACATTTTCTTTTCGCAAATTCAACTTGAAAATAGCATCACATAGTTGGCTAACACTTATCAAGTTATACTTAAGCCCTTCTACATATAATATATTATTAATAGTAAAAGAATAGTTATCAATTCCTCCATGTCCAAGGATTTTGGCTCTCCCATTGCCAAAATGCACCATTCCACCATCTTGGAGTTTGAGCTTGGTGAACAAAGTTTTGTCTCAGGTCATGTGTGTTGAACATCCCCTGTCCATGAGCCATTTGGTTCCTTCTTCTTTGGCTACTCCAGTTGGACCGTGCACCTGCAATAAACACCACTAGGGGGGTGAATAGTGGTTAGCGGAAATTACACCACAACCCTTTGTTAAAATCCCCTTTGAAAACAGAATCTGAGACCACTTCAGATTTAGAATCCATTTTTGAAAAAGTCAAAACTAACTGTACACAACTCCAAAAATTATGAAACTTTCCAAAATTTAACTTCAGTGTGTTAAAAAGACTCTGTCCAAAAATCAGATAAAAATAAGATCGTTTGACCATTCAAACAAATAAAATGATTCAGATGGTCAATCTGTACAGAATTGGACAGAATGTTGCTGATTTTGCAAAACGTGTTTCTCTTTGAATATTCAACAAAAAGGTTGATCTTTATATCAAAACACTCCTTAGGATGTGTAGATGATGTTTCCAAAAGGCCCTGACCTTAAACAACTCTTGAAAAATACAGAATTTAAGTTTTCTCAAAACTGGTCAGATTGCAGCCAGATTGGAGCTGTTATCTTGCAAAGATTGAAAGACTAACTTTCCCTTGCTCAGATCAAGTGATTCTTGTTGCAAATGAAATCTAACCGTCTGAAGTATAACTCTACCAAAAATTACAAATTTTGAAAATGTTTAGCTATTTTTCCAAATTGTGAGAAGTTGTGTGAAAATTGCAATCAAAAACGGGCAGACAACATAAATAAAGAAACAAGAGAACAACACCGAGGATTTATCCTGGTTCGGTCAATGTGACCTACTCCAGTCCCAAGGAACACCTTTCCTTGGATTTCACTATGAAATGAATCACCTTACAACAACAACTAAGCTTGATCCTTGAGTTATACACCAACCCTATTCAAGACTTGGATAATCACCTTCTAAGCAACACTTAGTTGCAACACCTCTACCACCTATTGATGTAGCCTTATAAGAATGGCTAATCAATCTTACAAATGAAGCTCAAGAGGCTTGTACCACAACAAAAACAACAAGAACACCTTTGCTACAAAGAATGGAACAAGAACAACAACAAGAGGAAGATGACAGCTAGACAATTCAACGAATGCTTGTAAGCTTCAAGTGTGTTTCATCTTCTTCACCATTGCCTGTATTTATAGTGTGATTTGAGCCTTGGAGATAAAACTTCCAATGTGTCACCATCTTCATCATCAAGTCCAAATGTCTTCTCATCATTGGTTGGCCTTGTACACTTGGCAAAATGAGACAACATAATTGGTCCACCTTGGCAACTCCATTTGGCCGAAAGTTTAAGCTCAAAAATGACTTAGAATTATCTTGAAAATGTGAAGATAATAGCAAGGGATAATACTCCATTATCCCCTCAACTTCTTGGCACAAGAATAGGCATGTAGAATTTGAAGAATTCAAACAAAAATCATCTCAAAATTTCAGCATAGTAGCCGTTGGCTACTTAACCCAATTATTCCAAAAAATAGCTTTGTTTATCCTTTGTAATTTGTAGATAATAAGAGAGGATAATGCCACCAAAATATCCTCAACCCCAAGTACAACAATAGGACATGTGAGCGCTCCATTTGACTAAAAAATCTTCCAAGAAAACCCTGGTAGCCATTGGCTACTTCTTTGAATTTTCCAAGTTAGCATTTTTGCCAACTAGCTCCTTTTTGATTTGTCCACTTGTCACCAACTCATAAAATATGTACACCACCTGATTATACAAGTTTTTGAGCATACAAAAATGTGTAGCAACTCAAATTTTTGAAGAAGAAATCAATAGATAATAATTGACAAGATTATGTCAACGTGTAACACCGAAATTCCTAATATTTCTTCTTATATGTCGTGATCATTTCCGCAACTTTACCACCTTGAACAACTCTGAAATATGATGATAAATATGCTCTTATAACATATATAAGAGGGTCTTCAAGAAAAAATAAAATGTGACATCTCAAATCGTCACATATCCAGCTATAGTCAACAATATCATCATGTGAGAGAATAAGATAAAGAATCACCATATTATCTTCAAGTTAATAATAAATCAGATCCAGAATGAAGATAATAATATGCTCAAGAGTCCTTGAGTGAAAATACCAAAAATACCCTCGGGGGCGAAATGACCAAAATACCCCTGGCATATGAAAACTCCAGAAATGACCCCGATGGTCAGAAATGAATATAATACCACCTTTGTCTTGATAAATATAATAAGAATCAGTTGTTGATATATATGCACCATATCATGTTCCTACAAAACTCAAAATACCAATTTTGCCCTTTTTGGTAAGTTGTCGAAACTTCCAAGGCGCGTTAGTCAAAATACATTTAAAATCATCAAAATCACATAAGATTCACATAATGAGCATGTATAAATCATATACCAATGAAAACAACAATTTTAACACATTTTAGAAAATTATTTCTAAAAACCCTAGACATCGATCGATCGAAGTGTCTCAGCTTCAGAGATCGATGTCTCACAGAAAGGTTCAAGTTTTGTCTCTGACCTATATCGATCGATCGAAGTGAGGGTTTGATGTACATCGATCGATCGATGTGTCTCAGGTTTAGAGATCGATGTCTTATAGTAAGGTCTTGAACTTTCACTGCCTTACATAGATCGATCGATGTGATAGATCTATGTACATAGATCGATCGATGTGCAACAACCTGAGAGATCGATGTCAACTTTTTCAACTTTTAACCACATATAACACCATGAGTGACATTTTTAAGCATCCACCACTTAAAATCATTACTTTGAAAATTATCCAAACATATTTCTCAACATTCTCCCCCTTTTGGATGATTTTCAAAATAACCTGACATGATTTTAATGTCACAACTTATAACCAATTGTTTATCAAACTTTGTTTTAACAAACTTTTAAATAGTATGCTCCTCCTCAACTTATACTCTCCCCCTTAACCTATGCTCAACTTATACCAATTAAAAATTAGCATATTATGACTTGAGTTACCAACTAAAATCATGTTCTTATTCTATCTCCCCCTTTATTTTGCAAATCATGCAAAAAATAGAACTACGCAATGGTATCGTAAGTCATCATACCTAACTTGGCTCGTAAGTTTTCAAAAGTGGCTTGATTAAGGGGTTTGGTAAAGATGTCAGCTATTTGGTGATCAGTTCTTATATGGTTTATGACTATATCCTCATTTTGAACACAATATCGAAGAAAGTGGTATCGCACCTCAATGTGTTTGGCCTTAGAATGAAGCACAAGATTCCGTGAAAGATTGATCGCACTTGTGCTATCGCAGAAAATTGGAATCTTTTTCATTTTAATGCCAAAATCACTAAGTTGCTGTTTAAGCCAAAGTATTTGGGTAGTACATAAACTCAAAGCAATATACTCGGCTTCAGTGGTAGAAAGAGCTACACTAGCTTGCTTTTTAGAAAACCAAGAGATCAAGTTGGTTCCTATGAATTGACATGTACCGCTAGTGGATTTTCTATCTAACTTGCAACCACCATAATCAGCATCACTGTATGAGTGTAATTCCAACTTAGCGTTTCTATCATAACAAAGTCTTAAGTGAGGTGTATGCTTAAGATATCGAAAGATCTTTTTCACTGTATTGTAATGTGATACCTTAGTACAAGATTGAAACCTAGCACACATGCACACACTAAACATGATATCAGGTCTTGATGCAGTTAAGTATAACAGTGATCCAATCATAGACCTATAAAGTGTGTCATCAAAAGGTTTACCATTTTCATCCTTATCTAGTATGGTGCTAACACTCCTTGGGGTAGTTGTAGGTTTCAACTCTTCAAAGCCAAACTTCTTAATCATATTATTGACATACTTAAGTTGGCTAATGTGAATTCCTTGAGGGGTTTGTTTGATTTGAAGGCCTAAGAAGTAGTTCAATTCTCCTGCCATTGACATTTCGAATTCTGACTTCATACACTCTTCGAAGTCTTTTACTAAGGTAGGGTTAGTTGAACCAAAGATAATATCATCTACATATATTTGAATTATTAACAAGTCATTATCTTTTCTTCTTAGATATAATGTGTTGTCGATGGTCCCCCTTTGATAATTATTCGCAATAAGAAAGTTTGCAAATCTATCATACCAAGCTCTTGGAGCTTGTTTCAAACCGTATAGAGCTTTCTTAAGCTTGTAAACATGGTTAGGATTCTTTGGATCTTCGAATCCAGGTGGTTGTTTGACAAACACCTCTTCTTGGATGTATCCATTCAAGAATGCACTCTTGAAATCCATTTGGAAGAGTTTAATATTGCTTAGACTTGCAATCACAAGTAACAATCTAATTGCTTCTAGTCGTGCAACGGGTGCAATGGTTTCTTCATAATCTATTCCTTCTTGTTGATTATAACCTTGTGCGACTAGCCTAGCCTTATTTCGTGTGATGTTTCCTTGTTCATCCATTTTATTCCTAAAGACCCATTTAGTTCCTATTATAGACTTGTCTTCAGGTTTAGGTACTAAGTACCACACGTTGTTCCTTGTAGATTGATTTAACTCCTCATGCATGGCATCTATCCATAATATGTCACCTAAGGCTTCCTTAACATTCTTTGGTTCTAATTGTGAGATTAAGCTATGTCTTTCAAGTTGACTTATATTTCTACGTGTTCTAACCCCAACACTTGGATCTCCAATGATTAGTTCTCTAGGATACCACCAATTCCTAGATTGACTCGGTTCACCCTCATCTTGTTCGAATGTTTCATTAGTATGAACATTATCATATGTAATTTGATCATTAGTTGTATTATCTTCTAATTGCAAAGTTTCTTCATTTATTTAATCTAAGGGTTCATGCATGTCTTGTTCGGGGGAGTTGGTTCTAGATGATCAAGTACAGGCTCAAGTATTACATCATCATCGAACATATTTTCAACATTATTCTCAGGTTTATGTTAAGTTTTATCACTAACTTCAAAGCATACATTTCATTGAATTTTACATGTATAGATTCAATTATCTTTCTAGATGCAGGATTATAACACCTATATGCTCTTGAGTTAGTTGAATACCCAACAAATATACATTCAATAGACTTTTG
Organism: Eustoma russellianum; assembly: GCA_036186865.1. Taxonomy (NCBI): domain Eukaryota; kingdom Viridiplantae; phylum Streptophyta; class Magnoliopsida; order Gentianales; family Gentianaceae; genus Eustoma; species Eustoma russellianum. Next base: position 29,301,171 of record AP025060.1, on the reverse strand, counting down.
CTCAAATTTATCTATATTATCCTTAGTGTTCAGCACAAAACATGTACATCCAAATACTTTAAGATAATCTATCTTAGGTTGTCTATTGTTTAGCAATTTATAAGGCGTTTTATTTAATTTCTTTCTAATAATAAGCCTATTTATAATATATCATGCACAACTAACAGCTTCAGCCATAAATATTTAGGTAATTTATTTCACAAAGCATTGTCCTAGCAACTTCTTGAATTGTTCTATTTTTACGTTCAACAACTCCATTGAGTTGTAGTGTTCTAGGTGGTGAGAATTCATGTTTGATTCCATATAGTTCGCAAAATTTGATTACGTCTTTGTTTTTAAATTCTCCACCTATATCACTTCTTATCCTTTTAACATTTTCTTCATAAATGTTTTCAAGTTTCTTAATAAGGGTTTGATTGCTAATGGAGCATCGTCTTTGTGTGTTAAGAACAATGTCCATGTGTAGCGTGAGTAATCATCTACTATGACACACATAGTAGTGTCCACCAAGACTTCTTGTCCTACTTGGACCAAATAAGTCTAAGTGAAGCAATTCTAGTACATGACTAGTACTCACTTCATGTTTCGGTTTTAAGGTTTCTTTAATGTGTTTTCCCTCAATACATGTTTCACACATTTGAAAATTATCTAAGTCTAACTTAGGCATTCCTCTAATTAAATTCTTCTGAGACAATTTCTTAATAGTTGAAATTCCTATATGGAATAATCTTCTATGCCATAAATTTACATCTAAGTCATGTGATATTAGACACTTAACCTTAGCATCTAACATGTTATCTAAGATAAGAGTATAAATATTTCCATCTCTATTTCCTTTTAAAACCGTTTCTCCTTTTTCATTTATTATATCACAAGAAATGGGAAGAAATGAGACATTATAACCACAATCTATAAGTTGAGAAATACTAAGTAAATTATAAGATAGATTGCTTACTAATAACATATTTCGTATTTGAAATGTGTTAGGGTCCCCAATTGTTCCTTTTCCAACAACTTATCCTTTGTTGTCGTCACCGAATGCCACTTTTCCTCCATTCTTGATATGTTCCACTTCGATGAATATTTTGGGGTTCTCCGTCATATGCCTCGAACATCCACTATCTAAAAACCATTTGGTTTTTAGATTCTTTGACTTTGCCTCCTTCTTGCATTCCTTGTGATTTTCCTACAATGGAGAAAAAGTTTTAGGTACCCTTTATTTGGGTCCTTGAATGTTAGGGGCATTATTCTTGTTTAGATAACCCTTAGGTATCCAAACTTGAACATACCTTTTAGGCACATTTTTAGCATGGTTAAAATAAGAAGGATAAGCATATAGATGATTATTCCACATAAGTGAAGACGCACTGTTACACATGTTGCGCCATGGTTGATCACTACTATGTCTTGGCCGATTTTGGTAGTGTGTATGAGACATGTAATTTTGTTTCTTGAATGGCGCTATATATGTATCTTCATATGCATTTCTATAATATTTATATGAGTGTTGTCTATACTTAGGTTCATAATAAGTTGGATGCATTTTATTATGTCTAGTTGCATTTGTATACATATAGGCATAGTTTCTAGGTTGTCTAGATGCAAAGTTTAGCCTAGATGTATGTTTATGCGTGTATGCTTTTATGGGCGTATGTTGCATTTTTGCCTTAGAATAAACAGAAGGAGTAGAAGAAGATTTAGCAGGCAAAATTGTTTTTATATCTTTATAAGGCTGTTTAGTAGTTGAAGATACAAACGTTGTGTTTCTACCTACTTTGTCATCTTCTTCTTTGTAGCCTAAGCCGGTTTATCATTTCCATACTTTTGTGATGAGATAAGTGTATATTACATATTAGCACCCGATTTAAATTGTTCTAACATTTTTTCTAAGTTAAGCTTGGAAGACTTAAGTTATACTATCTCATGTTCACAATTTTCCAACTTAAACTTTAACATATTATTTTCCATTTTTAACTTTTGTTCATCTTTCCTATATGATTCAATTTTATTCTCTAAAGAATCAAGAGTATTAGTAGACTCTTGTTTAAGAGATTCTAATTGATCGGAAAATTCCAAGTTGGACGTCTTCAACTTGTTATTTTCTTCAATTAGTTTCTTCTTTTCTTTAGAGAGCCTTTTACAGTGAGCATGCATTCTTAAGGACTCTTCATATATTTCATCAAATGTCATGTCACTATCAGAATCACTATGAGATGAAGAACATACCTCGTTTGATACGAAGAAGACTTGAGCTTCTTCAGTTTCGGATTCTTAGTCGGATGAGTTGCTCCATGTGCTCACCTTCAATGCTCGTTTCCCTTTCATTGCCTTAGACTCCTTTGTCTTTGTCGTTTGTGCCTCCTTGTCCTTGGCTTGTTTATTATTGTTGTTATTATTATTTTTTTTCGTGGGACAATCGTATGAAATATGTCCTTTTTGACCGCATTCATAACACTTTAATTCTTTATTATACCATTTGTTTGTGTTATTTTTCTTAGATTGAGAAAAAGAAGAAGAAGAAGACTTACGTTGTCTATTCCTACTTGGACATTTGAAAAACTTTCTAAGTTTTCTGGCTATCAATATCAAGTCATCGTCCAATTCAGTATCACTATTACTATCATCGTTACCGGATGACTTAGACGATCCAGACTTTCGTTGGTTTAATTTAACCTCGTAAACTTTAAGAGACCCGATCAATTCATCCATTTTAGTGATTGACTTTGTCTCCTCGATTGCAGTCACCTTTGGATCCCATTCAGCAGGAAGGCTTCGTAGCACCTTTTGAACCTTTTCACTGTTCGAAAATGACTTTCATAAAGCTTCAAGGGCATTGAAAATATTAGCAATCCTCAAATCCATAGATGTTATGGATTCGTTCGGCAACATTTTGAAAGTCTCTATTTCAGTCATAAGCATGTTTATTTTTGACTCTTTAACACCACTAGTACCTTCATGCTTTATTACAAGTGATTTCCACACGTCGTGTGCGCTTGTGCAATTCGACACATATCCTGCTTTAGAAGTTGTAAGTCCATTCAAAAGTAGTTGCATAGCTTTAGCATTCATGGACATTTTCTTTTTATCTTCCGATGACCATTCACTTTTATACTTTTCAACCTCCTGTGTGACTCCACTAACTTGTACAACTTTAATTTGAATGTACGGCCCATCTTCAACTATAGACCATAAATCGATGTCTATAGCCATTAAGAATAGCCTCATTCTTAGTTTCCAATGAACAAAATTATTTCCATCAAAAAGAGGAGGGCGTTGTGTACACATACCTTCCAACTCACCTCTGTGAGAAACAATAGCCATAGTATATACCTTGGATTTGAGACAAGCAGTATATAATGAATTGTTGTTTCTTGGCCTTGTATTGTTCGTATGGTGTTGAACCTTACTTCTTTTGAGTGGTGTTGGTCAGGCTCTGATACCAAATGTTGGACCGTGCACCTGCAATAAACACCACTAGAGGGGGTGAATAGTGGTTAGCCGAAATTACACTACAACCCTTTGTTAAAATCCCCTTTGAAAACAGAATCTGAGACCACTTTATATTCAGAATCTATTTTTGAAAAATTCAAAACTAATTGTACACAACTCCAAAAATTATGAAAATATCCAAAATTTAACTTCAATTTGTTAAAAATACTCGGTCCAAAAACCAGACAAAAATAAGATCGTTTGACCATTCAAACAAATAAAAAAAAGATTTAAATTGTCAATCTGGACAGAATTGGACAGAATGTTGCTGATTTTACAAAACATGTTTCTCTTTGAATATTCAACAAAAGGTTGATCTTTATATCAAAACACTCCTTAGGATGTGTAGATGATGTTTCCAAAAGGCCCTGACCTTAAACAACTCTTGAAGAATACAGAATTTAAGTTTTCTCAAAACTGGTCAGATGGCAGCCAGATTGGAGCTGTTATCTTGTAAAGATTGAAAGACTAACTTTCCCTTGCTCAGATCAAGTGATTCTTGTTGCAAATGAAATCTAACCGTCTGAAGTATAACTCTACCAAAAATTACAAATTTTGAAAATGTTTAGCTATTTTTCCAAATTGTGAGAAGTTGTGTGAAAACTGCAATCAAAAACGGGCAGACAACATAAATAAAGAAACAAGAGAACAACACCGAGGATTTATCTTGGTTCGGTCAATGTGACCTACTCCAGTCCCAAGGAACACCTTTCCTTGGATTTCACTATGAAATGAATCACCTTACAACAACAACTAAGCTTGATCCTTGAGTTATACACCAACCCTATTCAAGACTTGGATAATCACCTTCTAAGCAACACTTAGTTGCAACACTTAGTTGCAACACCTCTACCACCTATTGATGTAGCCTTATAAGAATGGCTAATCAATCTTACAAATGAAGCTCAAGAGGCTTGTACCACAACAAAAACAACAAGAACACCTTCGCTACAAAGAATGGAACAAGAACAACAACAAGAAGAAGATGACAGCTAGACAATTCAACGAATGCTTGTAAGCTTCAAGTGTGTTTCATCTTCTTCACCATTGCCTGTATTTATAGTGTGATTTGAGCCTTGGAGATAAAACTTCCAATGTGTCACCATCTTCATCATCAAGTCCAAATGTCTTCTCATCATTGGTTGGCCTTGTACACTTGGCAAAATGAGACAACATAATTGGTCCACCTTGGCAACTCCATTTGGCCGAAAGTTTAAGCTCAAAAATGACTTAGAATTATCTTGAAAATGTGAAGATAATAGCAAGGGATAATACTCCATTATCCCCTCAACTTCTTGGCACAAGAATAGGCATGTGGAATTTGAAGAATTCAAACAAAAATCATCTCAAAATTTCAGCATAGTAGCCGTTGGCTACTTAACCCAATTATTCCAAAAAATAGCTTTGTTTATCCTTTGTAATTTGTAGATAATAAGAGAGGATAATGCCACCAAAATATCCTCAACTCCAAGAACAACAATAGGACTTGTGAGAGCTCCATTTGACTAAAAAATATACCAAGAAAAGCCTAGTAGCAGTTGGCTACTTCTTTGAATTTTTCAAGTTGGCATTTTTGCCAACTTGCTCCTTTTGATTTGTCCACTTGTCACCAACTCATAAAATATGTACACCATCATATCCACCTGATTATACACGTTTTTGAGCATACAAAAATATGTAGCAACTCAAATTTTTGAAGAAGAAATCAATAGATAATAATTGACAAGATTATGTCAACGTGTAACACCGAAATTCCCAATATTTCTTCTTATATTTCGTGATCATTTCCGCACCTTTACCACCTTGAACAACTCAGAATAATGATGATAAATATGCTCTTATAACATATATAAGAGGGTCTTGAAGAAAAAATAAAATGTGACATCTCAAATCGTCACATATCCAGCTATAGTCAACAATATCATCATGTGAGAGAATAAGATAAAGAATCACCATATTATCTTCAAGTTAGTAATAAATCAGCTCAAGAATGAAGATAATAATATGCTCAAGAGTCCTTGAGTGAAAATACCAAAAATACCCTCGGGGGCGAAAAGACCAAAATACCCCTGGTATATGAAAACTCCAGAAATGAACCCGTTGGTCAAAAATGAATATAATACCACCTTTGTCTTGATAAATATAATAAGAATCAGTTCTTGATATATATCCACCATATCATGTTCCTAAAAAACTCTAAATACCAATTTTGCCCTTTTTGGTAAGTTGTAGAAACTTCCAAGGCACGTTAGTCACAATAAATTTAAAATCATCAAAATCACATAAGATTCACATAATGAGCATGTATAAATCATATACCAATGAAAAAAACAATTTTAACACATTTTAGAAAATTATTTCTAAAAACCCTAGACATCGATCGATCGAAGTGTCTCAGCTTCAGAGATCGATGTCTCACAGAAAGGTTCAAGTTTTGTCTCTGACCTATATCGATCGATCGAAGTGAGGGTTTGATGTACATCGATCGATCGATGTGTCTCAGGTTTAGAGATCGATGTCTTATAATAAGGTCTTGAACTTTCACTGCCTTACATGGATCGATCGATATGATAGATCTATGTACATAGATCGATCGATGTTCGACAACCTGAGAGATCGATGCCAACTTTTTCAACTTTTAACCACATATAACACCATGAGTGAAATTTTTAAGTATTCACCACTTAAAATCATGACTTTGAAAATTATCCAAACATATTTCTCAACACATTTATCTTGAGAGCCTACAAAAACCAAGAGATTTATGCATTGGTACCTTTGATAGTTGGGTCCTTTAGGGTTAGCTTGTCGACCCTTAGGCTTCTAAGCATACATACTACCAAATCTAGTTTTACACGCACTCTTCACATGTCCTACTTTGTCACAATGAAAACAAGTGGGTACATGCCTTGGTTTATAGGATGATGAGTCATGTTGTGTTTTTCTCTTATTTACCTTTTTCTTTAATTACTTAGGCTTAGTGGAAGAATGTAATGAATTAAATCGTAAACCAGATTTATCCTTACCAATTCTTTGGTTTCTAAGCAATTTGTCTAGATTGTTTTTACCATCGGTTAGTCTTTGTAAGGCTAACCTTAGTTTCTCACATTCTTTCCTAATTTCCACATTTTCAAGAGCTATGATTTTATGCATGGTGAGTATGATGTCATGATCTTGAAACATCAAAATATTCTTATCATGCAAGATATTGTTTTCTAATATGCATCTTTTGAATTCTTTCTTTAAGTGTTTGTATTTTAAATTTAGTTTTACAAACTCATCTTGCAAATCTCCTATTTCATCTTGCAAATTAAAAGAGTTAGAGTTTACCTCAAGGTCATTCGCGATTGCCATGAGACAAGTATGTTGTGCTTTTGGATTCTCATTTATTGCAACAAGTCCAACATCTTAGGCTTCACTTTCTTCTCCCTCCGATTCGGAGAGGAGATCATCCCACGTAGTTACCTCCGCATTAAGAGCTTTCTTCTTTTGAGGAAAGACCTTCTTTTCTTGTTTTTGCGGCTCCTTGATGTGGCAATCGGCAATGAAATGACCGGGTCGACCACACCTATAGCAATTTTCACTTGCTTCTTTTTCTTTTGGTGGTCTTTTGAAAAACTTCCTTGTTTAGGACTTATTTCTTGTGGCCATTCTTCTATATTTTCTTACTAGTAGAGCAACTTCGTCATCTGATTAATCGGACTCTACCACCAATCCTTTGTGTGATGCTTGTGTAGGCTTGATAGGGTTCATCCTACTTTGTTCATCAATAAGGATTTCATGAGTAACAAGATTACCAGATAGCTCATCAAGAGTAAGAGTCTTGAGATTCTTTGATTCGGTGATGGCGGTGACTTTAGGTGTCCATTCTCTTGACAAAGAGTTGAGAAGTTTTGAGACAAGGTCTTCATTTGAGATTTTCGTGCCCACCATGGAAAGTTGATTCACTATTCGTGTGAATCGGTCGATTATCTCCTCAATCTTTTCATCACTTTTCATCCTGAACATTTCATATTCCTTTATAAGCATAAGTCTTTTGGCCATTCTTACTTGCTCAATCCCTTCATGAATCATTTCCAGCCTTTTCCATGCTTCATGGGCTGTTTGAAGACCTTGAAGTCTTATAAGCTTGGTGGTGGTAAGCGAACTTGAAAGAACATCAAATGCTTTGCCATTGATGGGGAAGTTTATCTTCTCTTCATCGGTGTAGTCATCATCATCTTTGAACATTGATTTTCCTTTTTAGTTGGTAACCATAGGAACTTCAATTCCTTTGACAACGGCTCTCAATATATCAAATGTTATGCCCCGCACCCTCCGTAGAATAAAAAAAATCAAAGAAGAAATTTACAGAAATTAATGACGGTCAACGAGAATTAATTAGACATTAATATGAAGATTAATTAGAAATTAATGAGGAAATTTAATATTAGAATTTATTATATTTAAATTGTAATTAAATAATCAAGGTTTATCCTTTAAGATAAATAGGAAATAAGATATAATTTAGAAACACCAAACTTTCCCCTTTCCATATAAAACTGACAAAGCGTCAGTTTTTCTACTTTTACAGAAGTATCGACGCTTCTTCCCTCATACCCTAGCCGTTTTGCCCAAGTCACGTAGAAGAAGAAGACAGCCTCCAAGAACCGTTCCAACTTCCATCTGTTCTTCAATCCGTTCTCGAGTAATCAAAGGCAAGTAATCATCTTATAAGTTCTTACGATTTGTGAAAGAAAAACGGCCTATTTTGCTATCAAATTGGATCACCATGCAGTAGTTTCGTTTTGTGATTATTTGCATATGATTTATGTGTTTGATTTCAAGATTTGGCCAACGTATATGAGAAAGCAATTGTTGACATTGTTGATTTCGTGAAATCCTGCAAATCCCTACCCCGGTATCCCTTTTGATGTGATTGCGTGGTTGAGAGGGTCGAGGAAAGGATGAGACTTTTGGGGATTGGAGAAGTCAGAGGATTGCGTTGTAGGCTTGAATCGTTGTACGGTATGTGTATAAGTGTGTTAATCTAAAGTTAAGCATGAATGATAGCGGGGATTACGACTGGACTGAATGGATCGATGTTTGGATTTGTTGGTGTTTTTGGTTCTACAGTGGGTGCAGAAAACGTAAGGCAAATTTGGGGAGAGCGCAGACATTGATCGATCGATGTCAGAGATCGATGTACAGGTTGCTGAGAGATCGATGTCCCCAGAAGGACATCGATCGATCTATGTGCAGGTAGTCTCAGAGATCGATGTCCCCAGACGGACATCGATCGATCGATGTAAGTGAAACTGAGAGATCGATGTCCCCAGTTGGACATCGATCGTGTTGTACCCCAACAATTAGGTACGTAAAAAAAAAAAACACTATGAATATGAGATGGAATAAAAGAGACGATTTCTTTTAGCGCAAGTTACTTAAATCCTTTCAAGTCTCTTTACTTAATTCTTATTAAGGTGATACCAAGCCCAAATTAAATAAGGGAAACTTCAAGAGAGTAATACATGAGAGATAGGATTACATGAGCCATACATACTAACATATATGTGTGCACGTGTATATGTGATATGTATGCATACATATGCTAATCTTAGAATACAATAAAATAGGTGAAACAATATAGTACATGAACTAAAGTTACAAGAAATATCAATTGGCCAAGAAGCCTAAATTTCGGCCTATACATGGAGACACTCTAGGAATTTCTAGTAAATTTTATTGGTTAAGATAATAAGATAAGAAACTACTAGGCAAAGAAATAAATAGAAAATAAAATAGACATGCATTTAAGGAACAAGTTGAGACAACTCATTAAAGAAGGAAGTAGTATGGTTGAGGTCATAAAGACCCCAACCAAAGCCGCCCCCCCCCTTAATGTCTAGACATGGA